>LPNX010683960.1:817396-827715 GCA_001517045.1 Pseudotsuga menziesii | reverse complement strand
TACACAAGAGGTGACCTCTCTTACATTATGATGAAGTCTACATCTTCGTAGTGGATAGATTGAAGGAGTTGATCAAATATAAAGGCTACCAGGTTTATCTCCCTCAAATAGAAGGACTATTACTTTCTTACCCTCATTATGTCTAGTGTCCTATTGATTCTTACATACACAAGAGGTGACCTCTCTTACATTATGATGAAGGCTACATATTCATAGTGGATAGATTGAAGGATTTGATCATATATAAAGGATACCAGGTTTATCTCCCTTAAATAGAAGGACTATTACTTTCTTACCCTCATATTTCTCAAGGACTCTAAAGAAAAGTCATACAATGTTGATTCCCTCAAAGAAATGTGTAATGTGCGAATGCCAAGATGGTACCTACAATGCAATTATTGTAGACTCTTCTAATCCAATTTACAAATATGGTCTCCAAGAGTTCAAATCCACAACTAGAAACTTCAATATAAATGCCTTAAAAATAATTCTATGTGAATTACAATTTCCAGCTTTGATGATGAAGTGAAGTTTGATTATGGATTAAACTTCACATTGGAATCCCTCAACAAGTATTTAAATCAAAATGGGGCACCAACAGATGTTGGGCATCTTCAGATTGTTTGACCAAGTGGGAAGAAGGTCGACACATGTGTTGATTAATATTTTTGGCTGCAAAATTGTTGAGTCCATTTAAAGTCGTTGTAGGTTGAGAAAAGATGATATCAGATGGAGATGGATCCCAAGATTTTAAAGGAAATGGAAGAAGATCAAGAGAGATAACAATAGAAACCCTTGATGAGTTCTGTATTAATATGGTTTCTTAGAGAGCTGTACAACACGAACTTGATGTCTTTCAATATCCTAGTTGTGTGCATTCCTTAGGTTGACCAGGTGATAAATAGATTCTCATCCACTTACCTCCTTTTGTACCTTTTAGAAGATCTTGATAATGATGCATTTTCTCATATTCCTGAGCATACTAACCCCTTCTAGTCTCTAATTGATAGTAACATACTAGTTTTTACTCTTATACTATTGAGCATACTTACTAATTTATACTCTTCAGACTTGAAATACATAATAGTTCTCTCTCTTATTGTTTCCTACACCACACTTTAGACTTTTAATCTACTATATATATTTTCAATCTCCTAGTAGTTAATATAAAATCTTTTATATTCTACCAGAGTTTGATTCCCTCATCGTTAATAGAGAGGAATAATCAAATAAAGATATGAAATTAAAGTTGTCACTCTCATAAAGCAATCTAGATAGAAAATTTTCACACTTTCATACCAATGTTATGGTCTGCTAGTTCTGGTTTACATTGCAGCTCTGCGGATACCTCTTCTATCTGCTCTACAATGCCTCCAGTCTATCCTGTACCCTTGAATATTTTACTTCTTTGTACTTTTTTCAGATAAGGTACCTTCAAACCTCTTCCATCAAGATCTGGATCAGACCCCCATACGTCTTCACCTTCAATTGACTTTAATCCTGATGTGACATTCACTTTCAGATCCTCGGAAGGTAAAAAATTTCCTGTCCAATATAAAAGGAAGGTTCCAACACTTCATAAAAAAACATTGGTCACATTAAGGTCTGAAAGTATGGGCCTTTTTGGTTGTGAAGGCTTTTGATCCAGTATTGTCTACACTCCTGGTTGTGAAAGAATGTGATGATGATTGGCACTGCATTTCTTCTGCATTGAGATAAATCTTGCATAGTTTTTGTACCTTTTTCTTGTACCAATTAATCTGCAGGTTGAAGGAGGCACATTGGTGGAGAGACTCACTCTGTTGCCAAAACTTGGTTTGGTTTATTAGGGAGTAGTTACTTCTTTATGAATTCTTATCCATGTACTTTCTTTACTTCACAAATCTCATTTTATTTGTTGTGCTAATTGTTTTTCTTTGTCGTGGAAGGTAGAAGGGTGCACTAGGGTCACTGAGCAGAACTTCAACTCGTCAAATTCTTCCCAAAAACTCTCACTTGATCGGAAAGAAGGCATACTTCATCATCCAAGGACTTATCTATCAAATCTAGGTATGTCTCTCAGGTTAGTTCTCTTAGCATTTTATTTTCTTTCATTGCACATCACTATTTTTACTGAAAAACCCCTTGGTAGAAAGTAGAAAAATCACTGGATTTTTCCTCTGATTCCAATTTTGCTTAGAATTTGTCATACAGTCAAATCCTACATCTAAGAAAGTGTGTTGAAAGCCTTAATTATTTGTTTCAACCTCACCTTGGGAAACTACCATTTTTGTGTTTAAATCCCCCTAGGGTCCCAGGTTTGATCATTTGAACAAACACAATAATCCTATATTCGATCATAAATTCCATAAGTCACCAACATCTTTAACCGCCTCTACTCAAGCACTTCTTAATTTGTGGCTTATCACTTAAATCTAACGTTTCAAGCATTCACCTTGTGTATTCTCTGTTAGGGTTTGATGTGGTGACTTGCTTTAGGTCTGTCCTTTCAGGAGAGGTCTGGGACTCCCCCATTGTCACTTGGGCTTCTTCAGTGGCATAAAGTGAAGGAAATCCTAACCGGCATGACAACCATCCATCTTTTGGTGGTTAGGGTTTTATAAGGTTGTGGCTTTGGTTGCTTGTCCCCTCTGCCATCCGTTATAGGATTACTCTATGGGGAAACTACAAGATCCGTGTTAATAGGGAGCACTCTTCAAACTATGCTAACCAACTACTAAATAATTGTTTGACCATTTGAACTGCACTCCTAGGCTGGGCACTCCTCCATAATGGGCTCATACTCCAATGAGCATGGCCATTCAATAACCCACTCCCTAAAAGATAGAGTGCTTCATGCCTCTTTGACCAAGAGTGAAGGTGTAATGATTGACAAGTTTCTTTATTTCCCTTACAGCACTCTCCAATGAGGCTAACCAACTCTGTATAAAGTTTCTCTCATAGAACAACACACCAGAGGTCGAGTGTTCATCCTTTTAAGTACAAATACACAATTCACATGCCATACAAGCTTGCAAAGGAATCCTCATCTGCTAACTCTGGGTGCCATTGTCTTCAGAGTATGTTACTGTGCTTGCTTACAAGCTTCCAGTCAAAGCAACTACATGCCTCAGCACTGATCTTCATACTTGCACACAAAATATAAGCTATTGAAATGAGATTTAACTCAGGCAGCATTCAAATGGATTGGACATATCATTATGTCCAAAACATGATGAGGGATTTGAATTAGAATAAGCTAGAATCTGTCTCAACAAGACGCTCTTAACTTGTGCCAAGATTTGCTACAGGAAATGCCTCAAGCAGTGCTGGAAATTTGCTACAGGAAATGCCTTAAGCAGTGCTGGAAATCTGGTACAGAAAAGTAACAGCATCCTGCCATGTTGATTTTAATGCTGTCATAAGAGCACTCAGGTTAGCCCAAACTCTAGGTCTGACAAGGTTTCACTCCACTATCCTGAACCTACATAATATCCTACCCAAATAGCACTGAAATGGACCAACAAATGCCAATTTAGAGGCCTTATCTTGATGCCTAAGCCAGCACTACAGATCTACCATGTGCTGTTTCACATTTGTTGGCTTAATTTCATGAAACTGCTGATCTGAAGGTGAATTTGGTTCTCCTAACTGTCACGCTGCCATTTTTCATCCAGCGTGCATTTAGCAAAACCTTTGTAGTAAAGTCCTTGCAGAAACCAGTCAGTATAGGATGATAAACAACTTGTATCATGTATGTATGAAAATACACCTCCATTACTCCATTCACTAGAACAGAAAGAAATTATATTATCTCTAGTGAAAAAAGACAGATACCCATGTCATATGCTTCCTCAAAATCAATCACAACAAAACACTGAAAACATTGGAGTTGCAGTTCCTGTACTGCTTCCCTTTCACTAATAATCCCTGCTTCAGTGAAAGTGTTGGTTATGCCTGAAAGCTGAAAGCTTATGGCAAATCCCCAAGGCCATTTGGTACACTGTCCAAATCATGTCTGCCACATGAAAACAAATATCCCTCACTTTTATATTGCTGTGCAAGTTCCAACAGTGCCAATAAAGTTGAAACTTGACATTCTAATTGGTGACCACATTTAAAGAACCTCAATGTTTATTGATCATCGTCTCCCTGGAATGATGCTGCTGGAAACAAAACCCCCAAATATCCACAATGCGAATACATTTTTGGTGGCAACAGGATCCAAAGTCATTTTGATGTTAGTGTTGCGCAGCCAGTCATTCCAATGATTGAGTGCTAAGAGTCATTAAAGTTTCTAGAAACACTGTGAGTAACCACAGTGCGACAGAAAATGAAACACTATGTCTATCCAAAGGCAACTATAGCCTTCCAGGGGTAACATACGCAGAATGGATCCCATGGGAAATTTGCAAGTGTCAAACCTTACCACAAGATTTTGTCATGGATTTGCAAATTTGAACAATGACATAATGCAAAAAACAACAGTCCCAACAGTACAGGTTAAAAACCAAGAGTAGGTAGGAACCAAATCATCATGATGAGAAAATCAAGTTAATCAAAACCTATGTTCATTCTCTGAAATTCGTGTTGCTAAAGAAACTAAAGACAACATAGTTTTGAACCACTTTATTAAGATGGATAGTAATTACATTGTAATCAATATCCAAGGATTAAGTTATTGGATCATTGGATTAAGTTGCTCAATTGCAAAGTAGCTTGTGATTTGCTTTAAACATACTACTAGAATTTACTTGGATTTGTATTCAAAACAAAAGAAACGATTATGAATGTACCATGAATATCATCAAGGTCGTAGAGGCACTTACTCTTTAATTTGTACTCATATTAATATGGAACTAAATCCTCAACAAGTGATATCTAACTATGATTTAATAAGCTAGCACTTAAGAAGGCAATCAACAAAACAACAATCACAAGCAAGGGGACCACAAATTATATATTACCCTCTAGCCGATGTTAGTAGCAGGGCGAAGGAGGAAGTATCATCACATCAAATTGGGAACTTACACCCAAAAGGCATCTTTTTCTCTTCTTCCTTGGACTTAGGGTTTCAGAATAAACAAAACCCAATATTATCCTAGAAAGCTAAGCTTCTTGAGTTATAACCACACTTTTCTATTTATTGAGGAGAGGGGAGGAGATGACAACTAATTGATCAAATCCAAAACCAGTTAGAAGTGACCCTTGATCTTCACAATTTGTCGAAATCCTTCGTCCCTTTGTGAACATAAAGTTTCAAGAAGGCTTTAAAAAATTTCCCACAACATTATTGCAAAGCCCAGAGCTTCTTGAGCTACTTTAACTGCATTTCTCACCGAGCCATAAGACAAATTCACAACCAATCAAGCTTACTTTTTTTGAGCATCAAATTTCACATGAATGTTGAGAACAAATTCAACAGAGAGTTGCATTTATGCTACAAGGAATCTTACCTTAGAGAGATTCAATTCTTGGGGACTCTATTATGCTTATTATGATGGGATTTGGCAGTGTGCCCATACAGGAGCATTGAATTCATGACGGAAAATGACTTCTAAGTGTATTATTGATAGCTGTGTTAGTTCTGTTTCCTAACTTCAAAAGCTGTGGAAGCTTCTGCCAAGACATGCTTGCTGAGGATACCAAAGTTTCAGTGACATCATACTCAGATATTATAGGTGCTTGCTCTGCATTGAGGATAGCTTCTTGATCATTCTATATATCTATATATTCTATATTGCAGCTCTTTGTAGTCTTGTACATAATTTCTGAGTAATATATGCAGTATTTAAAAAAAATTCCATTAAGAAAATCTGCGTCTGGTCTGTAAGATCAGCCCTGCCCCTTACTCATATTGTTTACAAAAGGCCCTGCATGCAAGGCTATTTGACTATCAAAATTGAATTCCCAAACACTTATAGATATTCCCCAAACCCATTTTTGTGTCATAGAGGCATTGAAACTGCTGGGACATGTTGCTTTGAGGATTCTCAATAAGTTCCACAAGCGAACATGGGATAAAAATCCAGGGAGAAAGAGAAAGTATTATATTGAAGAGTTTAACCCTACCTACAATCAGCATCAAAAGGCGTACATAGGGGCCAATATACCTTGGAAAGACAAAATACTTATTGCTCAATTAAGAACTAATTCCCATCAACTCTGTTGTGAGACCGGGCGCTGGAAAAGGCCAAAAGAAGCTTGGGAAGAAAAAGTGTGTATTTTTTTCACCGCTAGTAAAGTGGAGACAAAAAAAACATTTCATTTTAGAGTGTGAAACCTTTCAGGACAGTAGGGACAGGTATGTAAATGCCTTGACTTTGATAAATATTGGGATGATTTATTCAACGAGGGGACTGTGGAAAAATTGGGGGCGCTATTTATCATCAAGTTGAATATGCAAAGGATTGAATTGCAGAAAACAACATGTGAGGTGGTCTGTCCCATAGGCTATGTTATCTCCAGTGGGTAGGCTTAACTGTAGGATATCTAGAAAAAGCCGCCATCTGTACTGCAGAAAGTAGAGATAATAATAGAAATGGTAAAGAATGACATCTTTTAGATATCTTTATGATATCAAATTAAGTTGCAAATTTTAAATTTTCCTGTAGAAGAGTGTCAAATCAATTTAGACTGTATAAAGTCATGGATGAGACTCATTGGAGGCACTGGGGACAAGTAAGATGGTCTGGGCTCTGTATAACTTCATATCATGACATTTGTTGCTTCTTTTAATAAACTAATTCATTTGATAGGATTAGAATGTCTGTTAAGTTAAACTTTCCAAATCATGAAACTAAGCACAATTATATTGCAACATAATATAAAAAAATAACTTTAATGCTTAAACAGGGCAATGGTATTTCATAAGAAGGAAGAAACAAACAGTCGGTTGAAGATGAGTAACTAGTTCCGAAAGTCATGTTGTACTGTTCCCAGAAGTGTATGAAGATTGTGCTTGCCCATATTTTCATTTAGTGCAAGTGGCAATGGTTGTGTGGCGTAGTTGCAATACTGGAGAAAACTGCATGCCTAAGATGGTGGTGCAATGCATACTTGCTATGTAGGGAAAGTAATGACCATGAGACAATTTTATGTTTCCTTCTTTCCATGCCAGAGAGAGTCATAAGCTTGATATGTGTGTTTTCAAACTTGAGGTTTTGAATCACAGTATATTAGTTGACAATTGGTTGGGTTTGCTTGGGAAGTGGACATGCACAGATGGTTGGGAGTATAAGTGTCTGCTTCAATGATAACTTGCTTTTTTTCAGACTAGCTTCCTCTTATGATGATGAGGATAATGTGCTCAGAATTAACATTATGGGGGAACTATTAGCATCATTCAATCTGTTGCATTTGGTTTAGCAGTGGTAAGTGGAGTGTATATATTCTTCTGAAGTTTCCGAGGACTTCGTTGAATTTGACATGGATCTACACTTTCTATGAACAAATCCTAACTGAAGTGAACTACACACTTCTTGAATCTCAACCCTGCATATTGCTAAGATTCACAAATTTGGGTTGTATAATGTTTTAAAACCTGGACTTGGCTTGGATTGAACCAGTTTGAATTTGCTAACTTGGTTTACTAAAAAATACATAAAATATTAAAATTTTGCATCCACAGACAAGTGGCAGGAAGAAATAAAATTGATGATGACATTGTAGCTATCATTATTGAGTAACCATTTCATAATGTTTCAAAACTTGATTAGGGCATGAATCAATCATAATAGCAATATTAGAGTTTGAATCAAGTATCAAGCATTTTTCAATACTTTCTTCAGAATCAGGTGAATTTAACCTCT
This sequence comes from Pseudotsuga menziesii, assembly GCA_001517045.1. Taxonomy (NCBI): domain Eukaryota; kingdom Viridiplantae; phylum Streptophyta; class Pinopsida; order Pinales; family Pinaceae; genus Pseudotsuga; species Pseudotsuga menziesii. The sequence goes on along the minus strand of LPNX010683960.1, from coordinate 819,925 downwards.
TTTAATCTACTTTTTTTTCTTTCCTCCCAAATAAGACTATTGTGGTTATGAATCTTAAACTTTTTGAACTCCATTTTATATCGTGCTTTACTTTTGTCCATTCGAAGAATCCAAACCTCTAAAAAGAGGACAACATGTTATTGAGGTTTTTGAAACTATCAATCATTTTTCAATCCTTTTGTTAGAATCAACTAAATTTAACCTCGTGGTTTACTGTATTATATTTTCTCCCAAATAAGACTATTGTGACTGGTCACGAAGCTTGAGGTGTTTGAACTCCATTTTAATATTGTGCTTTGTTTTTGTCCATTCCAAGAACCCAAACCTTTGTTCCTTTGGGTTTACCTACAAGGTTCTCCTTGGGAAAAATAAATAAAGAGATATTTATCCTCATACTCCCCTAGAACCTAAAACAGGATGCCATTTGGTGACGAATCTATTACTTTGCACAATTCTGGATGCTCACCATTGAAGAACAAAAATTAAAAAGTAAAGAGAATACCTAGCTAAGCTCTCCAACCAATGCACTTATTGTCAAAAGATATTTATGCCAGTGCTATTAAAATTACATTTTTCTTTTCACTGTGCTTTTCCATCTTTAGTTGGTTGTTAGTTGATCATCTTGAAAACACCCTATTTTTGTTCTTATGTTGTGCTCTACAGGATTCATCTAGCAGGACCCTATTAAGTCTCACAATTTTGTTAAACTGCTCCTACATTGTAATTTGTATTAATACACATTTATGAATATGCTTGTTATTACTTTTTCAAAATGATCTTTACCTCAGTTCATTTCAAATTTCAGGTTCGTTGAAAATGATGGCTAGTGGACATCAACTATAATCAAGCTGCTCTGCTGATGGTGTCTTCTATGAATTTGCCAGATGACATTCAGGTAAATAAATTTTGCATGCAGATAAATGATCATACAATTCTATGTTATCTCTAGTGGTAGGCTTATTTGTAGGATATCTAGAACAAGCTGCCAACTGTACTGCAGAAAGTAGAGATAATAATAGAAATGGTAAAGAATGACATCTTTTAGATATCTCTATGATAGAAAATTAAGTTGCAAATTTTAATTTTTTCTTGTAGCAGAGTTTCAAAAGCAATTTAGACTGTATAGAGTCATGGATGAGACTCATTGGAGGTACTGTGGACAAGTAAGATGGTCTGGGCTCTGTATAACTTCATTTCATGACATTTGTTGCTTCTTTTAAGAAACTAATTCATTTGAGAGGATTGGAATGTCTATTAAGTCGAAATTTCCAAATCATGAAACTAAGCACAATTATATTGCAACATAATATAAAAAAAATAACTTTAATCCTTAAGCAGGGAAATGATCCTTCATAAGCAGGAAGAAACAAACAGTCCATTGAAGATGAGTAACTAGTTTCGAAAGTCATTTTGTAATGTTCCCAGAAGTGTACGAAGATTGTGCTTGCCCATATTTTCATTTAGTGCAAGTGACAATGGTTGTGTTACGTAGTTGCAATACTGGAGAAAACTGCATGCCTAAGATAGTGGTTCAATGCATAGTTGCTATGTAGGGAAAGTAGTGACCATGAGACAATTTTATGTTTCCTGCTTTTCATGCAAGAGAGATTCATAAGCTTGATATGTGTGTTTGCAAACCTATGGTTTTGAATCACAGTATATTAGTTCAAAATTGGCTGTGTTGGCTTGGGAAGTGGACATGCACAGATGGTTAGGAGTATAAGTGTCTGCTCCAATGATAGCCTTCTTTTTTTCAAACTAGCTTCCTCTTATCATCATGAGGCTAATGTGCTCAGAATTGGCATTATGGGGGAACTATTATCCAACATTCTCTTGTATCCAGAAACCCTACTCTAGAACCATTAGGACATTATCCAATAGTATTTCAGATCCAAAAACCTTACTGCACAACTGTTAGGGAAATTCCATTATCCAATACTCTTGGATCCAAAAATCCTACTCCACAAATATTAGGGAAAATGATATTATCCAAAAGTATCTCAGATCAATTGATTAACCCATACATTTATTAAGCATTTATTAACCCTTCAATCTTTGAGAAATTCCCACCAAGCTATCAGAGAACTTTCAAAAAAGTTTTCAATAGGTATAAAGCAGGGTGAACAAGATTTACTCATAGACTAAAACCTAGTCTGCAACTGCTAGGTAAATGTCATTGTCCAACAGTCTCTGGGATTATGTTATGAGTAAGATGTGACATGTAAAATTTCATTTAAATTATTTTCAGTATTAAAATTGTTTCAAGTGAATAAATATTTAATTTGTTTTAATAGTTACATATAGGTTTTGTTAAAGAAATAGTAGGGTTTGACTAGACTGTATGTCTCTAGGTAACCTATGAATCTTATAGCCTTTTCTCCTCATTTATAGACTTAAATTCATTTTGAGAACTATTATCCCACAAAAATTAGGTTCTATTCTTAACAGTTTATGCATAGATCTAATGTTTTTGCAAAACTAGGCACATACCTAAGTACAATTTATCTTACCCGTGTAAAATTGGATGGA
>LPNX010683960.1:744245-809199 GCA_001517045.1 Pseudotsuga menziesii | reverse complement strand
CTTTCGCTCTCTCAACAGAATCAAGATTATAGATGGAGATGATCCACCCAATACAAAGCATTCTTGCTACTGAGGATTCTCGGATAAGGTTCCTTTGTTTATGCGATCCCTCGGTCTTATTTGCTTCACATACCCACTTTTTTGATTGAGATCCTTATATATATATATATATTGGTTTATTGGGAAGGCTGCAATCTGTTGGATAATATTTTTCCAATTTTATGAAAAAACTAGTAGAGATCCCCAACTGGGATTTTTAGGCTTAAGCCATAGATTTTGTACACATAGCATAATAATATTGGATTTGTATTAATTAATACATGCAAAGAAATCTATTGTAGACAATTTTAGTCAAACTGATCTTCATTTTGTGTGAAATCATTTAGAAAATATGGATTCCTGGATGGAGGTTATTGGACTATTTACTGATGTCCAGATCTTTTATATGTCTCTGCTGTAAATGGGATTGCTACAGCAGGTATATGATTTTCCTTAAAGAAATTTATGCATATAATCCTAACAATTTAATGAGAGATATTGTCAGATTTTGTTTGGGGCCAATATATTACCAAATAACACATGCTAAAGCCTCACAATTTCACATAACTTGAACCTGCAACTTGTAATATAAACTTGACTGCCTTGACCATGCCAGGGAAGTAGGTAAGAGACCCCAATCTCTAATGCTATTAGGAATTCCATTTTTTAATAGTATGTTTGATCATTGTATAGGTGGCATGGTGTTCAATTGTAATCAGTGCTGCATGAATGCAAGGGTTCAACAACACACAGCCAGTGTATATATCATATTCATGTCTCTTTGTAGTCATTTATTTCATTTAATTGCAACTATTAATATATGCGATAGTATTTAATTGTTATTTATCTATGTTAGACAAGTGTTCTATAGCTTCCTAATTTGACCAAAGTATTTTTGTTTCTAGGGTTGCTGATTTTTTTTTACTAACTGATGGTGTAACTCCATTCCTATGCTGAAAAATCTGCAGAGATTTGATCATTGTATAGGTGGCATGGTGTTCAATTGTAATCAGTGCTGCATGAATGCAAGGGTTCAAAAACACACAGCCAGTGTATATATCATATTCATGTCTCTTTGTAGTCATTTATTTCATTTAATTGCAACTATTAATATATGCGATAGTATTTGATTGTTATTTATCTATGTTAGACAAGTGTTCTATAGCTTCCTAATTCGACCAAAGTATTTTTGTTTCTAGGGTTGCTGATTTTTTTTCACTAACTGATGGTGTAACTCCATTCCTATGCTGAAAAATCTGCAGAAATTTGTAGGTATTTGCCACCACTATGCATCCACAATCAGAACAATAGATTTTTGCACTTTTCTCTAGAATGCTTTCATTATAGAAAAATGAAGGTACTGATGTGTTCCTTACCTTGCATTGCCAATTATTTTGTGATTGTTTGTCGATCCTAAGATCATTATGGGAGTTGGGCATTTTCTGATAAAATATAACATTACACAACTTTCAAGTATATGATTTTACAAGAGTTTCCAATTTCCTTGTAGGTTTTTATTTCAATTTTTTTTAAAGGTAGGGACTTTGCTGCTAGCATCCCTTGTTGTTGTTAGCTATTGAACATTATAAATAATTTGTTTCATTGTTTTTCTACTTTACAGTTCCTTGTTTTTCTACTTTACAACTGAGATTTTTTTATTGGATTTTGTAGAAGTGAACTTAATAACTAAGTGGGCATTGAGTATGAAGAGCCTGTTGTTGAGGCTTTGCCATTGAGTATGAAGAGCCTCATGCTGAGGTTTTCAAGATGCTAAGTATGGGTTAATTGAAGCTACTGTGTGATCTAAGTATGGCTTAGTGGCCAAGTACAAGTGGGATGGTTTAGCAATTGTAATATTTTGAAAAGTCATCGATGTACTAGATGATTTTCATGTAAACTTATATGGAGATAGTTTTTGAGAAAACTCATATTTATTGTAATACTTGACATTTCATATAATATAATTTGTGTGGTTTAAACCTTATATGATTTTACTTTATATTATTCATAAGTGTTGCAACTAACTAATTAATGTGGCATTGCATAAATCACATGTCTATTAGATGATGATAAATAATGTATTATTTCTTTTTTTAATGTAAATTTAATATCATATTAAAAATTTATATTGATTAATAATGGACACCATTAAAATTACTAAAATATAATAACCACATAAACCGATTAAAAATGACTAAATTAGTGACCAATAAATGAGATTAATGACCAAAATTCGCATATCAATGACCAAAAAACAGTTTTGGTGGCTAATTTACGGTCTTTTATTACACGACCAAATTTGGTCATATTCTAGTTTGTTATGTGGTCATTAATTTGGTCATAAATGTGGTCATATATTTGGTCATTGATTCAAATATATGACCAAATTAATGACCAAATATATGACCAAATTAATGACCAACTGACAAGCTATAAATGACCAAAATAAAAATGACCAATTTTGGTCGCGTAATAAAAGACCGCAAATTAGCCACCAGCGATCGCCAAACCAAAAGTGGTCATTGATATGCGGATTTTGGTCATTTTTTTGGTCACTAATCTCTCATTTTCCACTAGTGGCTCCTGAATAGAAAATAATAACGATTTTCCTAATTATCAATTAGGAAGAAAGATACTAAATAATTTATTATACTACTAAAAATATTGGTATAGTAAGTATTCAAAAATAACTATTTATAAAATATGAAAATAAGTTGTTATCATAAGATAATTTAAATAAATAAATTAATCCTCTAACTAATTATAATAAATAGACGAGAGAAGGATTAAATATATACTAGAAATGAATAAATATATAGAAAAGTATAAAAATGAATTGCATGGATGGCGACGAGGGTTTGTGCCTCCTGTTACTCAGGCACCTCTCCTGGGAGTTGCATCTCTACCTCTCACTTAGATTCTATCCTGAATAATGGTCGTCGACTTGAGTTTCCTAGTGTCATTTCTAAAGGTATGCTCCTGGTCCCTATCCTGCGACTATTTTTTGTGGAGCTTCGGGCAGCTTTAAGTGGGTCACTTTGAAGGTTCTGTGGGCTGTTGTATGGGTGGGTTATCATGGAGTTCCTCTCCCCATGCGAGAGACTAGTACCAACCATGAGTCAAAAGTGGGAAGGGGGTTTTGGATTTTATATGTGCAAGGTTCCCACCTTTCTCTTCTATTTTTACGATGTTTTCTTCTGGGGTCTTTCTTTGCATGCTTTCTCGCAAAACGTTGAGGTGGTATTGATACTCTTTGCAATGCGGGTACTATTTCTGTATTTTCTTCCTTTTTGGGTTTTACAGGGTTTACTATGAGGGTTTATCATTGATCTAGGGATGCTTTGATGCAACTGGGGGTATGATGGGGTCTGTTTCCAGTCGCGGCTAGAGTTGTTGATTGATTTTTCATGTGACATTGGAGGGTTTTTTGGCTTTGGTCGAAACAAGATATTATTTGACATTTGTATTGTGAAATGCCTATGTGGCTCCATTTCCTTTGGGTTTTTTCTAATTTTATTTCTCTGTTCTTTAGGGATTCTCACTGATTCTCTCTATGGACTGTCTATTAGTTTGGGACGGTTGTCGGTCAGCCAAAGGGGGAGATGTGTGTTTGGTTGTCTCTCTCTGACTCCTTTCTGTCATCTTGTGGGCACACTTGTTGATCCAGAGGATTATTCATATTTAATTTACACTGATCCAATATGGTACAATAGTTATTAATCTATGGTTCAAAGAACATAAAACATGTATGTTCCACACATATGCTAAACATAGTGGTGACATATCGCACTTGTTGTGGCAGACTTAGCTGTGACAGACTTAGCTGCGACAGACTTAGCTATGACAGACTTAGCGACGACATACTTATCACACTTGCTGCGACATCACGAAGTTAGTGGTGACATCAAATGGTTACGTTACGTGTGACGCTATGGTATGGTGCAACATATGTGCGTAACGGTCATTGCAATGTGTTGTGAGTCAACATGTGTGTGGAGTTAGTTGAAATGTTTCGGAGATGATGGAATCGGATCGGTTACTTATCCCTCCCACTAAATGCTTAAATAGGGGATTCTGGCCGCAGGGAAGGAAAAAAAAAAACAAAACAGTTCGTTCAGAACGCAGTACATTGTTTCTCAGTTATGCGAAGCTTGGAGAGTTTGCTGTAAAGGATTTCGATGCTGTTACTGTGGAAGTCGACATTCTCTATCATACTTTGCCTTTATTTTCGTTACGAAGGCTGCTTGTAATTTTCAGAGAAAGGTCTTAAAGACTTTGTATAGCATTCTGTTTACAGTTGCTGAAGTTGTTTCCAGAACCATTTTGTACCATTTTAAGAGATTAATTGGATCGGTACCCATTGGAGAGGGACCCGGAGACATAGCCCAGTGAAGGGGGTGAACTCCGTTATCAACTTCTGTTTTGTGACTCTCTGATTCTGTGCTTGTTTTTCCCACATCTGTTTATCAATTTTTCATTTCATTTATGTTACTGTTGTTCCATTCAATAACCTGTTGAATGTATTATTTTACAACAAACTTTTAATGCACACAAGTTGAGGTCCTATGGATCATATTATGGTATCAGAGCTGGTTGACTGCTTGTACAAGTTTGTGAATGCTTACCAGATCCAGGTTAAAGTGTGGTGAAGGAGAATTAGTTGAAGAAGATCCTGAGATTGGCTCAAGGAGAACATTCTCAAGAACCATGTCTTCTCCACGAGGGGAAGAAGAAGGAGATACAGAATGGGAAAAACATGTTATTTCTGAATCTGAGTTTTTAGAGGCTTTTATGAGCATGAAATCCATGATGGAAATTCTACTTGATGAGCGAGTAGAAAGGAAGAAGAAAGAAGAAGGATCTTCATCCAAAGATGCAGAAGTGAAGAAAGAAGAAAAGGGTAAAGGAGTAGGAGGTGATGGTGATCCTGTTGATACTACTCAAACTTTCTCTTCTTCTCATGCTTCTCATTCACATAATGCTAATGCAAATTCTAATATGCCTTATTTCAAATTGGATGTTAAGTTTGAGTTACCAATTTATAATGGAGATTTAGATGCTGAAAAGTTAGACAATTGGATCAAGCAGCTTGAAGTATATTACAGGGTGCAGGGAATTAATGATGACCCTTTCAGGATTCAATTTGCCACTTTGAGAATGAGTGGAATGGCTCTTACTTGGTGGGAGAGCAAGATTCAGCAAGATCTTTGAAAGAATGGTAAAATTATTTCAGTTCGGAATGAATTCATTGAAGTATTAAGGAAGCAATTTTATCATTTAGGCCATATCCAACAATTAACCATGGGTTGGCAAATGTTTAGACAAGCTAAAGGACAAAGCATTCAAGATTATACTCATGAATTCAGAAAGAAGGCTATTGCATTGAATGTTTCATTAGATACCCAGGAAACTCTTCTTAAGAACATTGGTGGCATGCATTCTTATTTGAAACATACTTTGTTGATGTTTAACCCTAGTAATTTGGATGATGTGTGTGTTCAAGCTACACATTTAGAAGCTATGGGTAAGCATGCTATTGATACTTTTGTGAATAAGTCATTTAAATTTGACAGCAAATCAAAAGGTAAAGAAAAGGGGAAAAAGAAGATGGCTATTGTTAAGAAAGAGGGTGAAAAGCCTACGTGTTCGCATTGTCAGAAGGGACATGATGTCTCTAAGTGTTGGAAACTTCATCCAGAGTTAAGGCCAAAGAAGTACAGAGGAAACAAAGATAAAGGAAAAGAAAAAGCTACTGCAGCAGTTATTCAAGACTTGGGATCCGACTCAGGTGATGAAACAAAGGTTACAGCTGTCGGAATCCAGGGTAAGAATAAAAGTATCTCAGTTCCCATTGATGAAAAATCAAGTTCTAGTGCAAGTACAAATATACCATCTACTTCTAAGCAAAATGATAAAGATAGAAGTGCACTGTTTCATGTTCGTGTCCTTGCAAATCACACAAAGATTGATACATTGTTTGATAGTGGTTCACAAGTAAATTTGATATCAGAAGAAGTGGTTAAGAAATTGCATTTAGTTACTATGCCTCATGAAAAGCCCTATCTTCTAGGTTGGGTTACTAATGATACACAATTGCAAGTTACAAAGAAATGTGTATTGAAGTTTGCAATTACTGAAAAGTTCATGGATGAGGTAGAATTAGATGTAGTGCCACTTGACATTTGTGGGATAGTACTTGGGAGTCCATATTTGTATGACCGGAAAGCAGTCTTTTATAGAGAGCAGAATAAGTATCATCTTTTTAAAGATGGTGTGGAATATATTGTGTGAGCACATAAGACAAGACCAAACCTAGCAATAGTTTCTATAGGACAAATGAAGAGGCTGGTAAATGCTAGTAATAATTTTGTGTTAATGATGGTTAAGGTAAAGAATGATGAGATCTCTACATCTTTTGAAGGATGTGATCCTAAATAGAAATCTGAACTGATTGAAATTATTTCTGAGTATAATGATTTGTTTCAAGATCCGAAAGGGTTACAAACAAAGAGGGATATTCAGCATGAGATACATTTGCAGTAGGATGTGCCACTCCCGAAAATAGCCATGTACTGGATGTCTATAATGCAGAATGAGAAGATCAAGAAGCAGGTCCAAGAGCTGATTGAGAAGGGGGTCATCTATCCTAGCACTTCTCCTTGTGGCTTTCCTATAGTCTGGGTTCCAAAGAAGGATGGGTCGTGGAGGATGTGTATCGACTATAGGGCCCTTAACAAAATCACCATTAAAAACAGGTAACCTCTTCCTCGCATTGATGATTTGCTTGATCAGTTGAAACATGCCATTTATTTTACAAAATTGGATCTGCGTAGTGGGTATCATCAAATCTGTGTTGCTGAAAATGATGCCTAGAAAACAGCATTTAAAACAAAATAGGGTTTATATGAATGGCTTGTAATGCCTTTCGGGATATGTAACACTCCTGCTACTTTCATGTGGGTCATGAATGATGTCTTTCAACCATTTATTGATGATTTTGTAATTGTATACTTGGATGATATCCTAGTGTTTAGAAAAACCTGGGAAGAGCATATTGTACATGTGAAGAAAGTTTTAGATGTATTGAAGAGGGAGAAGCTTTATGTAAAGATGTCCAAATGTGAATTTGCTAAAACTTCTTTAGTATATCTAGGCCATATTATTGGTGGAGGCCACCTGCGAGTGGACCCAACCAAGGTTGCTGTCATTGCAAACTGGCCACGGCCTAACACCGTTACTGAAATCAAAAGTTTTCTGGGTGAGGTTCCATATTGGAGGAAATTCATTTCTGGATTTTCTTCCATTGCTGCTCCATTACATGCGTTGACAAGTGTTAAATAAATTTTCCAGTGGGGATGAAAGCATCAGAGAGCCTTCGACGCCTTGAAGGAAAAGATTAGCATAGAACCAGTTCTAACGTTGCCAGATTTGCAGTAACCATTTGAGATCAAAACCGATGCCAGTGGGTTTGCCATGGGAGCAGTTTTGATGCAAGGAAGGAAGCCAGTCTGTTACCATTCAGAGACATTCTCTACTGCGGTAAGTAAATATCCGACTTATGACAAAGAGTTGTATGCTTTGGTACAGAGTGTGAAGAAGTGGAAACATTATATCATGGGAAAATAAATAGTCATACATACCGATCATCAGCCACTTCAATATTTACAATCTCAAACTAAAGTACAACAAAGTAGGCATTTAAGATGGATGGGATTCTTACAATAGTTTCATCTCGTAATTAAGTACAAAAAGGGAATTCATAACAAGGTAGCATACATGTTATCAAGGCCACCCATGAATGCTTCAATCATTCTTCAGAACAGTTGATTAACACATGAAAGTTACATTGAACAGTATGCAGAAGATAAATATTTTAAGAAAGTATATGCATCATTAACCCATGGTAAATAGGAAGAGAACTATTTTGTGCATGATAAGCTCTTGTATCATCTCGGTAAAGTCTGTATTCCAAAGAAACAAAGAGTGCATGTGATCCGAGAGGCACATAGTTCATTGATTGCAGGACATTTTGGAGTAAGTAAAACATTGTCTGTATTGCAGAATCATTGTTATTGGCCTCAGATGCAAGAAACTGTAGCTAAATACATAAGAGGCTGTGTTATGTGTGCAATGAGTAATCCTAGCAATATGAAATTGGGTTTGTACACACCTCTTCTAATTTCTTCTCATCCTTGGGAAAGCATTTCTATGGACTTTGTAGGAGGACTACCTATGTCTAGAAAAGGGCATGATTATCTATATGTTGTTGTGGATAGATTCAACAAAATGTGTATCTTAATGCCATGTAACAAACAGATCACTGCTGAACAAACTGCTCATCTATTCTTTCAGAATGTTTGGGTACATTTTGGGCTACCCTTGTCTATTGTATTTGATCAGGATTGCCAATTCTTGGGAGAATTCTGGTCGACTTTATGGGAGCTTATGGACACTAAACTGAAGAAAAGTACAGTTTTTCATCCACAGACCGATGGGAAAACAGAGGTTGTAAACAGGATAGTGGTTCAGCTGCTCAGAGGATATTGTAGTAAGCATCCTAAACTCTAGGATGAGCAGTTGCAGTATATATAGCATGCCTACAATCATGTAGTTCATTCTTCCATGAAAAAATATCATTTTGAAACCTTTTTTGGTTATCTGCCAAAAACACCGATGGACTTCTCTTTTGGCAAAGATGCAGTGGATGGACATCATGATGCAGATAAAGCGTTAAGGCTCATTCAGAGAATACAAGCAGTACAGCAGGAAATTCAAGAATAGTTGGAGAAGAGCTAGGCAAAGTACAAAGCCAGGCATGACAAGCATCGAGTTGATCATCAATTTCAGGTTGGTGACAGAGTTTGGTTACATATCACCAAAGAAAGGATGAAAGGTGAAGGTAAAAAGATTAAACCTATCCGGTATGGTCCTTTTGAGATCTTGGAAAAGATCGGTACTAATGCTTTTCTCTTGAATTTACCTCCATACATGCAAATTTATTCAATTGTCAATGTTGAGAATCTTAAATTGTATGAGCCTCCTATGATCATGGATGAGGAAGTTATCATCCAGATTCCTTCAATTTATGATATGGCACCTAAATATATGAATGAGTTACAGGATGATGTTATTCTTGACAGAAATGTAAGGACTTCACGAAGGGGGAATGTTGAGTACCTCCAAGTGGGGCTTAAGGGCATGCATCCTAGCAAAGCAAGATGGATGGAGATCAGAAAAGTGAGGGAGCTATACCCTCACTTACTTGCAGAATAATTCAGGCTTTTGGTTGTCCAAAAGCTCTCCAATGGGGAGGAATGATCCGTAGGATTATTCATATTTAATTTACACTGATCCAATATGGTACAATAGTTATTAATCTATGGTTCAAAGAACATAACACATGTATGTTCCACACATATGCTAAACATAGTGGTGACATATCACACTTGCTGTGATAGACTTAGCTGTGACAGACTTAGCTGCGATAGACTTAGCTGCGACAGACTTATCATTTGTTGTGACAGACTTAGCAGTGACAGACTTAGCTGCGACAAACTTAGCTATGACAGACTTAGTTGTGACAGACTTAGCGGAGACATACTTATAGCACTTGCTGTGACATCGCGAAGTTAGTGGTGACATAGAACAGTTACTTTACGTGTGACGCTACGGTATGGTGCAACATATGTGCGTAATGGTCATTGCAATGTGTTGTGAGTAAACATGTGCATGGATTTATTTGAAATGTTTTAGAGATGATGGAATCGAACCGGTTACTTATCCCTCCCGCTAAATGCTTAAATAGGGGATTCTAGCCGCAGGGAAGGAAAAAAAACAAAACAAAACAATTCGTTCAGAACACAGTACATCGTTTCTCAGTTATGCGAAGCTTGGAGAGTTTGATGTAAAGGATTCCGATGCTGTTACTGTGGAATTCGACATTCTCTGTCATAATTTGGATTTCTTTGCCTTACGCAGGCTACTTGTAATTTTCAGAGAAAGGTCTTAAAGAATTTTTAGAACATTCTGTTTACAGTTGGTAAAGTTGTTTCCAGAACCATTTTGTACCATTTTAAGAGATTAATTGGATCGGTACCCATTGGAGAGGGACCCGGAGACATAGCCCGGTGAAGGGGGTGAACTCCGTTATCAACTTCTATTTTGTGACTCTCTGATTCTGTGCTTGTTTTTCCCACATCTGTTTATCAGTTTTACATTTCATTTATGTTACTGCTGTTCCATTCAATAACTAGTTGAACGTATTCTTTTACAAAAAACTTTTAATGCACACAAGTTGAGGTCCTACAGATCACTTGTGGTGCTACTGACCCAATTTGCTTGGTCCCTGGGGTTTGGTGGTGTGCAATGCACTTTTTCTTTGGTGGCAGTGTGCTCTGTACTTTTTTGTTGCTCGTCCCTCTCTCTTACTAGGCTTTGTTAGTTGTTTCTTATTGGTCCCTACATTATGGCCCTAGGGGTCTCAGGGGGCTCTAACCCTGAGTCGGGTATTGCAGCTACAACTTGTCATTCGGGTTTTTCCAATGCTTGTGCTAAAAGACAAGGGAAGAACATTAAAGCTCACGTGGGTCGTTTTTGGTATGTGCTTGGTAAGGATATTTTCATGGAAAGGGTGGATGCCCTTTGCACCAGGGATTTGATTGGGAGACTTGAATACTGCAGCATGGTCAAGAAAGAATGGAAGGAGTGGGCGTCTCTCACTAGAATCCGCTGCTCATATACATCCTGATCATTAGTTTATTAGCCAAAGGGTGGCTGGAATTCATCTTCTTGGAGGATGAACACACCATACATATCTTGGATACCCCATGGAAAATTGGGAAGGGCTCTCTTGTGCTTAGAAGGTGGCACATCGCCTTTGACCATTTGAAGGTGAGGGTGGTTAAAAGACACTTGTGGATGGTGATCCCCATGATTCCTTTCCCGCTTTGGAACAAGGACTTTCTGGTGGGGATAGAAAATTGCTTGGGTCATTTTATTGCTATTAAGGATGATTTCCATTCCTTTTTTTACAAAAGATGTGCCAAAATCCTGATTGAACTCGACATATCAAAGGGACTGCCAGCGAAGGTGGAGATTCAGTGCATGGAAAGAGTTATTGTTCAAAAGATGGATTATATGCATGTTCCCTTCCATTTTAATCATTGTCATGAGTTAAGGACTTGCACTGATCTTTCTTACTGCTTCTCCATGGCTTGGATCCCTCCTACTCTTTGGAAGAAACGCCTTCACCGGTGGAGCATGAAGGGTATCATCCATTGAAGAACCTGACTATCAGTCTGTTCCCTGCGACTGGTAAGTATGCACAATCTATGTCCTTATTTGGATAAGTCTCTACTAATGATATTTTGATTATCCAAAATATAGAAGCTGGTGCATCCTTCACTATATCTCTGGGGGTGCTATCCCTTCCTGGGAATATTTTTGGGGTTTCATCGAATGATCCTTCTTCTGCTGATACGTGCCCTCTTTCTCCTTTGATGGGTACTGGGGACACATAAAGGGTTTCCCTGTTGGAACATTCTTTGGAGGATTTGAGAACACTCCACCCTATGTCTTCTAAACCACCACCTTCTCCTTTTCATGAAGCCCCCTTATTCTCTCCTGAGGATTCCCCACCCCTTCTAGAACTGAATAACCTTTATCCTTCCTCGACCTCTTCGTCTAGTCCTTTCTCGGCCCCTTCTTTCTCTGATCCCTCTCTTTTGAAGCCACTCTCAATTTTTTTGGCAACTACGCCGAGCTCCCCATCAACATTACCCCTCGACTCTATCATGTTTAAAAATGTCACAGTTAGGAAACCTAAAAAGAAACCACATGTCACATGCCCCAATTTGCAAAAACAATTTAATGTTATTTGAGGAACAATGTGTTATATTTTATGCTAAGTTTGTAATTTATGACCAAGTGGGGTCAAGAATAATTAATGTAATTCAGAATATTTTATTTATAAATAAATAAAGGATCAGACCAGAACTTAGGGAAACTGTTAAAAGAGTTTTAATTGGTCACTTGGTGGAGGATACTGGGTGGAGAGTACACTGACAAGTGGCAGCATCCTCAAACTACTTCGAACTGCTGTAGGTGGATACTTCTCTATATGTGTGGTCATGATTCCCCAATAAAGTGGAATTGGAGCAGGTGGCTCATTAAGTGAAAACTAACCCAGAATACCTAAGCATTTCTATAAAATTTCGCATTGAAGACAGCGGAGGGTGCTCATTCTGAGAAGTGATCATTCAGGGTGAATGAGTTGCTCATGAGAAATTCGATGGAGGGGATTACTAAAGTGAGTTTGAGGGGTTAACTGCTCAGACTGAACTTATTGCAGCTATTAGGCTGAAGTTCTTACTGTTGTGAGCAGATTTGGATTACTGAGGTAATTTGACCAGTCAGGTGATAGAAGGTCTTAAGGACATATCCTTCACCTATTACTCTACCAAGAGGACCAAGATACAGGCTTGCGGGTCCTGAGGATGTGTAGTCTAAGCTTTCTCCACGAGTTGGTTGGGATGAACAACCTCTTTAAGCTGTTTTCACCTCATCATTGATAGGTTCTATTTGTTTCATGTTATTATATTTATTTACTATTTTCAGTAAAATGTTTACTAGTTTTCAAATACAGGAATGTTAGTATTTTCTTAGGGTTTATCAAGAAAAGAGTAATTGTGTATTGATGGACTTAGTAATTGACAGATTATGTTATAAATAGTAGTAAATATGCTAAATGGGAAATAAATAGAAATAGATTTCCATACTGTATTTTTCCACACCTGGCTTAGGCGATAGTCTAGTACAACTGGGTGTTTAGGTAGATGTGATGATTCTTATTGAACCTTGAATGAAAAATGTAACTAAATTTTGCTATATTTTTCTTATGATTTTATTCTGTAAATAAATAGTAAACACTCTATCTTTCGAATGTATTTAAGTCAGATAAGAACTAACATTAGAGGAAATTTCAACTCAAAATGGGCCTTTTAACTTTAACTCAAATTCCATGTCATCATGTGTTAGCCAATGAAATTGCTTTAAATTTTAAATACCATATAGGTCTTAAACACCTTTTTAATATAGATTTGGGGATAGGTATCATTAAAAAAAACTACTTTTTTTGTTTGTATTTTCGACATATCTCCCCGTGTTTTTACTCAAATTTCGATCGAGAGAGCTAGTTGGATGCGGAATTGAATTCCACATCCAACAAGTACCCACTCGGCATACTTTTGACGGATCCTGCTACACCAAAAACAAGAAATACCTGAAAAAACGTGATGGTGACATCATCATCATGTTTTTTCAAGTATTTCTTGTTTTTGGGGTAGCAGGGTCCATTGAAAAGTATGCCGAGTGGGTACTTGTTGGATGCGGAATTTAATTCCACATCCAACGAGCTCTCCCAATCAAAATTTGAGTAGAAACATGGGGATATATGTCGAAAATACAAATAAAAAAGTAGTTTTTTCTTTTCTTCCTCCAAAATTAATAAATATTATTTTAATATTTTAACTATTATTTTATTAATTTTTTTTAGGAGGCCCATTTTGAGTTTAAATTTCCTCTAATGACATTGGTATATAAATATTTTTAGTAATCATACTACATATAGAACTATTTTAATACTAGTATTCTTTCTAAACACAATAGATACAGTTTAACAAATAAACATAGGAATAATAAACAGACTATCACTTAGGGTTTAGATTTAGATAGCTTTCAATACATTCTCATAATAATTTATTCCCAGACAATATTTGTCTCGCTATTAAAACTGAATTTTCTGCTGTAACCTCAAGGCAACTACTTAGGTTATTGAAGGATAAACTTAATCCTATTATTAAGGTTGCAGTATTTACCCTAAAATCTTCCTTTATAAGAATTCTAACAGCTGTAAAAATCATTGAAGGAAAAATAATAAAAGAGAGCTAAGAATTTTCCATGTAAAATTTATTCTTTCATTGAACCGTAGGGTATACTTAAAAATTAACCCTTATGATCCAAACAGAGTAATAATAGTACTCTTAACACAGTAAAAATTTCCATAAATACATTGCATTGTAAATCCTTTTAATTACATGATAATAATTAAAATAGTACGATAACCATTTATTAAAAACAAAATCAAATAGGAAGAAAAATGGCTTATTGCCTTTAGAATTACAGGTTAAGACTTAGGCCTATCCAAATCTTAGCTAAAACAAAATAACATATATAGAACAGTAACAACTCATTAATGCCGGGTAAAAACCCTTCTCAGGTTACATGTCTCGACTGGTTAACAGTCTTCCTCTTCCTTTAAAATCTATTTTTAAAAACTAAAAATTAACCAGATAGGGGTCGACAACCTCATAGGGATTAGAGATAATATATATCAAAAGAAGTTAAAAGGTTTACATTGTTTAGACCATAAAGGCTTAGACTTAAAAATATTTATCACAGCTACTATAGCCTTCATCCTCCATGCACAAATTACCCTCTAAGGGTTTCGAAACTCATACATAAACAAGCAACAAGAAACAACAAGCTAGCAGGTAAACCGAGGGTGTGCCTTTTTCAACCGCAAAGAACCTAACTTCCAACCACCACAACAAATTGCAGGAAGAAATCCTCGTTTGCAACCAGGGCTTACCAAATGTATGCTCAAGTGGAATGTTGAAGGAGTAAGCTCATTTCCACCTTCAAAACCGGAAGAAGGACCTCTAACTTTACAACCCATATTATGATTACAAATTTTTCATAAAATTTGTATAACCCTTTTATAAAAATTAACCTATAAATGAAACGAGTGTAAGTATTTTCCTGTTAAAGTTTCGGGATAAAGCTAAGGTAAAACAACCACCTTAGATTGTGTTGGCACCATGACAAAAGACTAGAAGATACTGAGTCACCACTGCAAAGAAAAACGAGAACATCAACTCAAATGGATGAAGATATACTCCTACTCGAGCTCTATCAATTAGTTTGCAGGCTCAAGAGAAACACAGTCCTCGAGTCCTAAATATAAACCCATAACTACACTCGGTGTAAACTACTTCAACCTCTAAAGACCAAAAACCACTCATGACCTCTCTCAAGACAATCACAGTGTTGGAATATGGAAGCAATCTCTCAATTTTGAAGGTGGTTACAGGTCTCCTATGGCCGCAAGCTCGCAGCTTTGCCAACAAGACAGAGGAACCCTCGCTCTGCAAAACAACTAAGTAGGGTTTAGAGTTATAAGTCAACCCTTGTGTGGATAAAACCATCCCATGTGTCCTTCTAAATATTTCCTCCAGCATGGGTAAAGTTCCATAGTCAGCACTGCAACAAAATGATTTACAATCAACAAATGATCATTATAAACTATACATTATATGATTGCCCGTAATTTGATATTACCATGGTGTATTGTTACTTAGGGAATCAACTATAGGATATAACATGAATATCTATGTTTATTCTAGAGTTTTTCTTTGATAATAAAACAAGTTGGATAGTTATGTTTCTTAGCTAGGTTTGATGGAAATGGTGAGAAGAACATGTGTAACTTATAACTATTGTAAGAAGAAGAGCTATGGACTCTTGGAAATTAGCCTTGAGTTATATTTGAAGAAGTGTCCGGTTAACTGAAGACCAAAAACGTTAAAGAAATCCGAATAAAATTCTAAGAACTTAATGATGAATTTATAATTAAAAGCATAAGTAACTTGATCATTCTTTCAAAGAAGGATGTTTATAGAGTCCTGAAGTGAAGGTAGCTCCGAGATACACCAAATAGTATGGAGTGAACTTAAGCCCAAAATGTGAGCTATATTCTCTCTGCGAAAATTATAAATAACCATTATGGTAAACAAAAATAACAATGTTATTTAGATTTTTAAAGTATAATATTCAGTCAATTGGAGGAACTTTGGATAGTACTTGTTCTTGCAATGTTTTAACCCATGTTTATGTAGTTGGTAAACGTCATTATGGAGTTAGTTATAAATACAAACTATGGAGTTGTAACGACAGAAAAAGATTAACATTACCTCCTTGAAGATAAGGAGCATATTAAAACATTTTCTAAGACTAGCATCTTAATCATGTTAGGGAAGTAGCTTTTCGACTTCAAATTAAATAACACCCTACTAGATCATACTCTTACCTTCTAAACGTATAAGGAACCAATAGTCCAATTGAGTTAGTTGAAATCTAGGTAAGCCCCGATCACACACAAGAATTTTTCCCTACTTGACAAAAGATAAGCATCAGTATATCTAGTAGCAACAAAATGCAAGTCCTTTTCTAAATTTGATAGAATAACAGCTGGTAAGTCATTAATAGCACTAACACAAGTTTTTAAGATTACACATTTTAGTTTACAGGTTCTTATAAAGAAGCAATCCCATGTTCTTTTATAAACTATTTCATTTTCTGATAACCATTAGCAGGTACTTAGCTGCAACTTTAGACATTTTATGTCACTTGAAAAATTTTAAATTTTTACGAATTTTCGGGATATTACATGTGGTTTCAGAGCACAAGGTTCAAACACTAGGCCTGAATGTAGCTCAACTTGCTTATGTGGAACAATAAATTTAAATAAAAATGCTAATGTTTTTTTCTTTGAATGATACACCTAGAGAATTTTGTTCCTGAGTTAATGACATGTATGGATAGATTGGAAGAATATGCTGATGGGGAATCTCCTTACACTGAACGAAATAATCTTCAAAAAGAACCTATATAAGAAGCGATAACTAATAATTCTTCTGGACTACTACAACTACTTAAAGAATTAAAAACAGAGATGGAATCAGTTAAGAAAGAAAATGAGAGGATTCTGAGAGCTCAATAGGATCTAAATCAGATTTTAATAGAAAGAATTCATACTGAGGGAAAAAGTAGAAGAACTGAGTCTAAAGATCAAGCCACCAACCTTTAATGGAGAAAATGAGAAGTGGGAAGAAGCAGAATCCGGGCTGTCCAGGATGAAGAAATACTTCCAAATTTATAAATACTCTAATCAACTAAAGGCCAGGATGACTATTTATAATCTTACAGAAAAAGCAGATATATGGTTGCAGGACTTAAAAAGAGTAAAAGGTATAAGGGAGAAAAATATAAATTGGATTACATTTAAGAAATATTTCAAAAAGAAATTTTTATCTGAATAGTACTATGAGGAAAGGGCTAAGGAGTTCTACGAGCTAAAACTGGGTACAATGAATATGAAAGAACTAAATAGCAAATTTCTAAGGTATGTGCCATATATTGTGGATGAGAAACCTAAGGTACAACAATTTCTCAGCTATTTACCTTATCATATAAACGACAGAATTGAGTATGACAATTCGAAAACATTAGAAGAAGCAATGAGAAAAGCGAATTTCTGTTATGAACAGAATCGTAAAAAGGAGAGCATGGCCAACTAGAAGGCCAAAAGGAATAATAACTTTGAACATAAAAAGAAAGAGTTTGTGCCTAATCGAAATTCTAAGAATAATAACACCATAAATTTTTCTAGTAAAAATTTGCAAGGAAACAAAAATAATTCATAGACCAATCCAAATAATCTAAGGAATAAAGAATCTACTAACAACCATAGTAACTATACAAATAATTTTGAACGAAAGGAACCCATAAAGTGTTGGGATTGCAATGGTCCACAATATGCATCAGTCTTCCCAATCAGAACAAGACTATTAGAAACATACACATAATACAAGAGGAGATGACTGTTGGTGATCTAGCGAGGACAATGCCCAGGATCAATGCAGCATTAGAGAACCAACAAGAAGATTATCAAACTTCCATGGTGGAAGTGGAAGGTAAGATAAATCAAATACCTATATCTATTTTAATTGATCCAGGATCTATTTTAAGCTATATTTCTCCTAATTTAGTAGAAAAGTGTAAGCTCCAGTTGAAAAGTTTGCAAGTTCTTGGTTAGTTCAGCTAGCTACTGGTGCAAAGATAAAGGTAATTAGCTTTGTTATGAATTGTGCAGCAACTATGGATCAGTTTGAAACTTTTGTTAAGCTCAATGTACTACCTTTAGGTTCATATGATATATTAATTCATATGGATTGGTTAGAGAAGCATAGGGTGGTCTTGAATTGCTTTGATAAAACCTTTACTTGCATAAATAACGATGGAGAGTTAATAAATGTGAAGGGAATCCCTAAGAAAACAGCTGTAAGGCATATTTATGCTTTGTAGCTTAAGAGAGCTATTAGGAAAGGTTGTAAGGCCTATGTAGTAAAAGTAAATGATGAAGAAAACCTTAACAACTTAGATAAATTAAAATTGGAATATATTCTGATTCTAAGGGAATATTTGGATATATTTCTAGAAGAAATTCTAGGACTGCCTCTGAAATGAGATTTAGATTTTACTATTGAGCTGGTACCTAGTACAGTTCCTAGCTCAAAATCCCCTTATTGGATGAATATACTAGAATTAAATGAACTTAAGTCACAGTTAAAAGAACTTATTGATAAGAATCACATTAAACCTAGTGTGTCTCCCTAGGGGGAACCTGTCATCCTTGTTAAGAAGAAGGATGGAACTCTACGACTATGTATAGATTATCTTCAATTAAATAAAATTTCTATCAAGAACAGATACCTGTTACCTTGCATATATGATTTGTTTGATCAGCTATGTGGAGCCACGATGTTTTCAAAGATTGATTTATAGTCTTGATACCACTAGGGCTGAATCAAATACGAATACATCTTTAAAATAACCTTTAGAACTCGATATGGACATTATGAGTTTGTCGTTATGCCCTTCGAGCTTACTAATGCTCCAGATGTTTTTTTGTCTGATGAATAATTTAATGCACAAATATCTAGATAAATTTGTGGTCATATTTATTGACGACATTTTAATTTACTCAAAATTTGAAGAGGAACATAAAGAACAGTTAAAAATTGTTTTACAAGAGTTACGAGAGCATCAACTTTTTGCAAAATTTAGTAAATGTGACTTCTTTAAAGATAAAATCCAGTATTTAAGTCATGTGGTGACTAAAGAAGGAATTTTTGTTGACCCCAAAAAGATAAAGGCAATTGAAGATTGGTCAATCCCAAAAGACATAACTGACATCCGATCATTTATGAGGATTAGCGGTTATTACCGTAGATTCATCGAAGGGTTTTCAAAAATTGCAAATCCTATAACCTCTTTGCAGAAAAAGGGGAAGCAATTCGAATGGAATCAGAAGTGTGAAGACAGTTTTAAAAATTTAAAAACATTATTAACCACCGCACCAATTCTAAGAATTGATGACCCTAATAAATATTTCATAGTATGTACTGAAGCATGCAATGACGGTTTAAGTGGAGTATTAACTCAGGAAGGACAAGTCATTTCCTATGAGTCTAGGAAGTTGAAGATTCATGAGAAAAATTATGCAACTTATGACCTAGAATTAGCTGTTGTCATACATGCCTTAAAGATGTGGCGTCAGCATTTAATTGGAAGGAAGTTTATATTAGTGACAGATAATAAAGGATTGAAATACATGTGGCTAGCTTTTCTAAGTGAATACAATTTGGAAATTCAACACATTAAAGGAAAGGAGAATAAGCTTGCTGATGCATTAAGTAGAAATGCAAAGCTAAATTTTAAAGTAGCCATTAGCACTTATACAATAGAATTGGAAGAACAACTTGAACCTGGAATAGAACACGATTAAAATTACCGAAAATTACAAGCAAAAGTAAAAGAGAATTTAATAGAAAGTCTAAGTAGAGGGTACATCTTGAATGAAAAAATATTATTATTGTATAAAGACAAATTATACGTACCTAATGTACGTAATATTAAGCTATTAATTTTAAACGAAATTCATAAAGCTCCTTATTCAAGGCATTTGGGTTATCAGAAAACTATAACCATGTTAAGAAAGGATTATTTTTGGCCAAAAATGAAAAGTGAACTGGCATAATATATTGCTAGATGCTTCAAATGTCAGCAAGTAAAAACTGAACATCATCATCCAGCTGGGCTACTTCAGCCATTGCTTATTCCTAGCTAGAAATGGGAGATAATTAGCCTTGATTTTGTTATGAGATTACCTAAAAATCAGAACTTAAATGACTCAATAATGGTAATGGTTAACAAATTGAGTAAGGAAGCCCATTTTATACCTGTAAAAACTACTTATAAAGCTACAAATATTGTTGATATTTTCTTTAAAAAAAAAATTTGGTTGCATGAAATACCGAAGGTGATAATTTCAAATAGAGACCCTAAATTTACAGGTAATTTTTGGAAATATTTGTTTAAAGGATTAAATAATACGTTAAACTTCAGTACCACTTTCTATCCTCAAACTGATGGACAGACTGAAAGAGTAAATCAGGTCTTGGAGGATCTACTCAGAATGTACGTAAAGGAGCAGCCAGGTAAATGGGAAGATTATTTACACCTGGTAGAATTTGCTTACAATAATCATTATCAAGCTTCAACTAGGTATTAGGAAGGAAATGCAATACTCCCATCTCTTGGAGTAATCTAGTGGACAGGTTAGTATTAGGACCTAAATTATTGAAAGAAATGGAGTTAATTGTAAAACATGTACACGATAATTTGAATATTGCACAAGATTGACAAAAAAGTCAACCAGAACTTAAACGAACTCCAAATGAATCCAGGTAGGCGAACATGCTTTTATTAAGGTGATACCCAAAAAGACTTCTCTGAGGCTGGGTAGCTGTGCCAAGCTAGCAACTCAATACTGTGGTCCTTTTGAAATACTATCCAGGATAGGATAGGTAGCATACCAGTTAGCTCTACCACCAAATCTAAGAGTTCACAATGTTTTTCACATTTTTGTATTAAAAAAACTGTACATGATGCTACTGATGTTATTAATTGGAATGATGTGCAGGTGGAACCCGAAGGAGATTTTCTGGTGGAACCAGATTGTATCCTCAAATGGAGGGAGATCTCACTTTGGAATCACACCATTGGTTAGGTGAAGGTGCAATGGAAGCACCTTAGTCTAGAAGAAGCCACCTGGGAATTGGAAAGTCATATGCGGGATGCATATTCAATTCTATTTCAGGGGAACTCTGAGGATGAGGAATAAATAACATCGAGGACGATGTTATAAATTAAGGGGGTGGGTATGTCAAGTGCCCCAATTTGCAAAAACAATTCAATGTTATTTGAGGAACATTGTGTTATATTTTATGCTAAGTTTGAAATTGATGACCAAGTGGGGTCAAGAATAATTAATGTAACTCATAATATTTTATTTATAAATAAATAAATGATCACACAACAGCTTAGGGAAGTTGTTAAAAGAGTGTTAACTAGTCACTTGGTGTAGGAGACTGGGTGGAGAGTACACTGACAAGTGGCAGCATCCTCAAACTACTTCCAACTATTGTAGGTGGCAACTTCCCTATATTTGTTGTCATGATTCCCCAAGAAAGTGGAATTGGAGAAAGTGGCTCATTAAGTGAAAATTGACCCAGAAGACCTAGGCATTTCTATAAAATTTCCCATTGAAGACAGCTAAGGTTGCTCATTCTGGGAAGTGATCATTCAGGGTGAATGAGTTCCTCATGAGAAATTCGATGGAGGGGATTACTGAAGTGAGTTTGAGGGGTTAACTATTGAGACTTAACTTATTGCAGCTATTAGGCTGAAGTTCTTACTGCTGTGAGCATATTTGGATTACTGAGGTAATTTGATTAGTCAGGTGACAGAAGGTCTTAAGGACATATCCTTCACCCAGTACTCTACCAGGAGGACCAGGAAACATGATCAAGGGTCCTGAGGAAGTGCAGTCTAATATTTCTCCAGGCGTTGGTTGGGAGGAACAACCTCTTTAGGCTATTGTCACCTCATCAATGAGAGGTTCTATTTGTTTCATGTTATTATTTTTATTTACTGTTTTCAGTAAAATATTTACTAGTTTTCAAATACAGGAATGTTAGTATTTTATTAGGTTTTATGAAGAAAAGAGTAATTGTGTATTGATGGACTTAGTAATTGACAGGTTATGTTAGAAATAGTAGTAAATATGCTAAATCAGAAATAATAGAAATAGATTTTCGTACTGTATTTTTCCACGCCTGTCTTAGGAAGTACTCTAGTACAACTGGGTGTTTAGGTATATATGATGATTCTTATTTAACTCTGAATGAAAAATGTAACTAAATTATGCTATAGTTTGCTTATGATTTTACTATGTAAAGAAATAGTAAACACTCTATCTTTTGAATATATTTAATTCAGACAAGAACTGAACATAGGTATATAAAGATTTTTAGGAATCATACTACATATAGAACTATTTTAATACTATTATTCTTTATAAACACAATAGATATGGTTTAACAAATAAACATAGGAATACTAAACAGGGTATCACTTAGGGTTTAGATTTAGATAGATTTCAATAAATTCTCATAATAATTTATTCCCAAACAATATTTGTCTCGGTATTAAAATAGAAGTTTCTACTGTAACCTCAAGGAAACTACCTAGGTTATTGAAAGATGAACTTAATCCTATTCTCAAGCTTGCAGTATTTACCCTAAAATATTTCTTTATAAGAATTATAATAGCTATAAAACTCATTGAAGGAAAAATAACAAAACAGAGCTAAGAATTTTCCATGTAAAATTCATTCTTTCACAGAACTGTAGGTTATACTTAAAAATTAACCCTTATGAGCCAAACAGAGTAATAATAGTACTCTTAACACAGTAAAAATATCCATCCATACATTGCACTTTAAATCCTTTAATTACATGATAATAATTAAAATAGTACTATAACCATTTATTAAAAACAAAATCAAATAGGAAGAAAATGGTTTATTTCCTTTCGAATTACAGGTTAAGACTCGGGCATGTACAAATCTTAGCTAAAACAAAATAATATATATAGAATAGTAACAACTCATTAATGCTGGGTAAAAACCCTTATCAGGTTACATGTCTCGACTTGTTAACAGTCTTCCTCTTCCTTTAAAATCTATATTTAAAAACTAAAAAATAACCAAATAGGGGTTGATAGCCTCATAGGGCTTAGAGCTAAGATCTATCAAAAGAAATAAAAGAAATTTACATTGTTTAGGCCGTAAAGGCATACACTTAAAAATATTTACCACAGCTACTATATCCTTCATCCTCCCTGCACAAATTACCCTCTAAGGGTTTTGAAACTCAGACAGAAACAAGCAACAAGAAATAACAAGCTAGCAGGTAAACTCAGGCTGTCCCTTTT
The DNA here is from genome assembly GCA_001517045.1 of Pseudotsuga menziesii. Classification (NCBI taxonomy): domain Eukaryota; kingdom Viridiplantae; phylum Streptophyta; class Pinopsida; order Pinales; family Pinaceae; genus Pseudotsuga; species Pseudotsuga menziesii. The sequence goes on along the minus strand of LPNX010683960.1, from coordinate 785,925 downwards.
TCAACCGCAAAGAACATAACTTTCAACCACCACAACAAATTGCAGGAAGAAAACCTCTTTTGCAACTGGGGCTTACCAAATGCATGCTCAAGTGGAACGTTGAAGGAGTAAGCTCGTTTCCACCTTCAGAACAGGGAGAAGGACCTGCAAGTTTACAAATCATATTATCATTACAAATCTTTCATAAAATTTGTAAAACCCTTTTATAAAAATTAACCTATAAACGAAACGAGTGTAAGTCTTTACCTGTTAAAGTTTCGGGATAAAGTCGAGGTAAAATGACCACCTTAAATCGTGTTGGCACTATGATAGAAGACAAGAAGACACTGAGACACCACTCCAAAGGAAAATGAGAACATTAACTCAACCGGATGAAGAAATACTCCTACTCAAGCTCTATCAATCAGTTTGAAGGCTAAAAAAAAACACAGTCCTCGAGTGCTGAAGATAAAGAAGTAACTACACTCGTTGTAAACTACTTCAACATCTAGAGACCAAAAATCACTCACGACCTCTCTCAAGACAATCACATCGTTGGACTATGGAAGCAAGCTGTCAATTTTGAAGGTGGTTACAAGTCTCCTATGGCCACGAGCTCTCAAATCGGTCAACAAGACAGAGGAACCCTCACTCTGAAAAACAAATGAGTAGGGTTTTGGAGTTATAAGTCAACCCTTGTGTGGATAAAACCATCCCATGTGTCCTTATAAATATTTCCTCCAGCGTGGGTAGAGTTCCATAGTCAGCACTGCAACAAAATGATTTGCAATCAACCAATGGTCATTATAAACTATAGAATTTATGATTGCCCATTATTTGATATTACCATGGTGTATTGTTACTTAGGGAATTGACTATAGGATATAACATGAATATCTATGTTTATACTAGAGTTTTTCTTTGATAATAAAACAAGTTGGATAGTTATGTTTCTTAGCTAGGTTTGATGGAAATGGTGAGAAGAACATGTGTAACTTATAACCATTGTAAGAAGAAGAGCTATGGAATATTGGAACTTAGCCTTGAGTTACATTTGAAGGAGTGTTCGGTTAACTAAAGACCAAAAATGTTAAAGAAATCCCAATAAAATTCTAACAACTTAATGATGAATTTATAATTAAAATCATAAGTAACTTGATCTTTCTTTGAAAGAAGGATGATTAAAGAGTCCTGAAGTGAAGGTAGCTGCGAAATACACCAAACGGTATGGAGTGAACTTAATCCCAAACTGTGAGCTATATTCTCTCTACGGAAATTATAAATAACCATTACGGTAAACAAACATAACAGTGTTCTTTATATTTTTAAAGTATAATATTTAGTCGATTGGAGGAACTTTGGATAGTACTTGTTCTTGAAAATTTTTAACCCATGCTTATGTAGTTGGTAAACGTCATTATGAAATTAGTTATAAATACAAACTATGGAGTTGTAATGACAGAAAAATATTAACATTACCTCCTTGAAGACAAGCAACATATTAAAATTTTTTCTAAGACTAGCATCTTAATCATGGTAGGAAAGTAGCTTCTCAACTTGAAATTAAATAACACCCTACTGGATCATACGCTTACCTGCTAAACCTGTAAGGAACCAGTAATCCAATTGAGTTAGCTGAAAGCCAAGTAAGCCCTGATCGCACACAAGAATTCTTCCCTACTTGACAAAAGATAACCATCAATATATCTAGTAGCAACAAAATGCAAGTCCTTTTCTAACCCTGATAGAATAATAACTGCTAAGTTATTAATAGCACTAACAAAAGTTTTTAAGATTACACCTTTTAGTTTACAGGTTCTTATAAAGAAGCGATCCCATGTTCTTTTATAAACTGTTTCATCGACAACCATTAGCAGGTACTTAGCTGTGACTTTAGACATTTTATGTCACTTGAAAATTTTTAAATTTTTACGAATTTTTGGGATATTACACGACAGGTGGCTACTAAGCCTTGCTCGGAGTCACCAAATTTTATGCCTCTGTCTGTCAGAATCAAGAACGTAACTAGAGGTCAAATTGTTTCCCTCTCCAGGGCACTTAGAGCACTATCTCCCACTCCGTCGGGTTCTTAATGTGGATTATATCGCTCAATGTTCATGGTTTTGGGGGTTTGGACAAACAAAGAACCCTTGTAACACTCTTTCACTCTCTATCTCCTGATGTGATCCTGATCCAAGAAACTATGTGTAGCCATTATCCGACGCTCCTGGGCTTCTCCAAACTCCTTCTGGGCTAGGAGTTCTGTGCTACGAATGTTGAAGATCTATCTGGTGGTTTGTTGACGGCTTGGAACCCTCGCTCTGTACGTTGTAAATCCTTTGAAACGATGGTTAGGATTTTGGTGAAAGCACATTTTAGGGCATCTTCAAATTAGAGGAAATTTCAACTCAAAATGGGCCTCCTAAAAAGAATTAATAAAGTAATAGTTAAAATAATAAAATAATATGTATTAATTTTGGAGGAAGAAAAGAAAAAAACTACTTTTTTGTTTGTATGACATCATCATCACGTTTTTTCAGGTATTTCTTGTTTTTGGGGTAGCGGGGTCCATCAAAAGTATACCGAGTGCGTACTCGTTGGATGCAAAATTTAATTATGGATCCAATGATCTCTCCCAATCGAAATTTGAGTAAAAACACGGGGAGATATGTCAAAAATACAAACAAAAAAAATAGTTTTTTATTATGATACCTACCCCCAAATTTACATTACAAAAGTGTTTAAGACCTAGATACGGTATTTTAAATTTAAAGAAATTTCATTGGCTAACACATGACGACATGGAATATGAATCAAAGTTAAAAGGCCCATTTTGAGTTGAAATTTCCTCTAGTGCCAATACCTTCTCTGTGCTCAATTGTTATGGCCCATATAAGGACCGTGACACCTTCTGGAATAGGGTTGTGCCCAGGGGCTTGTTGCTGCTACCTAACCTTATCTTGGCCAGGGACCTCAACTTTACTATTGGGGTTGATGAGATCTAGCGGTATAAATCCCATCTTGACCCTCTTTCCCATTACTTCTCCCAGCTAATTGAAAACAATAATTTGGTTCACTTGGCTCCGCCTTTTGTGGGGCCCACATGGAGAAATGGGCGGGTTGGTGTGAATGGTATCATTAAGAGGATCGACATGTTATTCATTGCCTCCTCCGTTATTCCTTGTCTTCGCTGCCATAGTGTGTGGTATGCTCCCTCGGATGTATTGGACCACTATCCGATCTGGCTGGAATGGGCAGTGGATACCTTAGCTAGGATTTACCCTTTTAAATTCAACAGGGCCTGGCTAGCTGAGGTTGAATTATGTGACTATGTTAAGGAATGATAGAGTCTTGGGTTGCAGACCCATTACTGAATAATATGAGTGGCTTGGCCCTTAAGATTAGGTACCTTAAGAAGAAAGTAAAAGACTGGACTCGGGATAGGGCCCACAAATTGAAAAGGGATTATTTGGATGTGGTTGATGAGATTTCATCCTTGCTATCATCATGGCCCTTTGGTATTCTATCCTTAGAAGATGCAGCATCACTCTAGAATCTAAGAGATAGGAAATTTAAGATGCTTGTTCATGAACTTTTGACCTGGAAACTCAAGAGCATGACTAAATGGGTTGAGCTTGGTATGGAAATACTAAATACTTTCACTCCATTGCTTCGGCTAGGAGGAATCATAATTCTTTCTGGGCTCTGAAGGATGAGGAAAGTTTGAAGGAGTTGGGCATAAGAAATTTCTCTAAGATTTTCAATGATGATAATCAGACTAATATTTGTGACCAACTAAAGGTTATCCAACTCTTTCCCTATTTTGTTGGTGAGGAAGTATCTGATACTTTTACATCTAAAATAACTCTGGGGGAGATTAAAGGGGACCTGAGGTCCTTTAAAAAGGATAGAATCCCAGGCCCTGATGGATGGTCTGTTGAATTCTTCCTCAACTTTCTAGATGTACTGGGTGGTGAACTACTTGCAACTGTTGAATCCTCCATCGTTTTGGGGAGGGTGGAAGCATCTTTGAACTCCACTTTCATAAATCTGACACCTAAGAAGGAGAAGCCACTCTCATTTGTAGACTTTCGACCTATCTCTCTCTGTAACCTGGTTTATAAGCTTATTTCCAAAGTTGTTTCTCTTAGGCTTAAACCCTTTCTGGGTAAGTATACCTCTCTGGAGCAGTTCAGATTCCTTAGGAATAGACAAATTGTTGAGCCAATCGGTATCACACAGGAAGCATTACATACTTTGAAGACAGAAAATAGCAAAGCTCTGGTCTTAAAATTGGATTTGGTCAAAGCATTTGACAAGGCTAACTAGTCTTATCTCTGTCTCATACTGCTTTAGATTTGTATTCCCTTGGGTAGAGTTAATTGGATCATGGGCTGTCTCACATGAGTCAATTTCGCTATCTTGATTAATGGTACTCCTTCATGTTTCCTCACTTCCTCCACGAGGGTTAGGCACGAATGTCCCTTATCCCCTCTACTGTTCATTTTGGTGATTGAAGGGCTCATTTTACTGATTAGAGATGCTAAGGAAAAGGGAAGGATTCGTGGCATTAATATCTCGACTAACATGACCCTGAATCATCTCCTTTTTGTCAATGATGTGGTTCTCTTTGGCACTGGTACTGTAGATGAATGGATGGCTCTTGATGTCATTCTAGAAACCTTCTGCTCGGCATTAGGTATGTGCATCAGTATTGAAAAATCAGGGTTCCTTTTTGGTGACCTGGAGCTGAGGGTGCAAAGAAGTATTCAAAGTTTTTTACCATATAAGATGGAGCCCATTCTGAATGGATTCAAGTATCCGGGATACTTTATCAAACCATTGGGATATAAGGTAAAAAACTAGTGGTGGCTAATCAATAATTTCGAAAGGAAGATCCTTCACTAGGCACATAAACTTCTCTCCATGGGGGGAAGGTTGGTTCTCATACGCGCAGTCCTCACTAATCTTCCGGTATACTGATTTTCCCTTCCTCCTATTCCTAAATCCATTCTTAGTAAGTTGAGAAAGCTGATCTTTGACTTTCTTTGGGGATCTTCGGGTGCTAGTAAGCATTGCCATCTAGTGGACTAGAGGCTTCTCTCTAGACCTATTGAATTCGGGGGTTGGGATATAAAAAATATCGAGTGGATCAGTGTCTCATTATGTCTAAAAATCCTTTGGTTAGTGCTTAATGGTACAGGATTATGGAACAATGTGATTTCCGTGAAATACTTAAAAAATCAGTTTGTGGAAGTATGGCTCAGAGCAAAAATTTTCCTTGTCAGCGAGACTTCGATTTTTTGGAATGTGTTCTTAAATACTCTATCCTGGATGGGTAGGGGTTTAGGATGGCAAGTTGGGAATGGTAAAAATATTCATATTGGTTTTGATCCCATAATCGACTCTTCTTCCCACCCCTTCCTTCCTCTTGATCTAATTTTTTATCTTGCAGACTATGGCATCACAGCCTTGTAGGATGCCCGTAATCTCACTGCTGGGGCACATACTTACTGGCTACTCGCGGAGGACCTAGAGCTGGGGGGAACTTGGGCTACCTGCTGGAATGATTATATCTCTAGCCTCAAGATTGGGGGTATTAGACTTAGGCACATTCCTGATAAACTACTCTGGTCCCATAATAAAAAAGATGGTATGGTCACGGCTACTCAGGTGTATGACATGATAACCAATTCTTGTTTGGATCCTCCCAGGGATCAACACCTAGTGAGGATATGGCATAGTGTATTTCCTCTCAAGATAAAATATTTTTTTTTGTTAACTCTCAATAATAGAGTCTTGACTTGGGATAACCTTGTAAGACGTGGCTAGACTGGCCCTGGAAGATGCATTTTATTCTTTAGTGCTGAAGAGACTACAAAGCATATCTTTTTGGAATTCCCCTTTACCTCCTTGGTTTGGTCCATGCTGTTTGGGATCTATCACTGTGAATCTCCTAGTGCTGGAGGCTTAGTTTATGATCTTTTAAAGTTTTGGTTCACAAAATATTCAGAGCACTTGGAATACAGATGCCTATTGATATTTGTATGATGGTGCATGTGGAAGACAAGAAATAAGAGCATCTTTGAGGGTATGCATGCCTCTATAAACAGTGTACTGTTTCAGATTGATTATCTGATGCATCTCTTTCCTATAGCTGTTAAAAAGAAGAAACTCAGAGCTATTGGTGCTGCACCGGAATTAGTTTTTCCCTATGGCTTCTTCGATGGGGCCTGTGCTGCCTCACTGGGAGGAGCAGGTGTTTTTATTGCTATCATCAACTCACATACGCTATCCTTTAGGTTGGGATGTGGACCCTCGACCAACACAAGAGCTGAGCTCTTGGCTTTGTGGACTTTGTTTTTGGTGGAACATAAAATGGGCCTCCCTTTTTGGCATATTTATGGTAATTCCTCATTTATTATTAATTGGGCTAATAGCAAAGCTTCTCTTATGTCACTTGAGCTGAACGACTGGTGTGATAATACCAAGACACTTATGGATGGTTTTGCATAGCTGGACATTTGCCATTTCTACAAAGAGCACAATCAGAGTCCAGATAGCTTATCCAAAGATGCCCTGATTTTGACCCCTAGTCTCCTTTGTTTCTCTGGAATTTTTTATGGTTCTATCGGTAAGAGTGGTGAATTTGAGCTCTTTTAGAGCAATGTGCCAGAGCTTGTCTCATTTTCTTTCAAGAACTAAGACACTTGTCTCTTTGAACTTATTAGTAAAAGGGGTGGACATCTTTGGAACGGCTTCTCTGGGCTATCATTGTTCTTTTGGTTTAGACTGTTTGGCACATCCTCACTAGCTGGCACATATTTTGGACCTATCATGCTGAGGTATTGAGAACTGACACATTGTAGTTTGGATGCTTCGTATGTCTTGATGGTTCAGCTCTGCTGATAGCTTTTTAATACCCAGTTATGGGAGGCACATTATGATTTCCTTTGATTCTTAATGAATATCAAGGTTAAGATTTTATCGACTCAAAAAGAAAAAAAATTGTTTATTACCTTGCAAGATTTGTTTTAAAGCTATTCTAAACACAAGATTTAAAGTGACGTAAAAGCTCATCGTGAGGAAAATATTATATATACAATAGAAAGGTTTCACTTTTAGTAAACGCTAATTGAAGCCATTTAATTGAAAAGGATGAAACGCTTGGCGTTGGAAATCGTTAGGGTTTTAGTTTTCAAGCTTTTGTTGCTTTAAAGATAAAAATCTCTAGAGATCTGTATGGAAACTTTGATAAAGTACTTTTGTGTTGACTTCATTTTTTTTTGAAAACAATGATTATTAAAAGGAAGAATAACACACTTGTGTGGGGGTTATCATTCTCATTTTTACTTTGGGTTTCTTATATTTATTAGGGTTTTTCGCATTGATGGTATTATTCATGAGCGTCGTTATGGAAGAAGGGAGCATTCGACAAGAGTGTACGAGCCGGTTAACCTTGCTTAATGGTATTTGTATGATTGGATGCATTCCTTGTGAAAAGAAGCGCGTAGCCATGATATTTATAAGATTTCTTTACATAATTTCTTTGTTTGTTTGTCAATGAAGATTTCTTTACATAAGATTTCTTTACATAATTTCTTTGGAGATAAAGCCCACGGATCCTTAATGGCTTCATAAGTTTCTTATTTTAACGGTTAGGTGGCATAAGAATGCGAGGGAGATATCCTTTATTAATTTCTTGTTTCTCATTGATTTATTATTGCAGATGATTTTTTAGGGCATGGGCTGTGGAAATGTTGCATCCCAATTTTTTTACTTGTTAATGTAATTATTGAATACAAGAGAAGGACGCCCGTATAAAGTGTTATCATAGCCATTATGTATATATAAAGGGGAAAATAATCATGAATGAATGCACTTAATTACTTGACTTGCATCCCATTTTTTTAGTTGTTAATGTCATTATTGAATACAAGAGAAGGAAGCCCGTATAAAGTGTTATCATAGCCATTATGTATATATAAAGAGGAAAATAATCATGAATGAATGCACTTAATTACTTGACCAATAACTAGTAAACCATAATCAAAGATGAGTAGAGTAAGTTGATTGAATTTTTTTGATAATGCTAAGTTCCGGTCTATCAAGATCTTTCCAACAGCCTTATAGACAAAACTTATATAAAAGCCAACTCAAAATTAACTATATTTCTCTCAAAACTTATATTCTTAAACATTGTGTAACATGTATACCATAAGAATATGTAACGGATTCAGCTTGGAGGGATGTCTGTGTCTTTGGAAATTGAAAAACTAATACCTTGTAGACATCCACACAACTCGTCTTGCGATGAGGGCATGATATGAATGCTCAATCTTTACATTTCATAATCACCGTGTCTACTAAAACAAAAAAAAGATAAAATGTCACTTCTAGCTTATAAAATAATGTCATTTATAAAATAAAAATTATCTAATAAAATGATGCCATTTATAATTTGAACTTTATCTTATATAAAATATAAAATTTATTTTCTATAAAAAATAAAAATAAAAAGTGGCAGTTATGTTTTGAAGTTTATCTTGCATAAAAATCAAAATATATTTTATATAAAAAAAAATTAAAATGTCATTTATGCTTATATAAAAAGTAAAATTTATCTTGTATAAAAAAATTAAAGTATAAAAGTTCAAATTTGGAGTTTTGATATATTTTTTTTTTTTTAATTTTTTTTTTTTTTATAAATAATTTAAAATTTACATTTTATTTTGTGCTTCCTACTTAAAAACTATATTAACATTCTTAAAAAAATGTCAGCCAACAAAGCTAAGGCTTAACGCTATTTATGTTTATGTCTCTTCATGATAGTGTTTGAAAATAGTTCCTTGATAAAGCATATATTGGTTAATCTAAATCTTTATATCTTAAGTGTAGATATCTTTCCCATTTCATAGATATTTTTCAGTTTCTAAATATGATAACCACACAAGTTCCATTGAAGTTTCATGCTTAGTTATCAGTGAATAATACAAAAGAATGTTGAATATACATAGATAGTACACTAGGATTTTAGTTGGTAGGAAAAAATAAGCTAATACAAAATGAAATTGGTGGCAATTTAATAGTTTCAAGTAAAACAATGTAAATGAAATACATATGATGTGAGATGTATACAAAATACTTCTCCATATTCAATAAAATGTATGTAGGTATGTTGTAATCCTCAAAAAGTTAATTGTCTATAATGAGCTAGGAGAGCTTTTGATCATCAAGCTTTTTAAGCATAGGAATAAAATTTTAAAGCAAACCAAATAATATCCTTCTTAAGGTCCTCTAGAACAAAGTCTCTTTAAGTGGACACTATTCATCATCATCATCATCATCATTTAATCCTCAAAACATCAAATTGTCCATATTTAATTCTCAAAAGACATTAAATGCAATGATTAGTTCTAATGCTTACAAAATAACATCTTGGTTTGAATGCATTTATTACTAGCTATTTCAATTTCTAATAACTCAATAATAGTGATATTTGGAAATGTTGTATTGATTTATATCCTAGATGTATAACATCTATAAATACGAAGTAGGTTTGCTTTAGTGATATTTTATGTTTGAATTTCATGTTGGATAAGTTCATTTGGTAGTTTGTCATTGTCATTATATTTAATTTGATTAATTTCATTTAAAAAATATTCTAAAAAATAATAAGAAATAAATATATCAACATGGGTAAGACCCAAGTCAAAAACTTAATACATACATAGATACATATAAAGAGATTGACTTGAGAATTAATTCAAAGAAAATTTTCTAAATCCTTTAAATGTATGCAAAAGTTATGTCTTAATATTTTGAATGTATATATTAAATATGCCTCTAAAAATAAATCACAAAAGAATAAATATTGGATCTCTCACTCATGTTTAGACCATTAGATTGATTTACATTCCATCTTTTTGCATTCTTGATTATTTCATGAGAATGACCTCGATTGAGTGGTAAATGCCCAGTTTCCTTCTTGCCGTGAGAATGGAAGATACTACAATGCGTTCAAATATCCTAACTTAATATTGTTTTATGCATGTGGATGTTTTCTACCAACACTCACCCTCAAGGTATGATACAAATACCATGATGTGCATATTTTCTTAATTAGAATGCTTACTAAACTTATAGAATAATTGGATGTACTTGTTTTGATCACTCATATTGTGGTTGTACGTGATTGCTTATATTAATGGTTGTTTTATATTTTCTTTAGATGAAGAAGTAAGTGTAATGACACATGAGATTCATTTAGATTTTATGTGCATTGGCATAGAAGGTGCTTTCAAAGTTCTATTTACCTACAACAATATTACCAAAACATAGTTATTATGATTCTTTGATTATGGTATTGTACTTTGATCATTATGGATGACCACTCCAAAAATGACTTCAAACAATGGCATATTAATCACATGCATTAGCAAAAATATTTATTTTTAGGATTCAAATGCATGTAAAAGGTGAAATTCTTTGATGGATTCAATGCACTAACCCCATTGCATGAATTGCATATAATTTTTTATAACTTGGTGCTTGATCTCTTCCTTGAATTGGGGAATTTATTGATAACCATGAAGGCTTCTTTCTTGGACTTATGAACTTGATGATGTGAGGATTTCAATGTAACACCCCGGTTTTGACCCCATGGTATTAAATTGCATATGATGTAAATATTGTAATGAATCATGGTGTGGAGCTCAAGGCAAAGGCCCCGCCATGGATTTAGTGTTTTAGGATTCGACAATTAAAATCAAATCCCATGGTTTATGTGCTAGCTAGGCATAGTATATTGAGACATCATGCAAAATGCACATTAATAAAACTACCACAACTAGCTACGCGTCGCAATGTCAAAGATATGGGGGCACGGTTTCACAAGGAATAGGGAGGGGGATTAATTCAACCCTTTTTATCCCATGGGAAAAACCCAATGTCTAAGGGGAAAACCATGAAATGGTTCATCTACCGCTTTTTGCTTTTTTCTGCCCAGTCATCTAAGTGGTGGAGTGGAATCATCTCCTTGTTTGGGGAAAGGCATTTTCTTGCCTTCTTGGGCAAGTAAGAGCCCATGCCGAGGTCATATCACCCATCCCTCATTCACATGGAGCTCTCTGACGCGTTTTGGGAAAAGAAGAGGGGGATCATGGGGGAGGGTAATGGATGGTTCACTCATGTAGGAGGAAGATGGGGGGGTGGGGCTCTCCCTTCCTCATGCAGGGAGGTAGGTGATGTCTTCCTCACGTAACTGTTTTCTCCTCAGGCAGGGGCAATGTGCAGGTTTTGTTTTTCCCTTTTTCATGTCCTGCTGCTCTGTGCGTGTGATGCCTAGGGGCATCCACACGTTTCTCTTCCTGACATCTTTGGAGCTGTTGTGGGTGCACTAATTCATGTTTTATAGTTCTTGTGTCTTTCCCCATGGGGGGAAGAGGGTATTGTGAACATCCAGTGGTTGCAGTATCTGTTTGGTTGTGTCTGTGTTGTTTCCTCACGCGGGAAGACATCCTCGTTCTACTCTTCTTTTCCATTTTTGTATGTGCATAATTCCCTTCATGTTCTAGTTATGTGTGTCTAAATCTCTTCATGACTGAGGTCGTGTTCCTCTTTGTACATGGGTTGTGAGACCATCATTTTTTCTCCCACAAATTTGGGGTGTTTTTGTGAGTTGTTTTGGCCACGTTAGGGCCATAAATGACTCTGGAATTTGAGTTGCTCAGTTTGAGCTATTTTCACAATTTTCCATACCCAATTTGTCCTGTGTGGTGTTTTTCCCATCAATCCTAGATTTGTTGATTGTTGTTCGTTGTTCGTTATTGCTCCTTCAACTATCCTTGGAGTGGAAATGGGGTTTGAGCTTGCTTGGCAAACCTAGTGTGTGCAGGAGCCTAACAGATAGAGCTAGAGGGTTGGATTCCTTCTTTGCACCCTCTAAATAGCATTGGAAGGGAAGGCATAGCTCGAGGGACTGTGTATTAGAGAAAGGGATGCTTCCTTGTGTTGGGTGTGTGTGGATGTTTTAGAATTCAGGCTAGTTCTGGTATAGGTTTCCATAGCTCTTTAATGAGCCCACTAGCTTAGCAATCAGCCTTTCCAACTCTTGCATATCCTGATAAACCCAACTGTGTTGGCTTGGCTGAGTTTTGTTGTGTTTGACCTTGTGTGGAATCCTTGGATGGATTTTTGTGTGAATGTTGGCTTGGATGTTTTGCTTGATAAACCCATCAGTGTATTTAACTATTAGATGGCTTGGTCGGTGGCCTGATAAACCCATATGTTGGCTTGGTTGTGATTGGTGTAAACTTTGGCTATGTTCCTGTGTAAGTCTGGGTGTTGGATTGATGGTGACTGTATGAGTTTGGGCTATGTGTGAGCCTGTTTTTGTCCCCTAGATCCTCATGGAATCATGCCCATCTTGAGGGTGACAATGCTGTTGAGATATTGATGAGCGCACTAGCCTACCATTGGGTGGAACATTGCAGTGACGTAGCTAGTTGCGAGACAAAGTTTTGTTAATATATAAGTACCTCTTGTCCATTCTATCTTTGCAATTGTATTTGCTGCTTAAATGAAAATGATGAACATGTTGAAGGTATTGGATGAATGGATTTTTCTTTTGCTGAATGTTATGCTAAGTACACATCTGTGTATGTTTATTTCCAATGCATTTTATTTGTATATCTTATGTTCATGGGGCTTAGTTTTCCTAGGTTATTAGCAACATCAGTTGCATCCTCTTCATCAGTTAGAGGGTTAGGGATGTGACATTCAAAGTCTTCTTATATTTATTGAAGTATGATAGCTTGATTGAAAATTCTTCTTGCTTATTTATGAAAGAGATATGGCATGTTATATAACGGTAACATGTATATGGTGTACATGATTAGTGCTGTAACATACCTATATAACCACCTAGAAATTGCATTAAAAAAAATGACAACACATAATATATATAGAAGTCATTTACCCTTTCTCTATCACACATTCAACACAACAAAAATAGGAAAGACTCTTTGAAATAGCCTTCAATATTTATCCTAAATCTTTAACTGGTTGACTCTAAAATCTTAAGTTTAAATTTTTTTTCATGACAGGTCTTCCGCAAAGGATTTTTAGAAACAAGCCTTCTATAATCCTGCTTTCGCAATATGGATTGCGAATTGCAGAAAGTACTTAACTTTCTTTTCCACTTTCCCTTCTGTAATCCCACTTCCACAATGCGAATTGCAGATTGCAGAAGGTAATTAATTTTCCATTCAACTTCCCCTTCCGCAATGCAGATTGTGGATTAAGGAAGGTATTTAATTTTTTTGTTTCGAATTTTCCTTCCATAATCCTGCTTCTGCAGTGTGGGTTGTGAGTTGCTGAAGGTACTTAATTTTCTTTCAAAATTTCCCTTCCACAATGCAGATTGCGGATTGCAGAAGGTAATTAATTTTCTTTTCAACTTTCCCTTGCACAATGCGGATTGCATAAGTACTTAACATTTTCACATAATTTCCTTTCACATTTCTACTTCTGCATTGCGATTTGTAGATTGCGGAAGTACTTAACTTCTTTACATAAGTTCCTTTCGCATGTCCACTTCTGCAATGTAGATTGCAGAAGTACTTATCTTTCTTGGAGAATTATTTTACTTTACATAATTTTCCTTTTGCATTTCCATTTCTGCAATGCGGATTGCGGATTGCGGAATTACTTAACCTTTTCACATAAATTCCTTCTACATTTCCGCTTTCGCCATTGTGGAAGTACTTAACTACTTTACATAAGTTCCTTCTGCATTTCCGCTTCTGCAATGCGAATTGCAGATTGCGGAAGTACTTATCTTTCTCAAATAATTTTAACCTTCCGTAAGCCATCTATCTCATAACTTTTCTTATCATTTCTTAAGGAATAGCTCATACTTGGGGATTTTACTATAGGTTATCGGAGTCGATTTTCTTAAGGGATCAATACATTATTTTCACAAATTCCAAGAAGCAAAGGGGATTATAAGTAAAAAGCTGAAAAACATTCCAGTAAGCTGAAAAACATTCCACTACCTACAGGGCATCCTTTACATCAGGGTATTAATAACGATATTATAAAGCATCCAAGTATTCTTGCAGAATCCATAAAATCATTCAATCACATTCCATGCACATAAAAAGATATATTCTAAGCTCAATAGTCTTTAAGGAAAATAAACATTTAAACAGACCTAGTTGTATAGCCAGCCGAATGAAAAAAGAATAGCCATATTCCACCCAACTGTATACTTGGACCAGATTTGATTTATGTCATCAATCACCCCCGAGCTAAGCTATGCATGCCAAGAGTGGTGACAACTTACCTTAGTTCTAGTTTCCCAACAAGAAATCACCTGTCTAACACAGAGTGCTCATGCAACAAGTATCTATTTTTGTTTTCCTAACACACAGTGCTCCCATAGCAAGTTTTCCAACATACTAAGCAGCATCTTGCCTCCTCGCATATGCTTATTTTTATAGTTTTTGTTTTGCCTAGGTATTTTTCCAATTAGTGGCCAATTCCTCGTGGAATTCCCACATCCTGCAACGTCCCCGGATTTTCCAGGGCATGTCTATTTCCATAATGAAATGTTTGCACCTAGTGTCACCTCCCCGAGGTTTCTCTTCCTCATCCCCCACTCTTATATTTATAGTTTCCTCATTCAATGTGGCTGCCCCCATCATTGATTTTTTTTTATTAAAATCAAATTGTTTTCACTTACATCTGTCCTACAACGACTTATTGGCAAATTCTAGATCCATCCAATCTTATTTCACAAAAATAAAACAGTAATTCAAAATATTACAAATAATGTTTATTTACTGGGGGATGTTACAAGTGTACATCAACATGCATCATTATGATAAATTTTGGCTCAATGATGTTACATAAGATACTATGTATATTCTTTGTCACTCATTGTTGACATACAGTCCATTTAGTGATTATTCATCATGACATGGAATACAATTAACTTTTCGCATCATATATCATTATATTTCATGGAACATCAGTTGGCCTAATGTTTGAATCTTGTCAATGCAATTTTTCATGTGTTGGAGTTGGGAAAGTCATCTTGAAGCTAGTTATCTCTTGACACAATAACAAGAGAGTAGACTAGAGTCAAGGAAATTAAAATTAAGAAGATCTGTGTGTTGAAAGGGCTCAAAGATAGATATATTCCATGAATTATTGCTCATGCTAGATATATGGGCATTTTCCAAGTTGAAGTGCATGATGGATATTGTTGGAAATTTCTGGGAATTGACACTTTAATGAGAAAATGAGATTTAACATTTTTCCTAAAAGGATTCTCGAATCTTAGACTTAAAATTTCCATGATTAGTATTGTTGTACAATTTAATGTATGAAACAACAACCAAAAGATCACAATAATTCAATTCAAATAACACCATAGTTTACAACAATCCAAGGAGAGAAGATACAAACCAATGAGATAAGTTACAACTTTGTCTAGGGAAACATAGTAGCCAATAAATAGATCTAGAGACTTATTTTTACACTAGTGTAACAACAATAATCCCATATCCTTATCATCTTTATTAGATGTTAATACAATTAAATTTTTCCTTTTACTTATGCCAAATCAACAAGACATAAACATCTATAAATAACAATGAATGAATAACATATATATAGCTTAAATTCAAATGTGGAAATTGCACATTAAATGGATATCTTGAAACTTTATATATCATCTCAATATTAAGAACAAGTGCGTACCATATCCTTCTTTCAAGAATAGTACAAAAAATCCAACCATAAAAAAATCATAGATATGGTAAATAATCAACCCTTACCTCAGCTAAGAAGATAAAATTTCAAGAGTCTCTTCCATATGACCTCCAAAGGCATCCTCCTCATCTCTTCATGAATCCACCCTCAAATTTTCTCTCAAAACTCTACTTTCCCATCTGAAAGGGATAACCACTAATCCTAGAACTCCAAGATGCTTGAAGATGACAATGAAATCCTAGTACCTAAGAGAGAGAGAGAGAGAGAGAGAGAGAGAGAGGTAACAAGTACAAGTGCATATTCCACGAGTGATATTCCCAATTTCTACTCCATGAGAGAAAATTCTAGTCATGAGAAAATTCCCAATGAAGTTATCCCCTCTAGACTTCCATGAATTAAGAAGCCATTACGAAAAGAATGAGAGATGTACTGGGCCGATGTATTTCGAAGGAACAATTTGGTTTTATTCTGAATAGACAGATCATTGAGGTTGTTAAGATTTCACAAGAGTGTCTTCATACCATTAAGCAAAGAAGGTTGAAGCCTTTTGTTCTTAAAGTTGATATGGTTAAGGAATTTGAGATGGTTGAATGGTCTATGCTTAGACTCATTCTCATTCAGATAGGTATTCCTTATGAGGTTACAAGATTGATAACATGATGTATCCATTCAGCTAACATAGATACTCTGGTAAATGGGTCTCCTTTGTTGTTTTTCAACTGCTTGAGAGGCCTTCAACAAGGATGTCCGTTATCACCACTCCTTTTTATTCTTGTTATTGAAGGCTTGAGTAGGTTAATTGGGGAACAAAAATGATAAGAAGATTATGGGCCTAAATCTCTCATCCATGCTTTGCATCACCCGGATGATATTCGTGGATGCCATTCTCATTTTTTGTTGTGGTTTAAAGTCAGCATGGGAGCACTACAAGGAGTTGTTTGATTTGTTCTATGTGGCTTTGGGTATGCTGGGTAGTATTCATAAGTCTCACTTCATTTCTTTAAGGGATGACGAGTTTGATGGGAACCATGCATATCTATGGAACCATGAGCATTATTAATGTACCCACAAGCATTATTGGTGGAACCAAGAGATTTTTTTATGGAACCATGAGCTCTATTTATGGAACCATAAGCATCATTAGTGGAACCATTGGCATTGTTGGTGGAATCATGAGCATTATTAATGGATCCATGAACGTTGTTGGTGGAACCATGAGCACTACTACTGGAACCATGAGCTCTAATTATGGAACCATGAGCAATATTAGTTGAAACATGAGCATTGTTTGTGGAACCATGAGCTCATCATTCCATCAAAATTGTTCATGATTCCATTTACATTCTTTATGGTTCAACCTCTAAAAATCTCTTTTACCATGAATTTTGTTCAAAGTCCCTTGCATTCCACCACCTTGCGACCATTACTCATGGTTCCACCACTAATGCTCATGGTTCCATAAATGAATCCCATGGTTTTACCAACAATGCTCATGGTTCCATAAACAAATCTGTTGGTTCCACCAAAAATGTTCACGATTCCATAAATGTGCATGGTTCCATAAATGTGCATGGTTCCACTAATAATGCTAGTGGTTCCACCTATAATGCTCATGGTTCCATAAATGTGCATGGTTCCACCAATAATGCTCGTGTTTCCAGTAATAATGCTCATGGCTCCATAAATGTTCATGTTTCCACCAACCATATGTTCATGGATCCATTGACTTGGTTGGTATGTTCATGTTTCCACCAAAAAATATGCAAGATTACACCAAATATGTTCATGGTTCCACTAACAATGCTCATGGTTGCACTAATAGTGCTCATGGTTCCACCAACAATGCTCATGTTTCCACTAATAATGCTTATAGTTCCACCAACAATGCTCATGGTTCCAATAATAATGCTCATGGTTGCACCAACAATGCTCATAGTTCCATAGCTAGAGCTCTTGGTTCCATAAATAGAGCTCATGGTTCAACCTACAATGCTCATGGTTCCATAAATATAGCTCATGGTTTCATAACTAAGCTCTTGGTTCCACCAATCTCCTCATGGTTCCACCAACATTGCTCGTGGTTCCATCAATAATGCTCATGGTTCCATCAACCATGGGCTTTATTGGTGGAACCATGAGCATTATTGCAATATTTTTTACAGTTCTCTTAAATGTCTTATTCCAACTGTAACATTTGACTTACATTTTTCTCAAATGGTTCCACCATTAATGCTCATGGTTCCACTAACAATGCTCATTGTTACATAAATAGAGCTCATGGTTCCACCAACAATGCTCATGGTTCCATAAATAAATCTCATGGTTCCATAGCTAAAGATCACAGTTCCACCAACAATGCTCATGGTTCTACCAACAATGCTCATGGTTCCACTAATGATGCTCATGGTTCCACCAACAATGTTCATGGTTCCATAGCTAGAGCTCATGCTTCAACTAAAAATGCTTATGGTTCCATAAATAGAGCTCACAGTTCAATAAACATAGATCTGTTGGTTCTACCAATAATGCTCATGGTTCCACCAATAATGCCCATGGTTCCATAGATGGGCATTATGGTTGGAATTGTGGGCATTATAGTTGTAATCGTGGACATTATTGTTGGAACCATGAGTAATCATCACGGGATGGTGGAACATTGAACACAATTAATTGAAAATGAGCATTTTAGGGGTGGGACCATGCATAATGTTTATGTAACCATGGAGAATTTTGATGGAACTATGGACAATGCGGGTGGAACCATGTACATAGAGCTAATGGCTCCATGATAGAGCTCTTGGTTCCACCAATAATGCTCATGGTTCCACCAATAATGCTCATGGTTCCATAAATAGAGCTCATGGTTCCACCATCTTCTGAACATTACTCCTGGTTACACCACTGATGTACATGGTTCCATAAATATAGATCCCATCAATGCTCATGGTTCCACCAACAATACCCATGGTTCCATAAATATAGATCATGGTTCCACCAACAATACCCATGGTTCCATAAATATAGATCATGGTTCAACCAACAATGTTCATGGATCCATTAACTTGGCTGGAGACTAAACCGACAAATATGCAAGATATATTCATGGTTTCATCAACACTAATTTTGTTCAAGGTGGTGCAACCATGAGAACTATTGGTTGAACCATGAGCTCCATTTATGGAAGCATCACATTATATTATCATAAAATATTTACATGGAAGTACATTGTCCACTAGCTTAGAGAATTTAAAAAGCATGATAATCAACTCTGTAATCTGAAGTGCATTGTCCTCATTAACCTAAATGAAAATATCCCGTTCATTCACCATGATTGTCTAGTGAACCAAGGGTGATCCCCTGTAACTTAGTGAACATTTTTTGTGATTTCTTAGACAATACACAAACACATTTCCCATTACTCATGGTTCCATCAAGTATGCTCATGGTTCCATAAGTAGAGCTCATGGTTTCACCAACAATGCTCATGGTTCCATAACTAGAGCTCATGGTTCCACCACCTCACGACCATTACTCATGGTTCCACCATCGATGCTCATGGTTCCATAAACAGAGCTCTTGGTTTCACCAACAATGCTCATGGTTCCATAACTAGAGCTCATGGTTCCACCACCTCACGACCATTACTCATGGTTCCACCATCGATGCTCATGGTTCCATAAATAAAGCTCATGGTTTTACCGTCAATGCTCATAGTTCCATCAACAACGTTCATGGTTCCATACTAATAGAGCTCATGGTTCCACTAACAATGCTCATGGTTCCACCAATAATTTTAATGATTCCATAAATAGAGCTCATGGTTCCATCATCAATTCTCATGGTTCCATAAATAGATCTAATTTTTCCACCAACAATGTTCATGGATCCATTAGCTTCACTTGAGATTCAACAACTAAATGTGCAAGATTTTTCCACTAAATATGTCCGTGGTTTTTTTTCAAGGTTATGTATGCATTATTCAGGAATCCACCATCTTGTGACCATGTATGCGGTATTCACCAAATGACTCCTAGTCCATAAATAATGCTTAAATGATATTCACAATCCTTAAATGCGCATGGTTCCTCTCGCATTATTAACAGTTCCATCAAAATTATCCATGGTTCCACCCCTAAAATGCTCATTTTCCATGAATTTAGTTGAAGTTTCCTTGCATTGTTCCACCACCTTAAAACCATTACTCATGGTTCCACCTCCAATGCTCATGGTTCCATAAATAAAGCACATGGTTCTATTATCAGTGCTCATGGTTCCATAAATAGAGCTCACAATTCCATAAACAGAGCTCTTGGCTCCACCAACAATGCTCATGGTTCCACCATTAATACTCATGGTTCCATAAATAGATGGTTCCACCAACAATGCTAATGTAAATATATCGTGTAACCATGTATGTGTTGCTCACAAAATGGTTCATGATCCATAGATAATTCTAATGATATTCATGGTCCTTAAATGCACATGGTTCCAACCTGCATTGTTCACGGTTCCATCAAAATTGACCATGGTTGCAATTACATTATTCATGGTTCCACCCCTAAAATGCTCATTTTCCATTAATTTTTTTCAAGTCTCCTGGTTTATTTCCACCACCTTATGACCATTACTCATGGTTCCACCAATAATGATCACCATTCCATAAATAGAGCTCGTGGTTCCACCAACAATCCTCATGGTTCCATAAATAGATCATGGTTTCACCAACAATGTTCATGGTTTCACCAACAATACTCATGGTTCCACCAACAATGTTCATGGTTCCATAAATAGTGCTCATGGTTCCACCAACAATGCTCATGGTTCCATAAATAGATATCATGGTTCCACCAACAAGAGTTCAAAATAAATCATTCAGCTAACAAAGCATTGCAACATTCCTTTCAACCAGGAACAAAACTATGGAAAACACAAACTCTAGGGAGGAGTTGAAAATGGTTTAAAATGGAACAACTACAATGTGATCTAATAAGCATGTCATTAAAAAAAAACCTTCAACAAAGGGATGATAATTAGGGATGGAAAAACCTTTCACAATAGTGAACTCAACTAAGTTGCAACCAATGTAATGTGAATAAATTGATAATTTTGTTAAGAGGGGCCTGTCAATTTTCCCTCTTAAGAGGGAAACTCATTGGGTGGTTTTGTTAGCTCAACAAAAGTGTTGATCCTAAAAATGATTTAATGGCTAGAAAAGTCTAGAAGTTTCAAGTCCCCAAATTTCCAAGGTAAGAGATGCCCTTAAAATGGGCTCAACAAGTATATGGCTTCAAATTTTTATTATTAAATACCAAAAACATTATAAATTGTATAGTGGTCGACTTCAATCAAAGACATTAATGGCAAGCATCATGTTGATATTACTAAGCTACAAAGTAATCTTTCCTAGTTGAAAATTCTAATATAAGGCTTAAGAAGGAGGTTGATTCATAATGATGCTAATATCTTGCTACAAAATGAGGTCAATTATTTGTAGCACTTTTCTTCTTATAAGGAATAATTCCTACTTAACCATGACAATGTGAAACTAGTTAGTGAGCATTTAAGACATGAAGACTAATCATCATTCCATTCTTCCATGGTTGGCCAAGAAGAAAAGTCCTGCTAAACTATGTATGATGTCAATCAAAACCTTGTACAAGAAGGAAGTAAATTATAAGGTATTAAAGACCAATTAATGGACAATTTTCACATTTTTATTGTTATTTTGAAAGAGAATATAGTCTTGTTGTAGTCCAAGTGAATACTAGTTTCCACCCACCTATTCCATTGATTTATAATGGTTCCACATCTTGGTAGTTTTTCTACAATTGTTTTTTAGGTCATGAACTTCCAATGCATTCCACTAATCTAGATTATCTAGAGAACAAAATCAAGATAAACATGTAAAATGGACACACACAAAAAACGATATTGCATAGATCACAATAGTATAATAAAACCCAAATTATATTAATGAATGAAATTGAAAAACAATGTAAACTATGAAGAAATAAAAATGAGCTTGAATGGTGGTATCTTATTTCAAAAGAGAGATGTGTCGACTACACTCATTTTCAAGAATACATTACAAGAGGATTAAAGTGTCTTTTAACATAAAATATGAAAACCTAAGATGTCAAAACCCTAACCCTAGGGGATGAAGCGAAAAAAGCAATATGGGCCTCGAGAAGTATATCTAATACATCAACTTCCAGGGGGCATAACTTACATGTATGAACTTTATTTGGAGCACATTATATCCCATTGGAAATATCTTGATGTGAAGACTCGTTCCAATCAAGGCCTAGCGAATCCTTTGGCAGCCCTAAGCCTTCATAGGACCACATATCACTATTTAGGGTATAAAAAATGCACCATAAGTTCAATACTTGGAAAAACTATAAAAAAATTGTCAATATGTGGAACCATTCTAAATTAGTGGAATAGGTGGGTGACCACTACTATCAACTTGGATCAATGATCGATATTTCTAGGAAGTACACTGAACAAGTTGATAAATGAGCCCCTTGTATTAATGAAACCTTGAATATTTCATGTCAAAAAATTATGAATGAATCAATAGAGAAGCAAGAGGTTCATGACTCCATGCAAAATATTTTGAAACACCTTCTTATGCAACTTCTTCTCATGTATCATTGATTACTCATGAACATTGTTCTGCAATTTTGCGAAGCATGCTAAATTCTTTTGTTACAATTACTTTGTCAAATGGGTTATGCATGTGTGGATTTGGTAAATATGGACATTGTATTGTTACTCATATTAATCCTATAGCAATACCAAAAAGCATAGCTCTTGGGTATTTTTATACTTCATTGGGGCATGCAAGTCACCCTTACCCCTATGCCATTATTATTTTTTATTAACTAAGCCACATATCGATTGTTTCTTCTACTAATTTGGAGAAACCGTGATCCTAAACCATTTGCTAATTTTTTCACTGATGATATGTCAAAGTTTAAAACTATCATTTGTAGTTATTTTTCTACTATTTATTTGCAGTGCCCAAAGCATGCCCCTCCAATTTATTGAAACCAACTTCTTCACCATCTTCATCGTTGTGATATCGTTATCCTAATCATAGTGAAAGGAAACGTATTATCTCTCCATCCAAATATCGATGCTTTGATTGATGTATTGAAATGATAGTCATTCTTCTTACAAATCTTGATATGATAATCATTGTTCTTACAAATAAAAAGTGAACAACCATAAATAAAAAACTTGGATCAATGCCCATTATGAGAACATATTGTGGTTGGATTGATGATTGGTCATGGCATCATTTGTCGACTTGATTGAAGACATCATATAGACTTGTTTATTGACCTTACAACCATATAATCATCATCACTCTCTTTCCTTGATTGACCTTGGAAACAATCTTTTCATTGGGAATATTTTTTTATGGCAACCATCATTTGTTTATTTTTGGCACATGTGCAGGAAAAAGAAGATTTCATGGTAACAAGACCCTCTTGTTGCATGTGGTCTTTGCAAACCATGTTGATCATTTTCACTATCATGAGCACATAGTGAGGGACTTGATTTGGTTTCTTAGAGAAACCTTGTGATCTTTGACACTCATCTTCATATCTTTCAATATCAATGTGCCCTTTGTCATTTTTGGACATTATTCTTTGACAACATTGTGGGAATTTAGTTCCCTACACAAACTATCCATGTGTTTCCTTGTTTAAACTTCTATTATTTTCATCAATTTTGAGTTTGTGTAAAGGTGTTTTGGAGGTTACAAATTTAAAGAAACACTCTCCATTAAAAATCGTGTTTGCTTAGCCAATTTTTGGAGGGGTTTTGGTCAAGTTGTTTTGTAGGGCATAGGTTTGCAAATTGCTCTCCATTTATTCCCTTTTTGAAGGTTGTCGTAGTCAAGATGGTGTCACCATTGGTTATCTTTTTGTTCCATATTTAATTAAACATTAAGAAGATCATATTTTAATGTTTCTTTGACAATTTTTTTACCACCTCTATATCAAGTGTACATTAAAGGGAGATGTTGAGATGTAATATTTACTTTGTCTAATATTTTTATGTCAATGTTGGCTATATATTTGCTAAGCCTGACTTGGAACTTTAATGGCTCCTAAATGTCACCTATTATACACCTTTACTAATTAGCAATGGGCCACGTTAATGTTAATGGATGCCTTTTAGAGACACCGCATCTTAAGTTAAGGTCGATGTCTAAGTAAACTTAGCAATTATTTATGAAGAGGTTTAAGCCTTACCTATATTTGTCTCACTTAAAAGATATATCATTTATGATATTATCTTTATGGATGGTTAATTGTTAATACATTTTACTCAAAATTGACACATAAATAAGCCACACAATATGATGCAATGGGTAATTTTTATGGCCTACTTTTATTTAAAATCTTTTGAGTATGTATTTCCTACTTTTATTTAAAATCTTTTGAGTATGTATTTTCTTTTAAAATAACATTTATGACATTGTTAAACAGTACCTATACAATCACAAAGTTCTAAATGACCTTTATTGTGACTTGATATTCTTATCACATTATGAGTTTCCATACTCATAATGTAGTATATAATTTTGTTATGGTATGAAGATCAATGAAGAAAACAATAGTTTAACCATTTTCTAAAAAAAACATTTTAATATCAAATTCAATATCAAATTCACACATGTAAAAGTTATTTTAAGTGTATTTAGGGTTTCACAATATAACTATGGTTTAAAAAATAGATTTAATATCATGTTAAAAATTTTCATTTAATTTGAAAGTTTTTATCTACTTTTTTTCTTACATATAGTTATGGAGAGGAAACTGGAACTATCTATTTATCATTTTCTTCTTATAAAAACAGTCCTAAATTATCTTTCTTTCTTTGAGATACATGTTTGTTTTTATAACTTTCTCTTCCTAAATTAAATTATTTTTCCTTATAAATTTAACTCTTATTTCATAAAATTATTATTATATATATATATGAACATGAAATAAGATTCCATGTTTAAAAGTCAATCGCTTCCAAAGAACACCACTTTACTATGAGCAGGGCTAATTTTTTTGGGCTTTCTCGTCTATTCTACCCTTTTGCCACTATTGTTTTTGGGGGTTTCTTGTCTATCCTGCCCTTTTGCCACGATTTATTAGGGTACAAAGTCTCGGAATTGTATTTTTTTAACAAACTATTTCCACACTTACCTACAAAGGTTTGAAGTCAATTCATCTTTTGGACCATCTTCTATTATTACTTCCTAAAAGACATTAACTTAAAATCTATCCGACATGAACACAGAAACAGAAATAGTTGGATCAAGAACTATCCTCTAAGAATGTCTCTAACATTTCTCCAGATTATGCTTCAGGTTGTTGCCTCTCTTGCAATCCGAAGGCTGGAATCTGGAGGAGTCATATCTCACTACTTGTTAAACTAGATGTGATCGGAGTAACCATCCGTTTCACACAGGATTCTTTCAAGAAATTTATGAAGATATATATAATTCATTTTTATTAATATATGTGTTTTCCCCGTTTTTAAAGTATCTGACCATCTACTTTTAAGTTTCAAGCTTTGGAATGTAACTACTCTAATTTAATCTATATCAGCGTCCTAAGGTTATTTATGATAATATACAGAGTCTCCGCTAAGGACCCCTTGATATGTGAGAACAGTAAGAACCACTTTGCAGATAGTGTTGTACAAGGCTGTAAAGTGGAAGAGAATAGTATTTTTAAGGTTTATATTCAGTGTTTTGGTTTATATATATATATATATATATATATAAACTTGCCAGCACCAAAATAACAGACATATTTGGAACCTTCTCTTAAGTCAATTTCAATTTCTAGATTAAAGATCACTACATTTTCCAAAGAAGAGCACTGCATTTACCCAAATCACCTTAAGGTAATTCTCCAACGTCGGGAGAAAGCTGCTTTAAAAAATAGATGATCAAATTTGTGCTCACTGTGGAAAGCTATTATATATATCATATCAATTAAGGCGCCAGTGCAAAGTGGATTTGGATTATGTTGCACACATCCTGCATTCTGCAGGTTTGACTGTATTTAGTATTTGCCCATTTCTGAGTTATGGGGATTGAATTCATGATTCCATATCAGTAAAGGAGTTTATGTGTAACAGTCTGCCTACCCGACGAAGATATCCCTTGCTCTAGCCAAGGAAGAAACAATACAAGAACGAGTGTTGCCATGACTCTTTACATCTCAATTCCACATCCCACCATCTTGCAATCATTCAGAATACTTTATGCTATTGTAATAGCAC
The DNA here is from genome assembly GCA_001517045.1 of Pseudotsuga menziesii. Taxonomy (NCBI): domain Eukaryota; kingdom Viridiplantae; phylum Streptophyta; class Pinopsida; order Pinales; family Pinaceae; genus Pseudotsuga; species Pseudotsuga menziesii. The sequence continues at coordinate 759,861 of LPNX010683960.1, read as the reverse complement.
CAGTGCAGACTAAGATTATGAAAAAAATCTCACATATACAAGATATTAAGAATGTGTTCATCTGCAAGAGATGGTTGTCTATCCCCAAATGATCACAATTGATCATTTCTCTGTCGTGCCTACCCAACAAATTTCAAATCATTTGTAAAAATAAATTCGTTTAAGAGTGGTTTTCTCCCAATAGAATAACTTACAGTTGCGGCCAATACATTATTATATTTTGATATGCTTATAGTTCGATAAATGTTATATTGTAAATAAGTTATATTGTAAATATTATGTTCAGAAACATTCTGCTCCTGCTCATATTGAAGAACATCCATTTATAATTTTACTTTTAACACGTCGATAGAATTTCAACAAACAAAAGCAGGAGTGACAGACTCTCGTCAGCTCGAAAAGATGGTGATGCTTTTTGCCATGAGATTCTTCAGCTTCCTCTTTGGATTTCTTCTTATCGTGATGCTCATGAAATTTGCAAACCCCTTCTCCCACTGTTGCAGCTGCTGCAAGCTCCTCTTCAATCTTGTGCCTCTGCGTGTTCTCTGGATCCTTCTTTTCTGCGTGGTTCTCGTGCTACAATACATCATTACAACATTCACTCAGAATTCACAACTCTCTTCGGATAAGAAATCAATGGAGTGTGATTGCCTATATCATCAAAGAAAATACATCTCATAGATCTGAAAATCAAGATATAAAAAAAAGGATGTTATATAGATAACTTACCAATGAAAATTCTCCGGTAGCCCCTGCTCCCAGTCCACCCAATTCCTCCATATGCTTATGATGATGCTTCTCCTCTTTCAGTGCGTTCTCATATTGATCAGATTGAACATTCCCTGCACCATACATCATATATGCGCTCTCGCCGGGCACCTGCTCATCACTATATTCCTTGTCATGGACGTGGAACAGATGGTGGTGTTGTTTTTCTTGAGACATCTTCTGTCTCTAGACAAAGATTTCAAACACAAATCTTAGAAAATAAAATAGAATTAGTTTAGCGGTTAGCAGATCATAATCGAGATGAGATGTGAGAAATGAATAATCCAAATGAAAGTCTCAGGGTTTCATGAATAATCCAAATAAGCATAGAAACTTCCATTAAGTCTTGTAGTAGAGTAAGATATAGCTCTGAAATATCTACTCACTGCGAGTTTGGCGCACATTGAGAAGCTAATTGAATCCAGAAAGAAAATAAGTTTGCCCATATTTTCCTGATGTTGAGCATGAGTTTAGGGCCGGTTTGAAAGTATCGCTCAATAATGTTAACATATGGCATCATTCAACTGTTTTCTCTTTTAATCTCAAATATACAAGTATGCTTCAGAACTTATGAAGATCATTTTAAAAAAATTTCAATTTTGATAAGGATGATATTGCCATGCCTTCAAAGGCTACAGGAGCTTTTGCAACAATTCCTTCCAATCCATCTACCGGTTCAACCCCCAAAAATATATCTAGTGCTCTTGAACAGACTGAGTAAAGATTCGAGATCAAAAGAATCTGGGAAAGAGCGTCTAATTGTTGGACAATGGATTTACAGATGAGAATGAAACGGATTTAGAAACACACCTCAAGTTGACAAAGAGAGTTATGCCATGATATTCACGAAGGAAATACAGAGACTACTTGAACTAACAGGTCCATGCAGAAAAGAAACAATAGTAGTATCCTGCCAAGCAAGAATTATGGAAAACCCATCTTGATGGAGCTTGAAAGGGTCATTTGAATACATGCCCAACAAGAGAGATTGGCCCGGCAAGGGAGAGGGAGCCACAATGGAATTGAGATTGAGATTATTGGATTCGACTGGATGCGTCTTAGAGTTCGTGAGGAGGGATTTCCAGTGTACCCTTTCATTGGAATGAGGCCACTAACCTCGCTGCCTGAGATCACCAGCAACTCATTCGATCCATCCTCAATGATATCCAATCGTTATCCCAGGCCAAAATGATTTCGTGAAGATGCAGAGCTTGCGTTCCTGCTGTTCTTCCATGTAGAGCATTTTTTAAACGGGTAGGAAGAAATTGAACCCGGTCTGCGTAGAGCATTCAAATTTAAAAATGAAATAGCGCGAGAGTGGCGATGGGGCATAATCCAACTATCCCATAGAGATATAATGATCATTGATGATGAGCGTTTACAACTTAGCCACCTGAACCCTGGGCCAGTAGCCGACTAGTGATTAGACGTGAAGTTTGCCGACAGCCTAAAAATCTTGCCAGAGCGATTATGATGGATGACATCTCCTGTCAATGAGGCCATAGATCCATGGAGGACGATGCCCGATGCTAATGTATGACACATGCTCAGATGGAATCCTCTGGCACTTTGACAGACTCGTCTTAAAGTCGAATCTGTCTGGTAAATAAGGCTTGCACGAGTTGGCCAAGCTTCCTTTCCAAATAATATGTCATTCTAATAGCAGCAAGCTCAACGAATATCTGCTCCTTACGGGGAATATGCTCTTCTCTATGTATGGAGACCAAATAAGCAACAAGCTACCTTGATGCCCCATCCCAAATCAAATTATGTTCATCATCCTGTTCAACATTCCTATCAATTGAAGCTCTAACGTAAATATAATATCGCCAAGTACGGAAAGCCAGGTCGGGTAGGCACTTCAGAATGAAGCGGGGGGTGTTGGGACATATATCATCCCTAAGAGAAATGAAAAGGGATTTCAAGCAATAGCGAGTATCCTTCAGATGGTAACGCTCTTGTCAGAGGAGAGTAAACGGATGATCGATGCATAGGTTCGGATAGCTCCTAGGTGGAAATCCTTGAAGTTCATAATATATATTTTTATCTCATGTCAATTTGATTTCATGAATATATCATTAATTTCAAAAATTGATGCCATTAATAAATCCATTCTTTACAACGTAGAGGAAATAGAGTTGTGGGTTACATTGTATGAAAAAAAAGAGGAGCAAACGTAACAGGGGCATGAAATAATTCAAATGTTTGAATGGTAGAAGAATGACTTACACTAATCATTTAAAAGACAATATGCCAATGATAGGTACAAATAGTTGGGTTGTTAACCAAGTTAGAGAGAAATATGCTGTATCTATTCATTACTTGCGTGTTGAAGAGGATGCATTCAACATATGGATTAAGTGTATCAACTTAGTAATAACCACTTTGTGTACATTTTGAACTTCATAATACCTTTAAATTATAACATGTATATTTCATATTTTTTACACGATCGTTTGTTCCCATCTATTTGAGCATATGGGAATCATTTTTGCACGGAGGATGTCGGTGATAGATGTATCACAATGAACTATTGAGTGGAAGTTGAGTTTGACCAATCTAGTCATGCTAGCCATCATGATCAAAACCTAATAGGGGGAGTTAGGTTACATCAGAAACATACAAGAGATCATCCAAGTGGACTTTTCTTCTTTCGAGTGTGTTATTTTTAGGTGCAAGTGGTGGGACAATTTTGAAAGGAATAATGTAATGAAGATCGTGATAGCGGGTTGATATGTATCAACTTTAGAAATATATGGGAATGAATCAAGGAACCTTATATTTTCCAAAAACACTGCAACAAAGTTCTTTTTCACCCAAATGTATTGGATAAGGATTGGTGATTCATATTAAGACAAAGCCCTATATCAGAACATGTTTTTGAAAAAAACAATACTATTATGCCAAGCAAGGAAGATAATCAAGGTGATGACAAAGGAGAATGATATGTACATGTTTTATTTCATTCTTTATAGTCTTGTTGTGTCTTTTTTTCACTTTAGTATTAATATTTTTTTTATTCATCTTAAAATTGTGGAAATGGAAAGTTTCCCAACTTTTTTTATATCTTGATTTTGGTAACTATATTGTTTTTTATTATTGAATTTCTCCATCGGATTTTGGTTTTCTTTTTAAATAAATGGATTATTTTTTATTTATGGATTTCATGTGAATCAAAATTATAAGCAAATTATGGATGTACTAATTATATTGTGTTACTATCTCTTCTAAATAGGGGAATGGATTTTTTTATGATGCATTTCGAAAGGTTTGAAACGACATGTTTCATAGTGATATGTTTTGTTTTAAATAATTTTTATGTTTTAAGAAACATAATAGATTACGGAAAATTAGTTCATATAGGATATTATAAAGTTTGTTATTTCATAATACATCAAATAATATGTTTTATAATTTTATTAATTTCCCTTTGATACAAGATTTTGTTACCATGTTTATTTGCATTTTTAATCTCTATACCATAATTTTTTCAACAAACCTATGAACTTCATATGTACCTTTGTTTGAAAATAATAATGAAACACAACTCTATATGTATGAATTTTAAATGTTTCCAACATAGGAACCTCTATCTCATCAATATTTTGTATATGGTAATAATTATTGAACACATGCCTAATGTTGTAATATGTAATTCAAATTTGTAATTTGAAATTGTACTAATTTTAATTGTAATTTTTATTTTTTAACTCTAATTGTAATTGTAATTTGTAATTTGTAATTGTAATTGTAGTTGTAATTGTAATTGTAATAGTAATTTCTAATTTCTAATGGTAATATGTGGTTGTAATTAATTTATACAATTTGTAATTTGTAATTGTAATTGTAATATGTAGTTGTAATCTATTTATACAAATTAATTAATTAGGTTGGTATTGATATATATTGTTATACAATTTTATTAATTGCTCATTGATAAGTAATTTTGTTACCATGCTAATTTTCATTTTTGATGTCCATGCTATTATGAATTTCATATGTACATTTGTTTGAAAATAGTGATGAAACACAAGCTTCTATGTATGAATTTTAAATGTTTTTTACAAAGGATCCTATATGTGATCAATATTTTTTATATTGTAATAATTATTAAACACTTTCCTAATCTTGTAATTTGTAATTGAAATTTGCAATTTGTAATTGTACTAATTTTAATTGTAGTTTTTAATTTGAAATTGCAATTGTAGTTTGTAATTTATAATTGTAATTCTAATATGTAATTGTAATTAATTAATTAGGCTTGTTTCTATACATATTGTTATAAAATTGATTAATTTCTCTTTGATACATAATTTTGCTACTATGCTAATTTGCATTTTTAATGTCCATACCATAATATTTTCATCCATGGATAAATTTAAAGGCTATTAATAACCTATGGGATATATTAAGGGGATCAGTAAATTTTTGTGGGCTATTTTCTTATATGGAAAGGGTTTTTTCAGCTAAAATATATTTTCTGAATATTTATATCCAAAATGAATAGCCTCCTATGTATTATTGAGGAAAATGAAAAAAAACAATTATCTCCCTCGCAAGATATCCCTCCAATGTTTCTTTTGCCCCTAATTTCTAGAGAAAATCTTGTGAAATCACTCCTTCTCCCCCAATTTTTAGTAACGGAGGCTTCCAAGCGTTATTTCTCCCTCCATTTTCCTTGTAATTCAAGCATATGGTTACATTTGCTTGATTTTTTTAGTAAATTTCATGTAATACCTTCTTCAAGACCTTGATTTCCATGAAAATCAAGGGCTATTTTGTTATATATAAATTCTATAGTGATTCATGGCTCACCCACATCCGATTGCTCTCATAGGGTGAAGGTTCTGGTTGATGTGGTTCCACTTTTCATTCTTAGTTTTCTTGATATTTCTGTCTTCTCATAACATCTCCATCGTCGAAAGATGAGGTCTTAAAGGGGAACGTCGCACATGCAATTTATCATATAATTCAAACTCACAACACATTTTTTTATCCAATAATTAATGATGTATGTTTTTCATCATATTTTTTCATTTTTTTATTATCAAAAGTTACAATATATTATTATATTATAAATTTACCTTTTATCATGTTTTTTATCATGGATGCTTTTCTATGCATGTTGAATTCTAGGGAACACTTGATTCTTAGGGATCATATAGTGTTATTAGGGTTTTATTCTATCCTAGGAGTATTGGTTTGGTGAAAGTGTTATAGAGATCAAATGATATGATTTTTTTTTGTGCGTTGTCATGTTTAAACTATCGACTAACATTTAAATGTTGTTAGTCGATGTTACCATTGATGGACACAGACCACATGGTTTTTATATATTCAAACCGAATTTGAACTAGATATTTAAAATGTGCTTTTATTAGGATCTTCCTATGCAATTATTATTGGATCTAAGGCGTTAATGAGAGTGTAATTGTCCATATTTTATGTCTTTTATTGTTGATATTTGGGATGTTTGTAATATAAATGAATGCACAGTGATTATAATGATGGGGCTATAGTGGAATGGTCATTATTTTGGTTATCTTCCTGTAGAGTTATCCAAAGTGTACTCATAGATCCTTTTATTTATATTGAGAAGTTCGTGACTAGTATATTTTTTTATTCGTATTGCCAAGTTTCTCCATTTTGTTTGTGACCTAAATTTGTTGGGTTTAGTACTTGTTTTACAATATTTTTTTTTGTAAGTGTCATTCAGACATAAAATGTTTTTGGGTGATTTGTTTTGATGTGTGATTCCTATCATAATCCAAAAATGGGTCTTGTTATGTATGATAAATATATGAGTTAGTTGGAACACCATACTTCATTTCCATCATGAATGTATATAATATGTATAGGGCATGTTTGACATGGCATGTAGACATTATATTATTTGGTATCTAGTATTTTGCATTCAATGAGGGTGCTAAATTTTTTTACCACATTTTTTATGCTTTAAAAAATTTAAAGCATATGGATAGAAACACATTCTTGTCTTATCTAAGAAAAACTAGTATTTAACAGAGTAGTTATAATGATATGTGTGATGATACATTAATGTGGTTTATATTCTTGTTAGTTTATGTTCCTATTTGTAATAATAATTGCATGTTTCTAACGAACTTTAAACATTCTAAACCAAATTACATAATTCATATTTGGATTTCCAGCAAAAGAAAGGAAAAAGTAACATTCATATCGATAAACAGATAAGCAATTTATTTTTTCTTAGGTGATAGCTTAAAAATGAGAGATTTGGAAAAAAAGATAATTGGGAATCCATACACTATATTAAGGTTGTGGGTCTCGATAATACTCCACATTGTAATAATTGAGTTCGTGGTTGAAATAATCACTCTAGAGTGTAAAGTGTTCAATTCTATTAGTTTGTCAGTATGCCAAGATTTGGGTCCCCACACGTCTATTCAAACATTAAGGGATGAAATAAAAAATAGAGTCCCCTCTTTCTGTGAATCTAGTTAGTGTAGTTGTGTTTTACCAAGACCTCTAGTTGTGAGTAACCCAGTACTACTTGTCAAATGTATCAATAAATCCATCCTCTCCTTATTAATGCATTTGATTATTTGAGGATATATGATTTGAGAGAGTTGATCTTTGGTACATGCTACTCTATTGCACTGCCTTAGTAATCTATAGAATAAAAAATGAGTCTTCCTAGCAAAATATTCACCAAGATGTTACAAGGTTTTATAATTTGATAAAAGATTCACCAATATTTTAATATATCTTATAATTTATTGAAATTTTCATCAATATTTTACAAGATTCTATAATAGAATGAGAGATTAGCCAAAAAAATTATATATACATATTATAATTGATAAAATATCCTTCAATTTTTCCTATAAATTAGGGATATTAGCTCATTTATTATACATATAAATTCTGGGAGTGTTCTTAAAATTATAACTAGCTAGAATTCAAGCTAACGTGCACAAGGTTCAATCAAATTGCATTTTAAAACTGGGAGTTGAAGTAATGTGCAGTTTGTATGACAGTCAAACTCCTAATAAAATCCTCTGAACTCCTAATAAATTCCTCTGAACTGACGTCATAACTGCACTTAGTGGCATGGTAGTGTGTAACTCATGGGACAATCGAACTCCATCTACTAGTTGGGAGTCAGCTTAATGTGCATAAGGATTAATCGAGCCCCATTTGGAATCTAGGAGTTGAGATAACTCGAAGCTCTTATATTAATTGCAATGACTTTATATTAATTTTTAAATTGACTCTTAGATACAACTATTAGATAAAATCCATTAGTGATACAACTATGAGCTTAACTTCAACTATGAACGTAACAACTACAAATTAAGTAGTTGTTATATTAGATTAACTATTAAATACAAGTAATTGACACATTCTTTAAGGATAAAACATTATCAATTTGTCAAATATATGTCTTGTAGGCGTATTCCAAACATATTAATCTAATTAATATGTTTATTGCTAATGTTTATGCCTATATCCATTATTTCTTAACAATAATAAACATATAAAATTTATTTTTAACTAATATATATATGTGTGTGTGTGTGTGTGTGTGTGTGATATTGATATTTTCTTTATAAATATTTCAAATTAAAAATCCCAAAAGAAAGATTTCTTGTGCTAGAATATAATATCTAGATAGTGTTCTTCTTTTTTTTGACTAGGGGAATCGACAATTGGGGATGGGATGGTACTCGCGTAACATGGGGTCTAGGGATCCAATCCCGTTACCACTATAAACCTAGGTGTAACCACAGCGCCCGAACCATGGCACACGGGTTAATTTGGGGGGGATTTGAACTCATGACCTTCCATTCACAAACAATTCCATTTACCACTTGCTCTGCCCCCCACTGGCATAATATATAGATAGTGTTTTTAGCAATGATCTAATATAATATATAATATTTAGAAGATTTCTTTATACTAAACATGATTATTTTCCTTGTATAAATATCAAATTTATTCATTAAAAAAGGATTTTTTAAATTGTAAAATGGAAGTTCAATATATCATATGTATTATGAAAAGGAGGGCTTATAGGTATTGAGGTATACAAAAGGAATATCTAAAATGATGTAAGATATGCTTAACAAGGTTTATAAGTATTAGGATATAAAAATGAATATATATAGTAAAAATAAATTTCTAATAAAAATAAATTTATATTCATCACAATTATATGCTTATAAGATTTTATTCCTCACCATTATATGCTTTTAGATAATATTGATAATGTATATTCCATGTCATATGATATAATAAATAACTATATAATTTAATGTATTAAAAACCATATGAATACTTTTACTTTTTTCATAAAATAAATTAAAATAAATAAATTGAAATTACATATGGTAAATAATATAAATCTCTATTTTTAATATTTATTCAGATTATGTTCTTGGGGAAGAGAAAGTGATAAATTTGAAATGTTGTAAATGGTTGTAAAGAGAAGGTCTAATGTTTAGATCCTCCAAACTTAGTCGTGAGCCATGGTTCAAGACCTGTGGATGCCCCTAGAGGTATAGTGGTAGAAACTTTGGATGTTTGGACCCCATGTCATGCGAGTACCATTCCAGTGTGATTCCCCTTAGAAAAAAAAGGATGTCCAGATTACGATTATTCAAGTTGTCCTTTATTTTCACAAACCTATAAATTCGAAAAATAAAACAATTTTCAAAATATTCTTTTATCCAAGTGAATATCATAACATGTATAATTGGTCATAGAATGAACAATTTTTTGTTATGTATAAAATAACTTATACTTGATTCTTACTTGAATTGGGCAGGTTATAATTCATACGATGTTTACATACAGATATCGACGACCCTAACACCACACCTAAAGGTAATGTTCTTATTGTTTTTATGTCTATTTTACCATTTGGTTTCGCTAAGGGTTGTTAAGGCTAAAGGCTAAGGTTCTTCCCTAGCACTTACGCCCTAACTCTAGAATCTAAACCTAAATACAAATTACTAGAAAGAGTTTAAATGAAAAGGGGATTAGCGCAATGCAATTTTTCCATATGTTTGAGGATGATATGCAGTGCTGAAATTTAAATGTGTGCCTAGTCCTTTAAACAAGGCTTTCCAAAAATTTACTGTAAAATTTACATCTTTATCTGAGATTATTACCTTAGCTACAACGTGTAACTTGAAATTTTCTTTCATAAATATATCAGCAATGTTAACAGCCTTATGAGTAGATTTTACCGGAATAAAGTGAGATGATTTACTTAATTCGTCCCCTATGACCATGATTGAGTCATGTTGTTTAATTTTTTTAGGTAAACCTATTATGAAATCCATGCTGATTACTTCCCATTTCCATTCTGAAATGGGTAGTGGATGTAGTAGTCCTGTGGGATGTTGGTGATCAGCTTTTACCTCCTGAGATTCGATGCAACGTGCTAAATATTTTTCTACCTCTTTTTTCAGATTAGGCCAAAATAATTCTTTTCTTATCATAACGATCATTTTTTGGTATCCAGGGTGTCCTGAATATGGCCGTTTATGTAATTCATCCATGACAACTAGTTTAATATATGTTGAATTTGGCCCTATATAGTCTATTTTTATGTAGCAATAACCCTCTTCCACTCATACTAAGGTCTTTTCTTATTTGGTTCCTTTCATTTTCTGCATTATTTTATTTTAGGTTTTGATATTCTTTATCAAAATTTTCTACATTTAAGATTTTATTTTCTAAAATTGATTCATAGCTATTGCTCGCATACAGTAAGTTTGTGTGATGAATTAAAGTGTCTGCAACCTTATGCTCTTTTACTTTTATATGTTTTATTTCGAAGCCATATTCACTTAAAAATGACAACCACCTAGCTTGTCTAGCATTAAGGTTTTGTTGGTCGAATAGGTACTCTAGGCTTTTGTTATCTGACACCAGTAAGAATCTTCTTCCGATGAGGTAGTGTCACCACATTTTTAGTGCATGTATGATTGCATCAAGTTCTAAGTCGCGTGTAGCATAATTATTCTCATTTTCTTTTAACTTCCTAGACTCGTAAGCCACAATGTAGTTTTCTTGAATTGGTACCCCGCCTAATTTTTCCTTACATGCATTGATGCATACAAAAAATCCTTAAAAGGATATGCATTTTTTAAGATAGGATTTGTGGTTAACCGGTGTTTTAGTTTATTAAAACTTTCAGTGCATTTTTTTGCTCCAATCAAATTTATTACCTTTCCTCTATAGTGAGGCTATGGGGTAGGCTATTTTAGAAATCCCTTCAATAAATTTTCGGTAATAGCTAGTAATCCCCATCAACGATCTTATGTAAGTTATATTCATAGGAACATGCCATTCAGTGATAGCCTTAATCTTATCGGGGTCAATAGATATTCCCTCTTTAGACACATGTGTCCTATATATTTAATTATGTCTTTAAAGAAGCCACACTTGATAAACTTAGCAAACAATTGTTGTTCTCTTAAAACTTGTAAAAGTATTCTTAGATGTTCTTCATGTTCTTTCTTATTCTTGGAGTAAATCAATGTGTCATTGATGAAGATGGCTACGAATTTATCTAAGTAGTTACTTAGAATACTATTCATTAAGCACATAAAAGCTATAGGTGTGTTGGTTAAAATAAAGGGAATTATGAAGAACTTGTAATTACCATATCGGGTTCTAAAAGAAGTTTTAAAGATGCCTTCATCCTTGATCCGTAATGGTATCCATATCTTAAATCTATTTTGGAGAAGATGGTTTCCCCTCGGAAAAGATCGAATAGATCATCTATATGAGGTAAAGGATATCAATTTTTAATAGTCATCTTGTTTAATTGTCGATAATCTATGCATAGTCTTAAAGTGTCATCCTTTTTCTTTACGAATAAGACCGATGCTCCCCAAGGGGAAACACTAGGTAGAATGTATTTTTTATCGATTAGTTATTGCAATTGTGATTAAAGTTCAGTAAGCCCTATTATATTCATCCGATAGAGATCTTTTGATGTAGGTACCTCTCCCGGTTCCAGATTGATTGTAAAGTATATGTCCCTTTTCGGAGGTAGTTTGGGAACTTCTTCTGGAAAGATGTCTTTAAAATATTTTCAGATCAATATATCCTCTATTTTAAGTTGGTTATTTCTATACTTGCCGACCATTACATAGAATGTAAAAACCTTACATCACTTCAGTACAGATCTTTTCATATGTAAGGAAAATATTTCTATGATTGTAACTTTTATGGGAATTCCCTTTACATTAATTGCATTGCCATTATCATCCATGCATGTAAAATTTTTATCATAGTAGTTTAACATAATCCTATGTTTTTCTAACCAGTCCATTCCTATCAACAAGTCATAAGAACCTGAAGGTAAGATATTTAAATTAGCATGTGTATTTAATTCATTCATTGTAATTTCACAGTTTTTCACATAAATAGTGACCTTTCGTTTGGTTCCTGTGGATAGCTATACGAGCGAAGAATTTTCAAATTTATCTTCTGATAATTTACACAATTCTACAATCCTAGGTGATACATAACTTAAACATGCACCTGGATCAATTAGTATAGTAATGGGTTGGCATGTTATCATACCTTTGATTTTGACCATTGAAGTTTGATGGTCTTCTTGTCAGTCCTCCAATGCGACATTGATTTTGGGAATACTTCTCGCCATATCCCCAACGGTAGTAGCTTCTTGGATTAGGTGAACATTATTATATTTTTTCATTCTTATGGGGTAGTCTTTAAAGTAATGTGGCTTGCCACATTCCCAACATTTTTAGTGGTTCCCTCTGTGCAGTGATTTTATTAAAGGTAGTGGGAGGATCTAGTTCTTTTGTTGCATGGTTTTTTGGTTTAAAGCCTTTATAATGATTTCCTTGATACCCTCTATAGTTATTCCCATTATTTTTCTAAAACTTAGTATTCTTATTTCTTTGATCAAAGTTTTCATGTCTTTTACTTTTCCAGTTAGGTATATTTTATCTTTTATTCTTATTCTGATCATAACAGAAGTTTGCTTTTCTCATTGCCTCTTCCAACATTTTTGGATTGTCGAACTCAATCTTGTCTTTAAACATACGGCGCAACAAGCTGAGAAAGAATTGTATTTTTGGTTTTTCATCTATTATATAAGGAACATAACGAAGTAAACTTAGGAATTTACTACAGAGTTCTTTCATGGTCATAGCACCTAACCTTAATTCATAAAATTCCTTAGCTTTTTATTCATAGTAATGTTCTGAAAGATACTTTCATTTCAAGTGTTTCTTGAAAGTTTTCCATGTTAAGTAACGTTGTTTTATACATTTTTCTTTTTTTATTCCTTGCCACCAAATATATGTTTTCCTGTTAATTTATAGATGGCCATTTTTTCCTTTAATCCATAGCAATAGTTATAAATCTAGAAATATTTCTTCATTCTAGATAATCAATCTTCCGCTTCTTATCCTTTCTCGATCTCTCCGTTAAACATAAGAGGTTTGATCTTTTTGAATTCTCTAGAAATTTCTTCATAACGTTTATATGTCCTTTTATTTTGATTGATGTCAATACTTTCAAATGAGTCCTGATGTTTTTCTATATTTTTCTTTGTTGATTCCTCACTTGACGATTCATCCTCATGTTTGGAAAATTCTAGCTTTCAAAATACGTTCGCTATCTTCTTTAACTCTTTTTTTAATTCTCCTCTTAATTTTTTAACAATTTTTTGTAACTCAGATGGGTTGTCGTTTCTACTTTCATTAAGATTTACCCAAATTTCTCCATCCCTTATATTACCCTCTTCATGTGTTCATTGGATTTGTATGATGGGATTCCTCTTTCATAGACATTCCTACATCTTCCATAATTTCAGGTAAAAACAAAGTTATTCTTCTCTTTGTGTTCATAAGAGAATCAAACCACAATAGGATAAAGTTATTTTTCTAGTTTTTTTATCAGTTTTAGTGTTGATATTGTTCAAGCCAAGTGTTGTAACCATGCTCTAACACCATTTTGTCACAACCCTATAAATTTTAAAAAAAAAATCGATATATTCTTTTATTCGAGTGAATCTTGTAACATGTATAATTTGTCGTAGCATGAACAATTTGTCGTTATGTATAAAATAAATTATACTTGATTCTTAATTGAATTGGACAACTTATACTTCATATGGTGTTTACATATGGGTATTGATGACCCTAACGCCACACCTAAAGGTAATGTTCTTACTACTTTTTATGTCTATTTTACCATTTGGTTTTGCTAGGGGTTGGTAAGCCTAAAGGCTAATGTTCTTCCCTAATAGTTACACCCTAACTCTAGCATCTAAACCTAGTTCCAGAGTACTAGCAAGAGTTTAAATGAAAAGGGGCTTAGTGCAACATAGTTAGATGATGAGAAACGGTTGGGGACTATGGTGTTAAACACCATAGTTGTGATCCCACTTAGACCTTGGTATGAGGTATCATTGATGTTATACCATGGTGTGGACTATGGAGTTATCACCATATTCATGGTCTTGACCTTGGCATAAAAAATTTGAGGTTAATATATATATATATATATATATGGGTGTGTGCAAGCTGATGAGGGTCTCTTTTGACAAGTTAGATGCAATAGAAAACTGAAAAAATAGGCATCCATCAACATGCATGGATATTTTGAGACACTTACACAATGAATCTTGTGATGATTAAAAAACAAGAAATGTAGAAAATTGAATGACATTTCCAAATATATAATTTTTTAATATTGGAAATGTTGTTAACTATCTAAAGTTAGATATTTTTTAACAAGCATTTTTTTATTTTTGGGACAAAATTTTAAGGTATATGTTTGTGTGGGCGCAACCTCTGAGTGACTAAATGATGGAATAAATTTACGAAAACCGATATACATATAAAGAACATATAGTACTTACGAAAATAATATTTTTAAATTTTTTGAATTATCTAAGAGATCAAACCTCGAAAAGGGTACGTCAATTGTGGGTGCAGCGTTTGAATGTCTTAATGCAATTGTTTGGAAATGGGTTTTTTATAGCATGTAGAGTTCAGTGTTCTTTAGTGAACCATACAATTTTTTTTTTAATGGTTGAGAAATGAAAGAGATATGGACAAAATAGTAACAATTTTTTTTTTTATGACAGAAAATAAATAAGAAAAAATAGAAAAAATTATGTATTGTTGTTAAAATTGACATATTTTGTATCTGCAAAAAAAACCATATCTGTTTCTAAAATCTCATAACAAATGGAGGTGTGCAGCATACTTAGACAAACAAATAAACATGACCATATTGAAAATTTGGATATAATGCTGAATTAGCCATGGTTTATCATACTCCAAGGCATAGGCATGTTGAATCCATAGCAAAGTCCGAAGCAGACACATAGGCATAGGAATTCCATACAAGAATGGGTGGAATCTTGGCCTTATCATTTGGAAGGAATACATTTTTGAATTTAAACAAAACAGAAGCACATTTTATTGAAGCAAAACGGGAGCACGTTTTAGTGAAGCAAAATGGGAGCACGTTTTAGTGAAGCACAATGCACGCACATTTTTAAATACTACAATGATTGCTTGTTTTGTCAATTATACCAATACTCCTAAACTCATAACACACCCCTTACTCTCTCTTTCTCATAATTCACACAAACACAGACATCCAAAGTTCACTCAATCCCACTAAGGAGCCCCCCATTCCACTCTATCTTTCTCTCTCTCTCTCTCTCTCTCTCTCTCACACACACACACACACACACACACACACACATCCCTATGTCTCCTCTTATCACTAACACTCCCTAAACTATAACCTACAACATGTAGACACCCCCACACACATCCACAGGTCACATCCATAG
>LPNX010683960.1:678652-743553 GCA_001517045.1 Pseudotsuga menziesii | reverse complement strand
CCCACCCCAACTCCTAAAATCCTAACACACATTTTACTCTCTCTCTCACACACACACATCCATAGGTCACGCCATTCCACTAATGACCCCCCACCCACTCTATCTTTGTCTCTCTCTCTCTCTCACACACACACACCAGTATGTCTCCCCTTACCACTAAGGAACCCCCCCTCATTTTGCACGTTTTACTGAAGCAAAACGGGAGCGCATTTTTGCAAGATAAAACAGGAGCACATTTTTGCAAGGTTAAAAAGCAGAGCATTTTTGTGGACAATCCTAATTGGCATGGATGTTGGCAGCCTTGGGACTAGGCTTAGCAAGGTCGATATTTCTTGGGATGATTTCTATTTTATGGATAAAGAGTGATTGACTTCACTCTACCATTGCATCTAAAAGGTCCCTCAACTTTGTGCACTCTCCGATATATATATATATATATATGCACACACACACACACACAGTTTGAGCCATACATTACCGAGAGATATAACATTATGGACACACATGCACTTGAGTTTGAACTTTGGCAATAAATATTCCCTGGCTGCGAGTTGACAGTGCAACCAAGAATTTAATGGTAGGTTTAAATGCGCGTCCAAGTGTAATACACCGAAATTTAATAATTTATTATTAGATAATTTTAGAATATTTTATTTTATTATATAAAATATTTTTGACAAACAATCAAAAATAAAACAAATGTAATGGATTATTCTTTTTTTTAATAAAATATACTTGAGGGGACATAAAGAAAATAGTTGTTGAAGAGTGTTTTCTAACCCAAAAGAGGCAAATACAAGTGGTTGTAGCTACTAAGTGAGAACTTAAGGTGCAGAAGGCATCTTCTCCAAAATTATGTCACAACTCTTTGTTGAGTGCTAAAGAGTAGGAGGCTCAGAAATGACCAAGTCCTAGAAAAATACTATATAATAGTATACCCATTGGCAAGTAGGAGGATAGAATTGGACTGGGATTAAATCTGATAATGCAAGAGATAGCGCATTAAGTGTATTTTTCTCTTTTGTTTCAACAAATCGGATCGGGTGTTCTGGAGCAAGTGATTTGGCTGCTCTAGGAGTTGGTTGGGAGGAATGGCTATTCCATTTCTTTTTTTCCAATAGTGGTGCCAGGTTCCTTGTCTTATTCTTAAACGAATTAAAACCATTTGTAGTAGGAGGTTTATCTTAACTTTGGAATCACAACTATTTAATTATAAGCAAAAAAGAATTATACATTTGTATAGGATAATGATCGATTACACATCTAAATAGAATATGGTTTTTTGTTATGCATCAGTTCGGTAATTGTTCTTATTATGGTTTCCAACAAGATATTATTTTCTGTTATTGTATTCATTCATGTAAAACACCATATTTAGTTATAAATGTATCTCTGATTGAGCATCCATACCCGAGTCGAAGATTTTTGGTAATGCGTATTATTATAACAACTAGTAATTTGAAGGCTGCTATAAATCTAGTTAAATATCATAGACCAAATTAGCTTATATTATAACTCTAGTTAAAGACTGAAGTAACCTATTTAATAAATCGAATGACTGTAGCAAGTTGATATATAGGGTTTTCCCAATAAAAATAAGACTTGAAAGGCTTGTTAAAAACTCAACTTAAACATATCAAAGGGAAATATTAAAGGAATACAAATAACTGAAGATACCTATCTTTAAAATTGACAATCGAATAATACAGACAAGAATTCCACTATATAAATTAATAATTAAATATACTAGAATCTGGTTAAGAGTCGAAGGGCCTTCATAAACTTTTAATATGTTAAAATGCATCCCTTCTCAAAGACCCTGTTACAAATCATTTTTTTTACAGATCAAGAGTGCTTAGATCGGGAGCTTAAGGAATTGTTATAAATACCCTATATTCACACACACACACACACACACACACATATAGAGAGAGATATTATACAACATATGAAATCATACAAGGAATTGTGTAATCTCCCTAAAATTTGAAAAAAAAAATTGTGGGCTAGTTAATTACTACCTATTCTGGACATGAATTCATCTTCTGCGGAATATGTCGATCTTTGTTTTCTAGACCGAAGTGTCGTAAGATTTCCTTACCCTTTCTGGATGTTTTTTCTATGTGGTTACTAATATAATTATGTAATATGTTTATTTTACTTTAACTGGTTTAGAGGATTACACCGCTTAATGATTATTTCTTATCATGCATGTGTGTTTGTTTGTTCAGTTATATCTTACTTCCTGGTTATAAGTTTTGTTCATTATTTATGAGAAGACCTTACTTATCTTTAACTATCAAGGGTTGGAGTAGTGATATTTGGATCCCTTATGGGACCACATGGAGAGCTAATTGGTTCTACTTATTGTTACAGGGTTTACTTAGTTCAGGTTGAACTAATGCAAATTTCTACTTCCTTGGTGCAGGTTCATTAGATGGTGAAAACATGCTATGATAGATAAACTTTGACATGTTATCTATGCTATACTACTCTATGCCTTTCGAAGACAACAGGACTAGAGTCCTGGCCTAACTATTCCTACTGCTACCGATTATGTTAATGCTTATGCATAGTTGGGGTTTATCACACCTGCATCTATCTTGTTAACATTATTATTGTGGCTTAAGACTTGATAAATTTTATTCTTATGCTTAGTATTTATAACATATAATTTGGAATATTTTTATTCCTAAATGTTACAGGCTGAAGTCATAAGACTTAACCATATTGTATTAAAGTTTATATGCGACATGATATATATGAAGAGCCATTCATGGCATATTCTATATGCCATGAAACCTTGGCTTATCTATGTCAATGAGGGTTTTGATGGTGGTTCCAATAAAAAAAAAAAATTGTGGGTTTTAAACTATATGCATGAGGGTATATATCACGACGTTGGTGGTGGACAGGGTGGCAGAATAAATGTCCTTGGGATGGGGAAAGTCGAACCCTATGCTTGCTCTGTTGTGGATGGGAAAACCATTTGTCACTGCTCCGGGTTATTGCTCTGTTCAACTCTTCTGGTTTTGTAGCAGCGTGGAGGAATGGTTATCCCTACGCTTTGGAAGGTATGTTCTCCACTTGGGTTTGCACCGTTATAAATTTGTTGTTTTCAGGTGGAGGTTTATCATACTTCTAACAGGCCTATGTTTCTTTTTGCATGTGACAGGTCTTCCATTCGCAGGTCACCAAGTCGTCTACGGTACCCTTCACAGGTAAGCCCTGTAAAAAAAAAAAATTAAATGTTACCTCTACGTATAGATGTTTTAGCAGAGCTTTTAAGCTCTGTGTTGTAAATATTAATGTGGTGAATATCTTGGCTGTGGGTTTTCGAGTGTATGGGACTTCTTTATTTTAATGATCATACATGGATGTGTATGTAAATATTATTTTAAATGTGGGCCTTCAGACATGTCTGTAATTGTTTTGATGTTTATAACTCAAACGTTGGTTTTGGTGTGTTAATGGAAGTTGCTCATTTTGATTTTAAAGGATGAGTTCAACTTATAGCAGTGACATTGCTTGCAATGGAACCTTTGTCGATTTGCGGCTGTGTATAGTTTCTTACTTGAAAATTTTATTTAAATGGTAATTTATGATTTAAGTTATACTTTTATGCATAGAATTTATGCTATAGCTTGTAAGTACTTGTTTTGATGGTTAACAATAACACAAGCATGCTGGCAATATGAAATCTACCAGCAAAGAAAAAGATACAAAGTTTTTTTTTTATAAATATTTTCTTGGTTGGTTGTTTCATCTGTTAGGGTTAATAATATCTATTTACATAAACTCTCATGTTTACCATTGTGTTTGAACTTTTAAAAAGTAAACAGGACAATCTAGCTTAACTTAATAATCTAGCCTATGTTACAAGAAATACATGTGTTAGGGAAAACTGAATTTAACATGTAAGTGATGGAGGAATAATGCGAAAAATAACATACTAATATCCATTTAGAATTTAATCTCCTCATTTAATAGGAAAACCTATGTAAATTGTAAGAGAAAAATCAAGAACCTCATACCTGTAAATTGAAGCTATTTTAATGGCTGGAAATCCTGCACACTCAAATACCTAGCATTAACAAGTTCATAGACAGATCTAACCTCTGTTCAGATAACCGAATAACTTGGGAACTACCACATTCCACCCAACCATGAGCTGGAACTGTTCATGGTTTCAATACGGATCCTCCTAAGTTGGTTCCAACATGCAAGTAGCTTAGAGCTCCTAAGGTAAGGCTTCCCTATCTGGGATATCAGGTTCTATATTAGTTTCCTTTTTCCTCTTAGGAAAAATGTTCTCCAAGAACTCTCTTGATTATAATTAGATAGAATTATGGAATAATCCAATATCCCCCAAGCCTCTCTTTGTCTTGGGTTTTTATAGACAGACATTTCAGGAAAAGGGGGCAGTTAAATCAATAACCATTTGATTTCTTGAAATAATCATTTTTATTTAATTTAGGAAATTTTAATAATTATTTAAATTTAACTTAGGAACTTTTGACTAGTTCCTATTTTGACTCTTGTAGGTGTTTTAATATTTAATTATCATTATTAATAATAATATCATGTGCATCCTTTCATTATTACTTATAGTTACTAGTATTATTACTATGCTTATTCTTGTATACATGTCATGTATAAATTATATATATGTAGATATATACAATTTGTTAACATTTAACTTTAGGTATCATATAGCATGATCCCTAATCATATGACACCTTTCTTTTAGCTTAGTCACTTTCTTCAATAAGGCCTTTAGGTAGTGGTTAGGTCAACTAGGTTAGGTAACTCTAAACCTCCTTGCATGTTGGATTCCCTCGTATAAAATGGTAGTTCTTGAGTAGTTTGATGAGATACAGAAATTCAAAATTTCATTTAATCACTTAAAAATAAGTAAGATGAGATCAATGTTTTATCAGAGTGGTTTTCACTCAACATATAGAATTTTTCAGTAACTCCTTGCATTTATCCAGAGCCCATACTCAACACAAAGAAACAGGGAGTTACAAACTTATTGCAATTCCACAGCTCCTCACTCAACACAAATTCTAGGATATATTTGTAGGATACACCTAGGCATACAATGGCCAAAGTTTCGATGTTCTAGAGCTTATGCTCAACATCAACTTGGAAGGCTCCAACACTTCCAATTTTTATCTTTTCATGTGCTTCAAAGCTTCTCACTCAACACAAACATTTAAAATACTCACGCGCTCCAGAGCCTCTCACCCAACGCAACCATTAAATAATCATGTGTTCCAGAGCTTCTTACTCAACAAAAAACATCACATACTTATGTGCTCTAGAGCTTCTCGCTCAACAAAAACATCTCATCAATTACGCGCTTTAGGGTCCACGCCCAACACATGAAATCATATATATATAACATATGCAATTGGATTACGCTCAATATATGAAACAAATCATCATTCTCATGTGTAGTGGGGTCTTAGGCCCAATATACCAAATAAAACATCAAAGTAATGATCATAAGCAATGGGGATTATGCCCATAAGTGTTAGGTCAAAATTCAGAATATTACACATTGAAATCATAAAATTATACAACTCATTATTTAACTAACCGTCCCTGACCCAATCGAAGGTATCGATTTCCAAATCTAGGAATGCTTTAGGCATCTAGTTCCCCTACGAACTATAACCGAGATTTGTTTCCTTACTTTCAAAAGAATAAACCAAATCGAACCTACATGATACAAAATACTGTAACAATTAATTCATACGGGTATTTGACCCGAGGTAAACCGTTATAATAGATACTATATATTTCCAAATCTAACACCGTGCCTCTATTCTTGAAGAAACGAATCTTCCTAAATCCAATGTATGGAAGTAATACCATCGAAATATGGAAACCATTGCATAAGAAAATAAACATACAAGTATACATTTATAACCACGACATAATTTCTTTATGACAGATGATTCCAGAAACTTAACTGAAATAGCAAAGACCCTATGGGTCGCATTAAGATTTATAAACATTAATACTATCAAATGGTAAACCACGATTTCAAAACCCATGTGGTTGTAATACCATCACAATGGAATTCACATCCATTAAAAAGTAAAAACTCCACTAATTTATTAATTTATATGCGGTGGTAAGTCCATCTAGGATGGATCCCACGAAAACCCTTTAAAACCTTAAAACAAGCAACCTATGCATATAACCAATTAAAACAATCTTTCAGTAGATAAGGGATGCAAATCCCTTTGTCCTTTAAAACATAACCCCTCATGGTCGAATCAAAATGAAACCCTGTACTTATCTTGTGTAAAAGGTGAAATCTTGATTCTCTTCTTAGCCCTAAAACCCCAGTCAAGAGCCACCTGCAATCCAATGAACCTAGGTCAATGAGTGACTAGGTAAAAATAATTCAAATTGAATTTTAAATAGAGTAAGGTTTCATAGATTAGTTTGGAATTATAAGACGCGGTTCTAGAAGGAGGTGACCCTATCGCCATCCTCACCATTTCTCTTAACCTGCAACCAAGTAGCCATAGTCAGAATTGTAATAAAAGTGAAATAATGTAAACAACGTAATTAAACCTATGATTTTATTAGCTTGGTCGAGTTGCAGAAAGGTCCAAGGGTTAGCTCTTCCTGGACGCCTGTATCCCTCCTCTTTCTATAAAAAAATGACTCGACATTAGTATTTTACAAACAAGAGGCATAAACCACCTTACCAAAACCTTGCATATTTTAAGCAGATGATTTTACCTGGTAAAGGAAGTTTCGAAGCTAAAGGTGAAGGTCGTATTCGTTGTGCAGCGAAGTAGAAATATATGGGCACGAGGGGTTCACTAGCGAGGCAATATCATATCACGTCCATTAATATTGGGTGTTTGAATACTGTTAAAAATCTAAAAAATATATTGCCTTATATTAAGGGGTCAAGGGGGGTTTTTAATTTGAAACAATAATATAAATATTGGGGGTTATTTTATTTGGGTGCGATGAGGAATAACATTCAAATAGTGATATGGATTCATATATATAGATTCTTCTTCATAGATTTGGAGGCCACCAACAGAGACATATATTCCCACCAATTCCTCCTATATCTCACACAAGGCTATTCCTTATAAGATTCCTCATTGAAACCTCTGAGTGACCTATTCCTAGAGAACAAGTAGGAACTATGAAAGCTTTCAAATCAGACTGCTAATAGCCATGCTCCCATAGCACTGCTTATAGGTGTCAACTGGAGCCTTGATTATTGAGTTATACTCAAGCCTAGATTACTATTTTTAAAATATTAGATTGTTTTATCTTGGATTTGTATATCTATGTGTGTGTGTGTGTGTTTGTGTGTGTGAGAACTATAATTTTTTTTATATTTATTTTATGATGTTGTTTTTAAAATATTTAATATTTATGTTGAATAGAGTTTTATGTAATGTTAAGTAAAGTTATATGTAGAAAGTGATTGTATACAAGATCGTCAAAAAAGGTAGAGGAAAGTTATCACAATGGATAATAAATATTTCATTAGGACTTAACTTTTTGTCAATGGATTGTTTCAAGTTTTTTTAAAATGTTTAAAATTTTCTTAATATATTTTCCCAATGAATCAATAATATTTCTTTGTTGTAGTAAGTTCTTATAAAAAATCAAGTGTTTGTTCACATCTTGTCTCAATAAGTAAAATACAATGAAATGTAGGGAAATCCATCCATGAAAGCTTATCAAATGTTCATTTTTATGGAGTTTACTTTATTAAGATCATAGAAAACATGATATCTCTATGGTTATACTTGTATTTAAATTGTAAAAAGTTGGTAGATTGGAAAGTTGTGTGAAACATTTGTAATTCTCATCTTTTTTAAGCATTGCACTGAGTATTGGAATACCAATCTTTTACATTATTTGTTCCATTCCCCTCTTGACTCGGTTTCCTTTTATGCATTTTTCCTTCCCCATTACTATTTCATTGGGTAACCCAATATCCAATGGTACAAATTGATCAGTTGCCCCTACAATCCCTATGGAATCATTATTAACATTCTATTATTATTTTATTTAGCATCATGTTTTCTTATACAAAGATGCATTAGGGTACCTATTTATACAACTTGATAATATGATATAAATGGGGTATTAATAGCAAGTTGATTAAAATGGGTACCTACAATATTTGTTGAAAGTAGTGGTTTTCTAAATTGGAAGTGTATATTGGGAGTTGGTTCGACAATACAATTTTAAGAGGTATTTTCCAATATTTAGTGAAATTAGGGATATTATTTAATATCCTATGAATGGTCGTGTTATGTAAAAAGTTCTTTGGGTGAAACCCCCATGGCTATGAGTAGCGATTAAAGCCAAGAATACATCATGTATACCTTGGGAAATAACCAGATAGAATGCCATTAAACTTGGGTAGGTCTCCACACTAGAAACCTCATAAAATCACCATTGACAGAACTTAGTTTCGGTTGTTTTGGATTACATACCAAAAGACTTCGAATGAAGGGTTCGGACAATTAAAATGACACATTAGACCCTATTAAAACCATGGACATTATGTTGTACAGGTGGACAACCAAGATGCATTCTCGAGCCAGCAGTAAAATCCTATTTGCATTATTAACTCGCACTCAGGGCAACACATTAAACCCATAGGTCAACCAAAGTACCAAACTTGATCACCATCATAACTCACGACTGGTAGCAATCATAACGTTCAATCATTGTATTCAGGCCAATGTTATATGGTGAAAACACATAGTTCTTAACTTATAAATGTATAAAATCATTTCTACCATAACCATTGCTTTTATGCCAAGACTCAACCATGGTGCAAACCCATAGCCATATATATATATATAAACATGTAAATAGAAATCCACCCATCTATGTAATGTTAACCTTTGCACATTTGGACCAAGGTCCTTTTTCAATGTTTTATTTACAGCCATGCGCATGCACTTTAGGACAAAGTTTAATCCTTTGGTCCTTTAAATCCTTTTCACATGTAATAATGGGATTAAGAATATAACCATAGTCTCCCAATATTTTGTTTCATACCACTATTAGGGATAAGAAATCCTTTTGCAAACCAATAACAAGATAAACATAAAGAAGGAACAAAATATCACGTTCGAGTATGTTTGCAACATGTTGTTAAACTCTAGATAAACAACCGCAGTTGGTGAAACCTATCATAAATAAGTTTTAAGAATTGTGTAAGCGACTACACACAAAAAAAACATATATGCTTAATCCATAGTAACTAGTGCTTTCTAGGAACCTAAACATGTGTTGTTTGTTATAGGTTTATATTAAAAAAAAAATTATTTATAGAAATTAGAGGTGCATGACACTGAGATGGATCTCGACCCTCCATCTGTCACAATATTGGGAGAGGCTTTTGGGGAAGGGTTTAATACAGTTTTGCATGTCTGAAAGTTTAATTCACATGTTTTTTTTTGTCTATAAGTATTTGTGGAAGAAGGCTCTTCCTTCCATGGCTACGTTGTGCAGTTTGTGTCCAAACGTTTAACTCAATAGTTAATAGCATTATTTTATTGGTTTTTGAGGTATTCTTGAGGTTTTTATTAGTGTTAATGGCCTCCAAATTGCCTCAGCCCTGTGGGTTTGTTGTGGAGGAGAAAGAAGACCAATAATAGTAGAGGATTCCACGCCTTAACCAGGTATGTGACTCTTATGATTGGTTCCAATTATTTTTCAAAATTGTTTCCAAAATTAAAGGCATAAGAAAACAAATAACTTTGGGTTTTGGCTTTGATTTGCAGGAAGAGGAGTGACAAGGACGTCCAAGAGGATTCAACCCCTGGGCCTCTCTACAATCGCATAAGGATAGAGTTATAACTGCATCATGGGTAATGTAGGTTATAGGAAGGTCGGCGAGAGTGGCGACATGGTCACCTCCTCTCATGCCTATTAATTTAAATTCCAAAGGTGACTATAAAACCTTACTCTATTCAAACATTATCCAAACCAAATATTTTATTTGCACATACTAACATTACTTAGTTGTTGATATTGCATGTAACCCTCCAGCATGGATGTGCTCGGTTTGCATCAATGTTCCACTACAGTTCATTGTTAAGAGTTAAGTATTTAGGTTTCAGTGGTTCTTCATTGGGTTTGTGGACCGTGTAGGAAAATGGGGCTTGTGCCACTCCTATGAAGCTAAGTTCGACTGTGTAATTTAATTTCTTAAGGGTCTGTAATATCCTGCAACAATGGCTTCACAGCCTCTCCTTTGAAGGGTTGTTGTATTTTATTTTCGGATGTGTATGTTGTTGTTTTGTTGGACATTGGATGCCATCTTAATGGAATTACAATCACTTAAGGCTTATGTGGAAGTATAGTCAAATACTCATGATCCTTGTTGATATTTGAGCGTTTTAATAAGATGCCTTTGGGTCCGTACTAGATTATAGTTGGAGCCTCTCTAGTTATCAACTCCATCAAGGATGATTTTAAGGAACCATAACTATTTAAAAGTGTATAAATGCTCGCGACTCTTACCAATTCTTAAAACACCAACCATAAAAATTTTGGCGATATTTTTAAAGAAATATTTTAATTTCCAAGGATTTTGTATCGTTTATATAATAATTTGGCGATTTTTAGGATGAAAACATTTTACCCCATCAAAATTGGGTTAAACAGAGCTTCAAAAAATGCAAAATGGCAAATCTTTTTTTGGAGAGAAACATGGAAAAATAGCCCATGGACTAAATTTCGCCCCTAAAATTATCCCTACACTCCATCAATTTGAATGTACCTATCGTGATTTTAAGAAAGAGATGGATTCCATTTTTAATGATCTTACTTCCACACATTAGTTGACAGATGGTTTCTTTTTATAGAAAGATAATTAAATATCTTTGTGATTTCGATTCTATGGAGGAAAAATCATTTTAGATGGAGTCCAGGTCTCGGGGTTTAGATACCTGCAATTAGATATTGTGTGTTTATATTTAATAACTGCATTAAATTTTATTTGTTTAGATATTGCTAGGTCTCATGGTGTATTTATTCACTAAATCTATGAATGGTGGTAAAAGATTGATAACAATCCTAGAACTTGATGTTTTTTTTAATGTTTAGGCAATTCGACTTCAGTTGTAAGGTAGTTTATTGAGTGATTTAGTAATCAGATCTGGATTTCTGGTTTTAGTGTATGATCTATTTTTACAAATCTCATTCTGTGTTTCAATGCTTTTGGGGATAGAGGAGATGGCTTCTTTTTAGTTTTTACTCTGCATTACGTAGAGTAGTTTTTGTGACTTCTAGATTTGTTTCTATATTGAAATCGTCTCTATGTAGTAAATTTATGCAGCATAAGAAAATTAGGGAACCATCCTTAGTCATAGGATCTCTGGTACTAGGATTCTTGTTTGAAATAAATTTTTACATTGATATGGTTTTAAAAGAAAAAGACAGAATCTAGTTCTGTAAGAATCGACCGAACTCTAATAAAAGGGTTAGTTGAAATAAATACATTTAAAATACTATAATAGAGCATATGAAACCATACATTAGAACATTTAACCAAATCTATGATAGTTCTTGGTTTAGATTTCCTAGTTACGCTAACATTACAACCATGATTATATGGAACTCAGATTCAGGTATGGAAGCCCAAACAAATATTTTTTATAATATATTAAGATCATAAATCTACGACTGCTAATTAAGATTGGTTTACATTACATCATAACATAAATTAGGGGAGATAATTCGAACAAATGCACAATACCATTTACGGTAAAAATGTAAATACGATTCATATTTAACTTGAAATTTTACTTTAACAAGTCTAAAACATTTAAGAAGTATAATATGGAGCCTGGCACCACTGTCGAGAAAACATATCTGAAACAGTCGTTCATACCATCCAACTCCTAGAGCATCAAAGTCTCAGTTGCTCAAGAACCCCTAATCATGTTTATTGAACCACAAGGACAAAATCCAATCAATGTGCCATCTATTCATTAACAGATCAATTCCCTGTCCATTTCTAGCCTCCTACTTGTTTTATGGATGTACTGTTATATAGTATTTTTCCTAGGACTAGCTCATTTATGAGCCTTCTTCTCTTTAGCACTCCACAAGGATTCTTAACCAATTTTTGGGGAAGCTACCTCTGCATCACTTAAGTTCTCACTCAATAGCTCCTGCCACTTGTCTTTTCCCCTTGTGGGTCAGCAAACACTCTTTCAACATCTATTTCAATTATGATTCCTTTCAACATTTTTAATTAATAAACTAGAATTATCCATTACATCTATTTTGACTTACTTTTCAAAATATTAAAAAAAAAAAGAAATATTCAAAAGAATAATAATTTTCTTTAATTTGACGTGTTACATTTATCTAAATTGCAAATTGTGTCATTATAATTAATAATTGTATATTCTAATGTTTTACAAAATATATGGATTTTTGTTTTTATATATCAAAATAAAATATTTTTAAAAATAACTTAATTTTTTTTGGTTATTTTATAAATGGTCTAAGCTCACATCAACTTTTAAAATGAGAATTCCAGTGTTTCCTCTGGGCTATCTTCCATTGACTAAAACACATTATTGATTTAATGTATGGATTTTTTATTTTTAAAACACTCGAAGTATATGATCAAATATTATACTTAAATAGTAATTTTTCAAACATTGTAAGCTAAACTCTAGACTATTTGCACTTTCTTCGGTGGGAAATCCTATAACACAATTTGTTGCTAAAAAATGTAAGTGAAATTGCAATTCTGATTGCAAAATGGATTCAGGGCCCTCTATTACCCATGGGGCGCCACGATTATGCAATTCCAACCACTAAAAACTAATAATTGAACAATTTCCATTGGATTTTGGGAGGAAAACTAGCCATATTTTATGTGCAAATTGTCTAGAGTTTAGCTTATTCAAATAAATTATGATAGACAAATATTATGATAAAATTTGTACATCTACATAAGATGTCATTTTAAAAATATTTGTTGCAATATAAACCTGCCTAACCTTCTATCTCATAAAAATTAAAATTATATTAATTTAGAAACACTTTCCTCTAACCTTTTGAACACAAATATACCAAATAGTTTCTTACTTTTATTTCTTATAGTCTGATAAACCAAAGAACAAATAGTTTCCTACTTTTATATCTTATAGTTTTATAAACCAAATTTGGTTTAAATGGATGTTAATCATAATCACTAAGATATATTGATTTCGATAAAATTTCAAAAGAAATCTTTTTAATAAAGAAATCTATTGGAAAAATGATTAAATAAAAGGACTTTCATTTCCAATTATGATGATTTAATATTAAAGAATATGAATAATTATTTATTATTAAAAAAATATTTCTCCAAAATATGTATTTTCCATTATTTGAATTGTCTTGCTATTTACAAACATAAATAAAACTTAGAATTTACAAATATAAATATAACTTACAAATTAGTTAAAATGATTTTAAACCATCAAATGATAAGTCATCTTTATACTAATCATTTTTATACACAACATAGCCATAGAAATAAATGGACAAATCTAAGAATTTAAATAGAAGTATATTTCGTAGACCGTTATGATATGAAGAAAAATGAAGTATATATGAAAACAACTAACGTCGCTCTTCTTGCAGAAGGTTAAATTGACTGATTGTTAAATCTGGTTGTGGATGTTCCTGAATTGCATCCACCAAATTTCCTTGAAGGAGATCTTGGGTGTCAAAGTGCGGCGCCTCTTTATAGAAATGTAGTGTATTAGTACCTTTTCCAATTTGGTATTCTGCAAGCTGAAAATGAAACAACATATATAATTTTAATATTGAACATTGTATATAAAATAATAACTAAATGAATTATGATATTTTCACGATATACCTTACTACGAAGGTATTGATTCTGAACAAGTAGCACTTGCTCCTACACAGCATAAAATGCCATAGTTTTAATAAAGATTTAATGCCAAATTTTTTTATAACCCTGAAGAACGTATAAAACAAAAATTATATTCAAATAATTCATGACAAAAGAAAATCATTATCATCTTCATAAGTCGTTTTGTAAAAATGTATCATACCCTTTCTTCAATGGCCTTCATCTCTTGTTCTAACATTTCGTTCTGGAATATATTATAAGAAAAAAATATTAAACTTTGGAACCAAATTAAAATTAATCATTGACTCTAAAATGATAATTAAAATTAAAAGAAATGCAAAGTTTATTTATTACCCTTTTTGATCGAACGCAATTAATTGCCCTTTCAAGGCGAGCTTCAAGGGAGTTCAGTTCCATCATACTTAAAGATGAGAGATTATCTCCCATCAAGTTCCTATAGTTGTCATCAAATTTCTAATTAGAAAATCAGTAATATATATCTTTAGACACTAAAAGCGTTAATACCACTAAAATGTTTAGTATAGAATGTGCCAAATCATAACTATAATTAATACATACCTGTTAGTTTTTGTTAGCATGTTAATTTCCTGTCTTAGTTTTCCAGCTTCATTTTGACAACACTGTATGCATTAACATATTATTAGCAAACCAGCCTTTGACATTTAATCATTCTCTACATCTCTAATCATTAATTAACATTTTTTGAAAATTTAAAAACTATCTATTTATTTACATTTTTCAATTACAAACATAAAAAAAACATTTAAAACTAATTTATAAAAAAAAACTCTATATTATTAAAATTTATAAATTTATTATATAAAAAAGTTTAAAAAATAATACCTCCAAAATTGAATCCGTAGTTGGCTCCCATTGTATGTCCTTTGCACACGTCTTCTTGAATCTCTCAACAGTTCTTTTAACACTTTCACACAACACATCTTCAATTTTAGTAATTAATTAACATAAAATTTTATGTTCTTCTCCATTAAAGATATTTAGTTTATTTGAAAAAGTTTATATGGAAATTATTAATTCTAAAATATATAACATAAACATAGAATTATATCATGTATTATGTTTGGAATCATATGTATAGCGTATTATATTATTTTAGTTGGTACTATAATTATGAAATATGAGATATATATTAATGAATTATATTAAGTAGATAATTTTAAATGTTGGATTGATAAAGCCTCTTCATGTAACTTGTAATTTAAAACATTAAATAATTTTTATTTTTATTATCAATTTAAGTAGTAATTTAAAACTTTAAATAAATTTTATTTGTATTATTAGTTTTTTTAAATATGTAGATTGTATTTTTATAACAATTTCTTTTACAAAATTGTAATTTTTTTAATATTAATTAGAGATTTTATTTCAAATTGTTTTATATATTTTAGTAATTTTAACATTTTCAAATGAAAAAAAAAAGATTAAATACACTTTCTTTATTATTAAGAAAACATGATGCAAGAACATTGGCATGCGGATTTAATTATCAGTCAATTTAACCTTATGCTAGTTGTTTTAGTATAGACTTCATTTATTTTATATACTTGTAATTTTATTCTTAAATTTGTTCATTTATTTCTAGGATTCAAGCAAGGTTTCCTACACCTTAGACTCAAAGCCTTATTATTCTTAGTTTTAAAAGTAATGATAAAAATTACCCCTCTAACTATCGAATTATTATGATTAGCCCTCTCTTATCTAGGTTATATGGTATTATCTTAGAAAAGAAGATCAATGAATTGTTGAAAATGGAAGGTAAGCGAGATAAAGGGCAACCAAGTTTTAGAAGGAATCATTCAATCACAGACCACATCATTACACTTAGGATCATTGTAGAGGAATTCCATAATAATTAGTCTAGCCTATTTTGTTGCTTTGTGGATTTTAGAAATTTTTTTGATACCGTGCCCACAAACAACATGTGGAATAGGCTAGAGGAGCTTAAGATTCCTTTTGAGTTGAGAGCTACCGCGATAAGGTTATATGAAATGCCATTGCAAATTTTAAGAATAATGAAGGGTGGAAAACATAGATAAATTGTAATATTGGTGTTAAACAAGGTTTCCCCCTCTTCCCTACCCTTTTTGGTGTTTCAATTGATAAGCTAGAAAAGTGTTTTAAAGAAGCAGGTTGCACCTATACAGTCTTAGCTTGGATAGTTATCATCATCCTACTTTATGAGCTGATGATATTGTTCTTATGGAAATGTGTCCTTCTGATCTCGATAATTAATTAAGAATTCTTAAATATTTTTTCTCTAACATGGGTATGACTATTAACATCGACAAGACAAAAATCATGATTATAAAATCTTAAGAAAAACGTCTATGCAAATTTTATTTATGATAATAGAAATCTAAAGGAAGTGACTTCTGAGAAGTATCTCGGAATAGATATTCATCACAAGCTCAATCGGAACCATAGCATTGAAAAAATGATTAGTGGAGGGTGGAAAGCTTATTTTGGTCTTGAAAATAAACGTAACTAAGCCAATCTAGTCATGTGGGATAAATAGAAGTTCTTCTTTGAAACCCTTTTCATCCTTGTTATCTTGTATGGTTGTGAAGTATGGGCGTGCAACATTTCTAGAGAATCTTGGAGGAAGATTGAGCAAATCCAAAAGCAGTTTAAATAACTCATAAACTCAAAATTAAAAACAATATGCCTTAACCTATTCTCCTCATAGAAGTGGGTCTTCCCCCAATCGATACAATAGATATGACTAGGTACCTTATGTACAATCATAAGATAAATAACATGGAAAATGAGAGACTTCCTAAAATTGCTTTAGACTCAAGTTAAAACCAACTACGCCTCAAGCGGTGTTGGTGTAAAGATACCATAGCTTGGTTAAACTATTGGAGCATTGATGGCATTGATGAAAACGCATTTTTCCAGAACATTCTTGATGTCAAAAAGATTATTACTTCTAAGTTTAAAGAGAAATTCTAGTGTGAGGAAAATTTAGCACTTAAGAGAAAAATAAAATACTATAAGGAGGTTATTAATCCTAACTTGGAAGATCAGAAGTATATCTTGGTAGTAACTATCTCACGGAAGAAAATTAATATAGCCAAGATTAAAACGAACTCTCATGAACTCCATAGCGAAACAATGTGTTGGTCTATTCATAAAACTCCATGGGTGGAAAGCATTTTTCATTTGTGTGAGTGTAAGAGTGTTGAGGATGAAAATCACTTTCTCTTAGAATATCTTGCTTACACCCACATTAAATCTAAGTTTCATAGTATTTTTTAAAATACAAACCTTTATAACCTCTTAACTTGCCAAAACTATAATAAGCTTGAAAAGCTTCTTAGCAAGGTTTTTGAGCACATAAACAAGATTTTAAAGTAAACAAGTATTATCCTCCTATATACCAAAGTTAGTCTCAATGAACATTAATAATCATCATTATCATCAAGTAATAGAAATATTAACTTTTAAAACAACTCCTACTTTTTTTTATTTCTATTATTAATCAGAATTAAAATTTTGAATTATAAATGAGTAATTTTTTTACGTTCACTTTACTCGGTAACGTTCTAAATGGCCGGGTATAAAAATCTTTTAGATAATAGAACCGAGTAGAAACATTTTTGATCTTTAGAATAATTTTCAAAACAATTGAATACTCTCTATACTTAATTCTCTATGCTTAAAAGATTGAAATTTAAATGAATCTATATTAATAATCAGTTTCCCCAAATATTAAGTAAACCATCCATTATATGAAATAATCAGAACCAATCGCATCTCCTTAGAAGATCATAAAATAAAAAGATCTAATATTCTAAAATCTAGATGAATGTTTACTTAGAAAAAATATTTCTTAGAATGATAATTACTCTCACTCGGTGGAAAAATATTTGAATATTTGAGAAGAGGGAACGAGACATGCGAATGTAAAATGCAAGTGCAAGTTAATCCAAATAAATTATTACATTGTTGCATTCCAATTATTCGGAAGGAGTAAAACAGTTCAAAATTAATTATTAGATGAGCAAAATGTATTATTCAGTTACTAACCCTGGCGATGTTCGATGAGTCTATTATGGTAAAGAATTATTATATTATTGTATTCCAATTATTTGCAGAAGTAAAACAAGCAAAACATAATACTAATACACTTCAAAATTAAGTATTACATTAATAAAAATAAAAAGTAACCATTATTATTTTCTTTATGAGGGTTCAATAAATTAAAGTTTCTGTTTTTGGATTAAAAACAAAAAAAAATTGCATAATTTTTTCTTAACATCACTACAGATTCATCTTAAAATTGATTTATCAATCTCTCAACTAAATCAAATCTTTCTAATTTCAAACGAAAATGGAAATGTTTAGGAAATGTAAAGTGAATGTTTATTGTTTTAATTTGTAATCTTGGATGTGTTTCTAAAAAAAATTAAATCTAAAATGAACCGACATGTTATCTTTAATAACATTTTATTATTTTTTATAAAGAACTGTCAACTCTATGATGAACCGAAAAGGACTTACACATCACTCTCTAGTAAGTTGTAGAATGTGTCTCTTCCACTCAAAACTGTTTTAACTTAATGTGTAAATTAAATATTTAAATATATATATATATATATTTTATCTCAAATTAAAAAAATTAAAATAGATAAAAAATGTATATTTACAATTCATCTCTTACACTATAACTAATGCAAATATGGTTAAGTTAAATTGAAAAGGTATAAAATAAAACTAACAAAAAAACATCTTTGATATGACTAAAAGTAAAGTACTTTTGAGTACATAAATTACTTTTAAATATAATATGATTGATATAACTAAAAGTAAAGTACTTATGAGTACATAAATTACTTTTGAATATAATATGATGAATGTACTTATAAAGTAATGTACTCATAAAATAAAATATATTTATTTTGAAATTTAAAACATAAAGTACTTCTTCAATATTCAAAATATATTTATAAACCATGTATTTATAATTTCAAATTTTAAACATAAATTTAAATTTAAATGAATAAATTGACATTTCTTTTATATATATATATTAAAAATAAAAATTAATTTTAAAATATAAACATAAAATTATAAATTAAAAGAAACATTTTTTAAATTTAATTTTGATCATTTTAATACACATTCAAAACCACGTCTAGACTCATTTTTAATAGTTTCTCGTGATATACATTACCTATATTATATATCATTTTAAATCCAATAATTAATAACATTATTAAATCCATTTAAAAAACTGTTAATATTAGGATAAATAAACACTACATAAATTTTTACCACGAAATAGTTGAGTTAATATTAAACAAATGAAATTATATTTAATAAACTCTATTAGTATATGTAATAAAAATTATAATAATATAATATCTTATTATAATATAATAGTTCATTCAAATTGTTACATTAAGATTTTATGCAAGTATTTGGTTTTTTAATTTGAATATACATGTCTAATTTATTTTGGTATAGATTTAGGTGTTTCAAAGGTGAAAATATAATAGTAAAATATGAACTTAAATAATACTTTTTTTTAAAGTATTAATATTAAAATTCAACCGGATGAGAATATATATAGTAATTTATTATTATTATTATTATATATATATATAATAGATGATTATATATAGTAATTATTTAAAAAACAAAAACTATTAATTATCAAATGGTTTTTAGTACAAGATGTTAAATGATTTTGATTTTAAATAGATATTTTTCATTAATATAATATATATTGAAAAAGTAATTACATAATTTTAGTTTTGAATAAAGTATTTTTTTTTTAATATTTGTAATTTATTTTATATTGAAATATAAATAGTACTTTTCTTTTTAAGTACTTTAAGAGTACTTTAGTACATTTATATTATATTTAAAAATAATTTATGAGTACTATTTTCATAATGAGTACTTTACTTATAACATTGATATAGTTAACTATGGATTTTCACTCACAATTTATAATTTGACAAATAAGCATCCTTAACTCAACCAATGCCATCTCAACTATTATAGATGATGTCATCCTCTAGAATGTGATTGGTTCTTTTAAAGTGAATTTTCATAGTACATTTTTTGTTTGGAGGCTCATTTTTTACCTCAAAAATCTCCTAATGACTTCTTAACACAAATGAGTTGGGGTCCTTCTTATTTATATATTTTCGTTTAGCTAGGTTGAATTGTATATTTTATATTCCCATGCTTTCAAGGATTTTTAGAACTTTTAGGGATTTCCTTTCTAGAATTTCCCTAGGGGTTTCCTGTTTTTTTAAAACTTTCAAGGCTTTCCTTTCTAGAATTTTCTGATTTTCCTTTTTAATTGATGGAGCCAACATTGTCATGAGGCTACCATCAACAACACTCCTTCCTAGCTAAGAAATTATCATCATGTTGGAAAACATACATGGATATCCTCTGAGCATCATGGCTTATTTTGAACATCTCATCATCATAAGAAAGGTCTTCAACATAACTCAGTATGTCGAGAAGTGTCATACACAACTTAGTTCCTTGAGGAGCATTAGGAATCAACTCAACTCAATCTATTGAGGCGGATGGTGGGACTACGCAACTCAGTCAGTTGATAATTGTTGAATGCTCAACTCAACCCGTCAAGGAGGGCAGTAAATAAACTTGACTTAGTCTGTTGTGTTGGATGAGAGAACTACACAAATTAGACCATCGAGATGTGCCATGCTCAACTCAGTCCATCGAGGATCACATAGATCATCTCAATTAAATCCGTCAAGGAGCATAGTAAATAAACTCGACTCAGTCCACTATGTTGGATAAGGGAACTACACAAATCAAACAATCGAGAAGTTCCATGCTCAACTAAGTCCATTGAGGAGCACAATAGATCAACTGAACTCATTCTGTCNACCTTGTATCACTATTTTGACCATAACTTCGGGACGAAGTTTCCTGAAGGGTGGGTGTATGTAATGCCCCATATTAAGGTTAATTAAAGTTTATTAGTAAAAATTTTTATTAAACTAAACTTATACAATATTAATGTTAATTTAAAGTTTATTAATAAATACTTTTATTTAATTAAAAGTTATACTAATTATTTTACAGTCTTTACCAATTGCGTACAGAATTAAATAAATAATATTCAATAAGGTGTGACATTTGGTTAGGTTTTGCAAACTCATACACTTGAAGATTTATTAATATATTACACCTGTCAGACCTATCAGAATAACACTACCCATGATAAAATAAAATAATAATGAAAGAGGCGGTGGAAGGAGGTATAAGGAGGCCAGGAGAGGTTGGATTTAGGGGGGGAGGGGGAATTGGACTCTGCATGAGGAAAACGAAGCGGAAAAATACTTGAGGAGGGGGACAACTCAAGGATGAGAGTATTTGTAAATGACTGAGACTGAGAAGATAAAGAATGGAGAGGAAGCTGCTCTCGATATTATTGGTCTGTGGGCTCGGGGGCTAGGAAACCCGTGGGTTTCCTAGGGCCAGCACATGATGAGAGCTGGTCGGCAGGGTGGCACATCATTTTGTTGATCAAGGTTCGGACGGAAATCTGGAAGAAGAGGGAGCCTACAAGGTTTACGGCAAACTATTGGATCTACCACAGTCGCTATTTCCAGGTATTTAAATTTCAGGTATGTAGATATTAAACTAATGCATGCTATTATGGTCTAATTTATGAAAATTCATAAAGTTATCAACATGTACAGTTCGAAATTTTTACTTGCATATGCTTATAGTTCATACTTGTACTTCATATGTCTATAAAATTTATAGAACAGACGATATAAATTTGTAATATGATTAATGTCTTGATTTTTATTAAAAACCAACTCGGAATGAGCTTAGTATACAGAACATCACAAGAGAGACGAACCTAGTGCTCTACCCGTTAGGCAGAGCACTACACTGTCGAGGAGGATCATGAAAGTTCATAACTCAATCTGCTGAGAATTGTCATGCTTAGTTCACTTTTTTTTAAGAGTTGTCAAGGAGGATCTTGAAGCTACACAACTCGGGTCCTTAGAAGAGCACAATAGATCAACTCAATTCAGTCTGTCAAGGAGGATCATAAAGAACAATATGCACCCGTTCTCTCCCTTGAGAGGGAGAGTCACACCATTTTCCTTTTCCCGTGGAGAAGGTTTCATCAATGTTGCAATCATCAATACTCCCTCTCAATGAGGGAGGCATTCTCCACCACTCCAAGCCCATCACAGAAATACTCAAACTTTGCTCTCAAAAGAGGCTCGGTGAGGATGTCTGCAATTTGATCATATGTGAAAATATACTAAAGTTGAAATGCTCCCTTCTACACCATATCTTTGATGCAATGGTACTTGATCTCCACATGATTCGATCTGCCATTAGATACTAGATTCACTAAAAGCTTCACACAACTTGTGTTTTCATAGTGAATCAAGGTTAGATTTAGAAATTAGCATCTCACTAAACAATCTCGCAAAAAGCTTCTCATGCCACACTGCTTCCCGATTTACAACACATAATGCAATGTACACATGCCCCCATATACTAAAAAACACTTCAAATAAGACCAAGTGCTTCATGGGATTCTTGCTTGTAGGACCAACTCAGGACTTCCTATTTGGGACCAATGATACTTCCAATAATTTCTAAATAATAATCATGTCGTGGAGCTGAATTTGTACAGGTTCTAGTTGCTCAACAGACGTAGCATCTAACTTCCCTTTTCAAATCTTCTTGATCAATGACATAGGTTGTCTCTTCATCCCTCATGGAACCTTTGACGACCATGGGCAGAGAAAAGTTTACAAATGCCATCGGAGGTCATGAGGTCATGTCCGGACGTGCACATCTAGATCAACTTCTTTGCGGTATGAGAACTTCTCAAACACCGTCTTCTTGGGATAGATGGTCGCCATGCCTGAGCTTAAGAAATATGTACATTCGGTCCAACAGCAAAGTCAACCATTATCTTTGTTGTCGGTCCGTTGAATGGACCAAACATACATGTTTGTTAAGGATGGCCGGTGGCCACATCTACATCAAAGTTTTCCATGGCTGGAACAATATCGAATG
This sequence comes from Pseudotsuga menziesii, assembly GCA_001517045.1. Classification (NCBI taxonomy): domain Eukaryota; kingdom Viridiplantae; phylum Streptophyta; class Pinopsida; order Pinales; family Pinaceae; genus Pseudotsuga; species Pseudotsuga menziesii. The sequence continues at coordinate 720,557 of LPNX010683960.1, read as the reverse complement.
ACCTTCTCACTACCTATAAATAAACTCCCAACCGGTTCTCTTCAGTTCTTCATCATCATGCTCCTTATCACTAGGAGGCAGTTCAACTATTTTCGGTATCTTCAAATATGCACCACTTCTTATACACTAGTGGCATAAGCTAGATTCAGACGGCAGCTCCATAACGTTATATTTACGAGCCCTGTAGCTTTTCTTGAATTGGAGGCTTCTTATTGAAATTGAAAATCCTCCCAAGGACCATGACTTGGCTGGGATAGGGTGATGGTCGAAGAACAAGCCCAACAAACGATTGGCACTCTCCCTCAAGCAACGTAGTGTGTAGGTGATCACTGAGCGACTAGAACGAGTTATCTCTCTTATGTACATGTCTGTCAGTATTTGGCAGATGATTTAGCATCAAGTCCTTCCTTATCATTACGATGTGCTGTAGAGAAAATTCTAGTTGACAACCTTTCCTTCCTGTAGATCAGAAATACGACGCAGTCAGTTTTTGGTAGACTAGATCCTTCAAAGCCCCACGACTTGGTTGATTAATATAGATGGTATTTGGTAATCACTAAACGAAATGCCCGAGTCTGAATTTTTAGTTGCCTAAACATAATAGGATCACTGAAAAAAAATAACCAAAACACAAAAACAAATACAGTCAAATACAGAGTTGGTAGCTTTTCTTATTCAAAGATATCAGTTCAAAATAAAAACACATCCAAATATAATAATAACTAACATAATCCAAAGATATTAAACCCCTTTTTCTGCTGCTGTCGTTCTCTTCGTTAGTTGGGCACTTCAATCACATTGCTTAAGCAAACTTAATGTATAAATGAGATTGGGTCCTTATTGCATGGAAAAGGTGTACTCTACAATCATGTAAGGGAGAGATGTGTAACTCCTTTCATGTTCATCTTAGAGTTGTCATTTATAAAAAATAATAAAATATTATTAAAAATAACATGTCCCCTTAAATGAAATTTAAATTATTTAGAATTGCATATATATAAAACAATATAAATTGGATAAAGTAAAACTATAAACATTGAATTACACATATTTTCCACATTTCCATTTTAAAAAAGGGTTTACACCTTCAGAGACTTGATCCCTCTTGGTGCTTGGTAGATCCCCTTTTAGTTGGTAGATCCTCTTTTAGATGGATCTATACTAGGTTTATACATATTCTTCATCCTTATTTTACTTCTCTTCCTCAGTTGATCAGATGACTTTGCAAACTTGTTTGAGTGTGCAAATGAGACTAGCTTCCTTATTTATACTTATTCGTCTAGCTAAATACATATTCCTCTTTCTTTTCTTCCTCTCCACACTTGATCACATTAATTACTTATTTGTATATTTTCTATTTCCATTCTTTCAGGGAATTTTTAGAAATTTCTAACAGTTTCCTCTCTAACTTTCTTGGGAATTCCACTCTTAACTATTACAACCACAAGTAAAGTAGTTTGTGGACACCAATAGGAACGATCAACCACTTAGTTTTGTAAGGATAGGTAGTTGTTAAACAAGTACTATTTTTTTTTAATAAACAAACAAAACATGGTATGAAGAAACAAAAAAAATTTGTTACAAGTTTCTTTAACCACCTGTTACGCTACACTTCTATCCAACGCACCTTCAGGTGTACCCCAGGGAGAGAGGGCCAAAATTTTCAACCAGGAGGGGTGTTATTGAGCAATGGTAGTTATTGTTGGACCATTTTTTCCTACTTTAAGGGTATTATGGCTTAATGGCATTGTTGACTTCCATTTTAGAGAGGTTTTTAACCTCAGGGTTGGTGTCGAGGGCCCCTACAAGTGGACTACTAGGTATCATGACTCCATCATCTTCTTGCGCGCTCTGGTGGCCTCTGCTTCAACCATGAGACACTAGTATTCAGTCGCAACCACTCCATAAAACCTCTTGGCCCTTCAATCAGTGGGTCCTTGCTCTCTTTAGCCATTTTTGCTCAGAGGAAGGCATCCTCCATGCCAGGTCATTTTTGTTCTTTGAGGAGGGAGCTAAGGGATTTTACTATATTCTAGGGGCTAGATTGGGCATAACGCCCTCCCTCCAGCATGTTTGAGCCTTTCGTTCAGAGTGATTATCTTATCTAAGTGTGTTTTTCCACTTAGGGATGCAAATACCCCATCTAGGCTACCTTTAGTCTATATTTTATTAGTATTTCTTTTAATCTTAAGTTAGCATTTTTATAATTGCAAATTAACTTGTTTTAAGGCATGCCAGGCTAGATTTTATTTTAAAAGTGAGTGCGAGATCATATAAATAGATCTCCTCACTTTCATTCTAAATCAAAACGGAGCGGATAAATCACTATGCAATTGTTTCACTCCTTTTGTTTTTTTGGATGAATGCACTCCACTTGAGGAAGTTTTATGATTAATGGAAGCTATTTTCTAGTAATTCTTTGGTGAATCTGTGCTTTTGGTGATGCTTCAATTTGTTGGATGAACAGAAGCACGAGGAGGTGAGGCTTCTTACCTTTTTGTTTGAATGTTGATGGATGTGAATGTCTAAATCTTAGTGGTAGCCTTAGAGCTTCACTTTGCTCTAGGATAGACCATTACTTTTCATCTTGTCACCATAGCAAATTACAACATGTATCCTTGTGAAGGTTCCCCAGGGTTCCTCCTTAGTTTTTCTAGACTAGTTGTTTAACCTACAACCCTTCTTCACTAAGTTATCCATTATCCTTAGCGGCCCTAGGTTGGGTAGGGCTTCTGCTAGGGTAGGGTTTCCCTGGGTTCTAACACATTTTTTCTTCAAAGCCTAGTTTATAAAGTTAGTTCTAGGTTACTTTTAGGTTTGCAAAATTTATAAAAGGGCGCCCGCACGAAGTTGGTTCCACTTTTTGGTGCCACTTAGGAAATCAGAAACGCACTTCCGAAGTGTAAATCAAGAACGCATATGCGTTATTGATGGCACGTTCAGAATAACCCGAGCCCAAACACAAGGCTGAGGTTCGTGGAGATCTATATCGCATATGCGATATATAAATTTACATAACGCATATGCGATATATCGCAAGTGCGATATGCAACTCATTAGAACACGCAAGGGATAGCTCCACCGCACATGAACGCAGACCTTCCAAATAAAAATTAGTTGATAAGATAAGTTCCAACCGACCCCTCTACCTTCCCATCAACAACAAATCAAACCAACAACCATCTTCTAGGAATCCAAAATTAATCAAAATATGAGGAAACCAAACACCTAAAAGAGATGAGAATATCATATCATATTGCACATATGAAGGTCCCTCAAAATCTACTTAAATGTTAATCAGAGTTTTCCGTTTATTTCAGTATTATGTGGCATCTAACGTGTCCTTAAAGGAGTCCATGATTGTGCATCAGCCCAAAAATCAAATATTTAGTTAATTTAGGGCCTCTCAAAATTTGGGGCCATAAAATTTTGGGCCCTCCCTAAAAGCTCGACCATCCTCATAATTGATCTATCTATATATCTATTAATATCCTAGGAGGTTTCGACTTCCCAAGAAGTTTGGAGAAATGACTAAGGTGACATTGGCTACTTTTTCCACATATAATTACCGTTGGTTTGGAGGGCCATTTGAACCGATAACACCACCTTTTAAGTGAAGCATATTTAAATATTTTTAATCAAAATATATTTAAGAATAACAAAATAAAAACACCGTAAAATGAATCCTATTGTTAAGCTTCAGTCAATCTTGTAGATTAACTCAAACAAATCAAAAATCTTAAATAACATCTAAATAATTAAAAACCTCACGGCACTACATCATAACAACGCTTACGTTCTCTATGCTCAAGAACAATGGCTTTCTTTCCAATTTTTTTGGTTAGAATTTTAGTTAAAATCCAACTAATTTCAATGTCAATAATGCGAATTCTCGATCATATCATCTTTATCATTTTCAAACTAACGCGCTATCGCACTCTGGTCATCTTATCATTTTCAAACTAGCTCGGCTGAGAGAGGGTTGACAGCAAATTCTACTAATGCACCCATAGATTTAGGGGGTTGGTGTTTTAAACCTAGCTATTTTGGAAGTGATGGTCAAACTCAAGGTTGAGACACCCTGATCCTACACATTTGATTCTATTATTATAAATGTTGATTATTAATTTACAAATTAGAAAGTTAACGTTGCATAGAGCAATAATATTGCTCAACCAATCTTCTCGAGTCTTTAGTATTAATATGATATTTAATAGTTTCATCTTTTTGAAATGGAATCGCATATTGCATTTTCAAATTCTATGCACAAAATATAGAGTTCTCATTTTAATGAAAGAATTTATATAGAGATGATAAAAAAGAAAGGTACTTTAAGATTTTAACATATACAAAATATCATAATACTGTGTAAATTTATCGTATTTGTTTTATCTTTTGAAAATGTATCGTATTTGTTTTATCTTTTGATTTGTAATAGTAGATTATATTTTTTAAATCAAGCATGCATTAGACGGTCCAAGATGGAACTTAATTTATGAAATGGATATTTATACGTTTAGGATTGAGGCTACCAAATGCCCTCATTTACCATTTCTATTTTCTTTAAACTAATTAGAAATTAAAAATCATACTCCAAAATTAAGGTGCTAAAGAAGAAGTGTTCTTTTATCCATGGATAGAAAAAGAAATCAATAATGCCATTAATCTTATTTCTATACGAAAATAAGAAAACACTAACAAAATTTGTGTATGGATAAATCTTAAATGCTTTCAAGATGAAAATAGAAATTTAAAAAATAAAATAAAAATAAATAAATAAAACATTTTAATACAAATGATGTGATAAATGATCCAAAACAACTTTAAAAAGTAGTATTAAATATTATTCGTAATGAGGTTACATATTGTTCAAATGAATGAATGGTAAACATTTTGAATGAGGAAAAACGTGTTGTTCTCTTAAAAGGAAAGTTAAAGGATGTATGGTTAGGTAAATTGATTTGATATCTATGGTTCAATAAACTTATTTTTAATATTTAGGATTGTTTATATTTTAAAATATTGAATTTATGTTTTTTAGATTTTAGATAAAGAAATTAAAAGCATATAATCTTTAAAAATAGTTTGATTAAAATAATAAATAATAAATAAAAATGAAAAAATATTAATTAAAAATTTAATATACTGAATATAATGTTATTTGTGATATAATATACTTATTATTATATATATGGTAATCTTATTTGGATGTTGATAACAATGTAGAAAACTTGATAGCATGGGGTTGCAATGCATCAACATTATTAAAAAAAATGTAAACAAAATTTTGAAAAATGTTATGTTTTGTCAATATATTATTTTTTAAATTTTTTGTAAAAATTTAATATTCTAAATTAAAAAAAAAACCTTTTAGTTATTTTTTTAATTTTCAAATTTCAAAGTTTTTAGTTTTAAGAAAATTGAAACAGTATATTTTATTTTCTATTAAAATCTTTCAACTAAAAACAACCACATGTTCTATGCTCTATAATATTTTACTTATTAAGCTGCTATGGTTACCTTATTTTTAATCAAAATATATAAATTTTAATGAATTTTAATTTTATATTTAACTAGTTTTTGCTAGGAATTCGAATAACAAAGATGTGAAGATTGATCTTAATCACAAAGAAAAAAGTAACCGTGAATATATATATATATCTTAGTCACAAAGAAAAAAAGTTAATGTGTGTGTGTATATATATATATAAACTTTATATGTGAAAGATAAATATATAGAGTAAAAATATAAAAAATCAATAAAAATGATAAAATTCATTTTAATACCATACTTATAAAAATGAAAATGACAAACATGATTTTAATAACAACATATTCATGGTAAAAACGTTTCGTCGAAAATAAAATAACATTATCAAAATTTTAATATTTCAACTTGGTAACCTTCCCTTTTGTCAAGGTGGTAAGTTGGTGTTAGAGATAATGTAGAAATGTATTCATGGTTATTTTCTAAACATAGAATTAGTAGTTTGTCAATTCCTTAGTCATAGGATCCGATCCATTATTCATGGAACTAGTTTGGTAGTTGTTTGCCTATATGCGTAAGTCTTATTCTATAATATAATTGAGTTAAGCATGATCCTCCTCCTGTATGTGCAAGCCTTAGTGCTATGTCATCTCTTATGTTTATCTAAATTGGTATATGGGTGATATTGACAAAGAAATGCCATTTGGTGACTATTACATTAAAAGGTTTATTGCAAGATTATAAAGTGTTCATCTTGGCACTTACAGCAAGACAAACCCCTCCTACTTTTGCATAGCTCAACGAAATTCTTTTAGAAGAAGAAGAGAGAATGAAGATTTATGAGCCAAAATAAAAAATTCCAAATATGACATTGATAACAAGAGGCATAAACTCACATAGAGGAAAGTTTCACACAAGACATAAAGGTATGGCACACACTGACTTTGAATGGTAATAAAAATGTTGAATACCAATACTATGGCAAATCGGGTCATATTGCTAGAGACTATTTTAGAAATAAGAACCATGAGTACAATCACATATGTTAATGTATTCAAAGGTATCAGACTGTTTATATCTGAAAAAGCCAAGTCTATTGAAATGGATGACAAGAGTGTGTGGTTTATAGATTATGGTGTTTCTTCCTATATGTCTTGTAATAGAGAATGGTATGATAAGTATCATGAAAATTCTGATGAAACACACATTTATTTGGGTGATAACAGGTCACGTGAGGTCCAAGGTTGTGAAGTGATACAGTCTAAATCTACATGATGGACAACTTAAAAAGATTCATAATGTGATGTATGTTCCAGGTATTAAAAAAAAAATTAATATTTGTTTCTGTTATCACTAATAATGATATGAACTTAGAATTTGGTAAATATAAGTGTCATGTTAAATAAGTCTAAGATCATTATAGGGTTATAGCGACAGGATCCATAATTGGATGCTTATACAAGTTGGATGCAATCAAGGGAATCCATCAAGCACTAGCATCTTTAGCCATATCAAATGTCAAATTATGGCATCAAAGGTATGGACAACTTAATCACAATGATCTTATGTAATTGCCGAAAAATTCTATGGTTGAAGGTCTTCCTTTTATCAAAGATGATCATATAGAATGTGTTGCATGTGCACTCGAAAAACAACAGAGAAAGAAATTTCCTAATCACGAAGAGAAGAGACAGTATGAACTACTTGAATTAATACATGCTGATGTTTGTGGACTTATGCTGACCAGATCACTTGGTGGTTCTTGGTACTTTATCATATTTGTTAATGATAGATCTAGGCTCACTTGTGTTTACTTCATAAGAAGGAAAGGTGAGGTCTTCGAATACTTCAAGGAATTCAGGATCAAAGTTGAGAAGCAGACATGTAAATATATCAAAATTATCATATCCGAGCAAGGTGGTGAGTACACTTTTGGAGAATTCAAAATATATTGTACAGATAATAAAATACAACAACAATTCACTGTGAGTCATACACCTCAGCAAAATGGAGTTGATGAGAGGAATAATAGGACACTAGTGGAATGTGCTCATAGCATGCTTAGAGGTAAAAACATTTCTAATGGTTTTTGAGCTGAAGCTATTAACATTGTTGTATATTTAAAGAACAAGAGTCCAACAAAGAAATTAGAGCTCCAAATACCCTTTGAAGTATTTTATGGCTATAAACTAGAAATTAGTCATTTAAGAATATTTGGTTGTAGGGCCTTTTCTCACATCCGTGAAGATGATAAAATCAAATTGGATGAAAAATCTATTTAAACTGATTGCAAGTAGAGATGTTGTGTTTCATGAGAATACAAATATAAGTAACACGTTGAATAATTCTGATGAAGGGAAGATTTCAGATGATAATGTCAAAATAGAAACAATTATTCAAAAAGTGCAGGTACAACAACAGGTTCAAGAATAGGGTGATAACATGAGATATTCCACCTCAGATGAAGAAACATCAGAAATTAAAAGAATCATGGATGGAAATCCAACAGGTATTGTAGTACCTAGACTGTCAAATCGACAAACTCAGCCTCCTGTAAAGTTTAGAGATTATTCCTTGATGACTAATGTAATGAATGTCATAGAACCATTGAATTATGATTAAGCCAAATATAAGGAAGAATGGGTGAATGATATGAATGAGGAATATAATTGTATTATGAGAAATAAAACTTGGGAATTAGTAGAATTTCCAAAAGATACAGTACCCAGACGATCTAAATGGTTGTTCAAATCTAAGTTGAAATATCATGGTAGTATTGACAATCTTAAGGGAAGACTAGTTGCAAAGGGTTATTCTCAACAAGAGGGAATTGATTTTGAAGAAACATATGCACTGGTAGCTCAATTAAACACAATTAGATTGCTTCTCGCATTAGCTACAAAACAGAACTGGAGAATACATCAGTTAGATGTTAAATATGATCTCTTAAATGGTGATTTAAAAGAGGAATTGTATTTAGTTCATCATGAAGGTTTTGTGCAGAAAGGCCAGGAGCATCTTGTTTGCATATTGAACAAAGCTATATATGGATTGAAAAAGGACCCTAGATCATGGTATATCGGGATTGATTATTTCTTTAAACAACAAGGGTTTATGAAAATAAAAAATGATTCAAGCCTATACATTAAGAAAGATAAAGAGGTAAATGTTTGCTTGATATCCTTATATGTTGATGATCTCATTATTACAGGTGGATCACATCAGTTGATTGTAGATATTAAAATTCATATGTCTCGTGAATTTGAAATGGAAGACCTTTGCGATTTGCATTATTATTTAGGTATTGCATTTTGGAGAGAGTCTGGTAAAACATTTATCACTCATTGTAAGTATGTAAGGGAAATCCTTAACAGATTAAAAAGGAGTGAATGCAAAGCAATATCAACTCCTTTGGATCAAAATGTGAAATTATGCTGTAATGATGGATCTAAAGAATCAGATGGTACTTTGTATCATCAACAAGTGGAAATCCTAAACTATCTCACTACTACAAGGCCAGACATATCATATTCAGTTAACATTCTTAGTTAATTCTTAGCCAATCCATGTGAAACACATTGGAAAGATGCAAAACAAGTACTGATATATTTAAAATGAACAATAAAATTTGGTCTTTTATATAATGATGCATTTGATGTTCAGTTTCTGTGTTACTCTGATTCTGATTAGGCAGGAAATCCCGATGATAGAAAACCTACTTCTAAATATGTGTTTGACATTGGTTTAGGAGTCTTGTCATGGAGCAGTAAGAAACAATCAATTGTTTCTTTGTCATCCACAAAAGATGAGTATAAAGCATTGGCCAATTCTACTTATGAATACATTTGGTTGAGGTGCATTCTTGAAGATGTTGGTACAAAGAAAGAACCAGTTACCGAAATTTAGCATGATAATAAGAGTTCAATAACGTTGGCACATCATCCAGTTTATCATGCCATATCCAAACATATTGAGTTGCAACATCACTTTGTGAGAGAAAATATTAAATTTAAATAAATTGAATTGACTTATTCTAGTACGAGTGAAAATGTTGTTGATATTTTCCCCAAATCAGTTGGAAGAATTCATTTTGAGGATCTTAGAAATAAACTTGGTGTTGTAGAGAATCCATTTATGCATTAAGGGAGGTTGTTAGAGATAATGTAGAAATGTATTCATTGTTATTTTCTAAATATAGAATGAGTAGTTTGTCAGTTTTTTAGTCATAGGATATGATCCATTATTCGTGGACCTAGTTTGGTCATTGTTTACCTATATATGTAACGCTTATGAAGTAATATAATTGAGTTGGGCATGTGTTGTAATCTCACAGATCACATAAGTTTACCAACAATACACATATAGAATCATATAAGCATACAGAGACAAGAGACAAGAACAGATAGTAGAATAACATATTATATTTTAGAATCACATGAGGGTCCAGACACATACAAAACTGAAGCATGTTCTTTATTTGGATGAAGATCCTATTATATATGGTAACAAAATGGTTATGAGTAACTACTTGTCAGTTCAATCGACATGAAATTTAGAGGTTGATCTAATATTTGATTAGTTGGTTAACTAGCCTAGTCAGCTCACCGACTAGATCCTCCAACATATCCCCCAGGAGTAAAATATTTCTTCGTCCCGAAGAAATAGGGGAGGTACAAAATTCTACATCAAGTAGCTTCCTTTTCATTGTCTTGTATGGCTTTCTCTGTAAACATACTTCGACTATGGATTCTTCCAAAATGGCCATTTGGTGTTGAAAATATTCCCAACTACGGAGATGTCTCTAGATGTCTATGGTCAAGGTTGAATTTTCTATAATACCCTATATTACCCAACATTACTCTGACCTATTTTGGATTAAGAGGTGGTTTTATGTTGAGGATAATTTTTTATTTTAGCAAAGTCGACCTTTGTACCTTCCTTGCATACAATATGCCCTAGTAGGATTCCTATAGGGGTTAAGAATATGCATTTTTTACATTGAGAGATAACTTAATATGTCGGCATCGTTCCAACATAAGACTTAAACATTTAGAATGGTATTTCAGCATGGAATAGATCTTCCAATCGTCGAAGTATACTTCCATTGTTTTCTAAATGTATTCTTGAATTTTTTTGACAATTATTATTGAAAACACTGCAAGTGCATTCTTGAGACTAAATGGCATTACTCTGTAAGAAAATGAGACACATTCACATATGAATGTTGTCTTTTTTTGTCTTCCTTGGATATTGGTACCTGATTATATCTTGAGAATCCATCTGTAAATGAGTAGCATTCATGTCCTGCGACTTCATTTAAGATTTCATCGGCATATGGAGTTAGAAATGGATCTGTTAGGGAAACTTTGTTTAACTCTCAGAAGTCGACATAGATTGATATTTTTTCCAGGTCATGCTTTTTCGGTTCGATGACCATTGGGATTACCCATTTCGACTAGTCAATGGGGTAAATAATTCTCGCTATCAACATATTCTCGATATTTTTTTTAACTGTTTCTTTATATTTATGTGCCAATTTGTAAGGTCTTTTCTTGATAGGTCGGGCATCATGTTTGATTTCTATATTCATATCGCCCATTTGTTCTACTAATCCTTTTAAGTCTTTGTAATCTTGCACAAATACATATTGGAATTCGTTTAATAAGTTGATGATCTTCTGTAGTTTGTTCTTCACTCCAATAATCACCATTTTTTCCCATTTTCAGCCTGTTATCATTAGAAATGTGAATTTCATTAGTTTTTACTTTCGCGTCCATCCATTCCATGACTTTACTTTTGTTAATACGTCGACTACATTCTTTGAGCTGTGAAAATGTTGTTGGAAAGTCTGCTGCCGTCATCTGATCGGTATCAATTTTGTCAGTTGATTCGATTTTGAGTATCGTTTTGATTGGTTTGATCATCTTCGGGTGATCAAATTTTCACTGAAAGCTTTTCCCATGTGTATGTTCGTTTTCCAATTGGAGTCTTGTTAGCTGAGGTATTTTGTTAGATCGAATGTTATTGAATGTTGCGTTTGGTCTGCATTTATTTTGTGTCAACTTGTTAGTAGTCGGTTGTATAAATTTTTTAATTTATTTTGTAGCTTCGACCAATTTCCTATCTTCTGATGTAAAGCTAAAGTCTTTAATAAAATTTTCACTGAGTTCATTCCATAGGAATGTTTCACCTCGTGCTTCTTCTGTTTTATACCATTTACTAGGTAGGTCATCGAATATCGAGGGAAATAGGTGTGGCCATATATGCTCATCTTTGAAGCCAAGTCTTCTCCATTGTTTTTCACATATTCTTATATGATTTTCTAGATCTTGCCCTTGGATGAAGATAGGCATTTGTGCCTATTTTGTTAGTTTCCTTCCTCCGAACCTTTCTACAAAGAAATTCGAAGCTGTTGTCCACATTTGTAGTCTCGACTGATGTTTATCCCATTATCGAACAACTTGTCCTATAAACGTTTCGACCAGGCTTTCAAGTTGGCCATGTTCACCTAGGTTCTTAGAGACTTGTTCTACATGGAGAACTAATGATTATGTTTCTTTATACTGCAGACTTTGTTTAATATCTATTTTTGTTGGTGCTAAAGAGGGATATTCCCCTATTTTTTTCTCAAATATTTTTGGAATACTCGATATAGAAAAAGATTTTCGATTTGGTTTCTTCTAGATAGCTTGAATGATCCAACAACCCCTTGCTTGTGTTTCATAGTTTTCAATTTCCCAATCATACATTTCTGCATCTGAGTTATATCCAACTGAGTCCTGGTTCCCTATATGAAGTTCTCCATAATTATTAGGTTCAGTGTAATATTCATTATTTTGAATTTGGTAGAGTTGCCGAAACATCGAATTCTTCATTAATAGGTTTAGCCTAGGGTTCTCCTTGTGAAGGATGAATGGGGACAATCACTTTGTGTCCATTCCCTTTTAGTTTTATCCTTTATTTGTCCAATAAGATAGATTCCTTCATTTTTCTTCCCCAGGGGCATCTTACCAGTGCTGGAAAGGAGTTGGATCCTTCCTTAGGGTCGATGATCTTGAAATCCACTTTTTTCGAAATGCCTTTTTTTGTTATGTCGACATTTCTCCAAAACCCAATAGGTTCGATAAGTACTTGGCTGGCCAACTTTAAATATATGCCTAATTCATTCAGTTGAGGCCAACCCAACTATTCCCATGTATCTCTCCTCATGATATTTACTTGGGATCTAAAGTCAAGAACAACTTGTCGAATGTGGTAACCTTCTAATTGAAGATCGACAAGTGGGTCGACATCATTCTTATATTTTTTATTTAAGCTACATATACTCTTAGTCTGTTTATCTGTATCATTTTTGTTTTTAATATTGTGCAGTAGGTCAATGAATTGTGCCACTGACTTATCTTTATGTATTAGGTTCAATAGTTTGTGAAGTGTGTTTTGCAAATTGTCATCGACATATTCTTGTCTACCGAATTCTTGAAACATGCTAGATGCATTCTTATACAATTTTTTTTTCTTTATAAGGTTAGGATATTCATTTTTAGCTTCAATCTTGCTTATTCTTTGATTGTCACCCCCATTTTTCTTTCCTTATCTAGCTACTATGTGTAGGTTCTTTGTGCAAATTATATCACTTTTTTGAACACAAGACAAGACATTAACATTCTTTTTTTATTACTTTTGTCAAGTATGATGGACAATCTTCTAATGAGTGGTCACCCACACCACAGCTAGTACAAAATTTTATGTTGGTTTTGTCTTTATATGGACAATCTGCATACCGGTGTCCTTCTTTATAACATGTGAAGCATTGAATCAATCATCATGGTCGATTGTCATGATTTCCACAGAATCATCCTCGACCTCCAAATACTCCACTATGGTTGTTGAATTGGTGTTTGTATCTATAGCCTTCATATTGTCGATTATTTGGTACGTTTTGTTCTTCTGAGATGTTATCATTGTTCTGGGTCATGGTATTTGTTTGGTAGATTGCTTGATAGTTTTGTCGATTTTTCAGATTTAAGTGGAAATCGACGGTCGCATGGCTCTTAACTTCACAGATCGCACACCAAGAAAATTTTCCATTCTTCATGTTGTATGGGAAATATTTTGTCGTATGGTCTCCATGCTCCTGACAAATATCATAAAAAAAAATTCTGAACAAAACAAACATCTTGTTGACTTGCATCATGTCGACAATTATCTTTGGTGTGGCTGACTGTAGAACATTTTGTGCAACAGATCTCCTAACCTTTTAGGTTCAGTTCTCGCAAGAATTTATGCATGATTTCCATGTGTAATTCAATTTGTGCGTCGACAATAGGGTATGCTGGGTATTCCTCATCCATCTCGATCTGTAAATCTTTTGTCAGTGCCTATTCATAGATTTTAAATGTATCAAGGCTCATGTGTCATTGGATCTTTTGGGACAGTCCTCCAAGAAACCATTGAATAAGTAGTTGTTCATCAATGACACAGTCTATTTGGCTCAAAAGGTATTTCCATAGTTTATCATAGTCTTGGACAGTTTCTGTTGGTTTTTGAACTGTAGAATTGATTTTTTTCACTGCAAGATGCTTTGCATCTGGTGTTTTGAAGAAGGAAAAAAATTGTTGTTTGATCTCTCCTTTGGATGCATTAGGTGTTATTTTTGTATAGGTCATATACCAAGTTAATTCTCTTTTCCGTAGCGCACCTGTGAACTGTGCCATTTGTCTATCCTCATTTGTAACTTGATTGGCCTCCCATGTACCTCACAAATGAATGAATGTTGTCTGGGGTCTTTGTCACCCTCATAGAGGGGAATGTGTGCTAAAATGTGCCCCATGTCGGCGTCGATTTATCCTTCGGGAGGTGGTGCTAGCGGGGGTCGTGGTGGGGGTAGTGGAATATTATGTGTATCTCTTTGTCCATATCTATTCTCGACGAAACTTTTGTTTTCGTCAGATATTTTGTTTGTCAGTTCTATTTCGACTTCTTTTGTTGATGTCCAACTGCACTGTTCTGCTCATGAGTCTGAATGATCTGTGTTTTGTAAAGCTGTGTTTGGAATGGGGGGTGCTCCTTCATGTCTAGGGTAGAGTAAATGGATGCTTTAGTTGGATGGGTATGCCTTAATTGTAACCCAATTTCATTCCTCTAGTCGATGGATTACTAGATGATTGTCATCATTTACTTCATCGTCTAGTTGGCTCCATATATAGATCTCACCAGCTCTTAGTCTCAAGTCCTCCTAGACAATGGATTGCATTCGGGTACTCAGATTTATTGAGAACAGAGGTCTTAGATCCTAGGGTATTTCTAATTGGAGAGCTTCTCGCTGCTCTATGCACAAATATTTTTCCATTGGCAACACCTCTTCATCTACGCCTTCTTCCTGTCAGTCACGATCTAACTGCGATAGATTTTCCTCATGCCCTGTCACCCTGGAGACCATTCTACTTTGGAGCGCTATATCTTTCTCTTGTATTTCTTCCCTTCTTTTCTGCCTCTTCTCCCTTTCTATCTTTTGTAGGTCCAATGCACCTTTATGAGTCACTGTCCACTCAATTTCCTTCTTAGGTCGAATTTTCATTGCTGGTGGTGGTATTTCTTAGGTTGACTAGAATCCTTTTACTTTGCCTCTACACATGGCCAGATACCCCCCATATCCTAACCGATGCTTTAGTAAGCTCAGATAGTTCTGTCTATTTGTTCAGGAAGTACTCCCACTCCCTTTCTACAATAAATGTTTTCCACACCTTCTGTTTTTCTTCCTAGTCAGTGTTTGCAGGTGCTTTGATGAGTGATGGTTGAGGTTCGACTATATGAGCTACTCCTATGTCGATTAGAAATTTGAACAACATGGTCTATAGCGAACAAAGAAATTGATCAGTATAGTTGGTATATAATCTTTTTTCAATACTTTCAATTGAAACTCTCTCTTCTACTGCTTGATTTTGATAGAATTCATCTGCAATTTTCTTAAACCACTCTGATAGGTTTGTTATTCCTCCTTGGATTAGTTTCTTAAGAAATTCTTGGTCATTAGTTTCTTCTGGCTTCATCTAATAGTTTTTTCAACAACTAAGACACTGATTCTACAAATTTATCATGGGTTTTGGTGAAGAATTTCTCCTTCTCCTAAGAAATGGTCAATATGTTTCTTCTCGCGTAATTTTGTAAATAATTTGCAATTTTACGCTCCCACCTATTCTTAATCTCTTGCTTTGATATCATTTATGTATGGTCATGTCATCTGTATATGTACTACCGACAACGAAACCAATTTTTTAATCCCACAGATCATGTAATGTTACCAATAATACACATATAGAATCATATAAGCATACAGAGACAAGAGACAAGAATGGATAGTAGAATAACAAATTATATTATAGAATCACATGAGGGTCCATACATATACAAAACTGAACCAAATTCTTTATCTACCTCAATAGCCTATTATATATGATTACAAAATGGTTATCAGTAACTACTTGTCAATTCATTCAACCAACACGACCTTTGGAGGAGGACCTAATCTCCGATTAGTCAGTTAACTAGCCTAGTCGGCTCACCTGTTGAAACATTGAAACTTCAAAGAATATTCTATATGTATCTTTTGTGGTCCCCGATGGTCCTACCGGGAGAACCACTTGTATTATCCTGTACCCCGATGCTTCTAATCGAAAGAACTAATAAGAGTCATGAGTTTTTCCCCTCTATTTGTAAAGGTGGTTCATTATCACCCCAGTGTGGTTACTTGAGCCTACATGTGTAACTCGAGCCTACATGATTAACTCGAGCCTACATGTCGGATGAGTTAATTCAAGTGAACGGATGAATATAAATAGAGGTGTGGTGCTCCTCATTTGGGACACACACACTCTCACTTGTGTAGCACATTAGTGGAGAAGAGAAGTAGTTGGAGAAGGAGGAGGATCAGGCTTTGATCTCCTTGTTGGTTTTATCTTTTATCTTTTGGGGCGTCTATATTGAGGAAGATTTTGCTAGATTTTTCCCTTTAGGGTTTTCCTAGGATAAATTTTTGTGTTCTCCTTTTGTATGGTTGTGCTTGTCTATCTTTCAGTGATCCTGTTTATATGCTTTTGTTATGAAATCGAAATGAAATACTAATGATCTAGCTTAGCATATGAAAATTTAACATGGTATCAGAGCCACCCTAAAAGAAGACATTATGCAGCTAAAGAATCTAGGGCTTATTTTTTTTGGGTCTCTATCCATGATCGATCAGCAAAAGAAGGCTAGACTGACTCTCCATTGAAGGGTGCATCTTTCTATTGAAGTGGAATTTGATTCTGAGCATTTTCAATTTTGGTGCGGAAAATTAGGGATTTCTACAGAAGAAGAAATTTTGAGAGAGCCCAGCATAGGATTTATCTCCTCATCCAAATCAAATTTTAGAGACCTAGATCAAGAAATTTGGTTGGGTGAAACTATGGGAAATTCAAACCCTAGTTTGACCTCGATTTGGAAAAACCCTAAATACTAAAACTACTAAGTTTTGGTAAATTCGCTATATCTTGAGATTGGAGAAGGATCAAGAGTTGAAAATTGCCGAGCCTAAATATACAGTCTTAATTTACACTGTATCCAAAATTCAGCCTTCGATTCGCTATATTCTGGGAGATATGATCCCTCCAAGTTAGGGTTCCAGCCTCTTCCATAATTCATCCCTAAATAGGACACCTGGGGAGAATTGTTGTAGCGTGGGATACAAAGGTCCAAATAGAATTACTGAAGATGTTCTAGAAATAGGATGAAATTTAATTTCTATGGTCTAAATTTTAAAACCTGAAGATGAACCAGTGACATGTGGCATGCCGTACAACTTCACTGTTCTGAACAGTCCTGTAACAGGTCACCTTGGGAAAATGATCATAAATCCCAATTGGTGAAACCAATTCTGATGAAACCTATGGTGTTGTATTAGGGCATGTGAGGTTACCTTAGTGATAAATTTTAGACATAGAAGAGTACTAATTTCGGAGATATCACAGAAACAGTAACGGGAATTTCTGTAGAAGAAATTGGAAAACTAGGGCTTCCTGTTCCGGGAGCTTCCCTCCACTATTTTCAGAAAAGGAGTACATTGGACAGCTCTATTTGAAGAGATATATATTTCTATCCAATCAAATCTAAAAGATTTGAATTTTTTAAAATTAGGGTTTCTTTGACAAATCCTAGATCAGGGAGCTCCGGAAGCAGGATGAACACCTCAAATCGATAAGATCTAATATTTTGCTATTTGCATTTGAGGTTCTCATTTCAAAGTGATCTATCACATCATCTTGATGATAAGCTTGGTGAAGTTGAAAAATTCCAAGCATGGAAGTATTTGATCTCTCTGAAGAAAATGAATTGGACACCTACATGAGTAGAGAGGTTCCAGTTCTAGAGGGAGATGAGCCTCAAATCCTTACACAAGAAGAACTTGATCAAGGCCAAGAAGATCATTGTTGATTCAATCACAGATCAAATTGTACCACAAGTGTCTTCCCTAAAGACACCGAAGATTTTTTATTCCTTGATCAAGCTATTTGAAGATAAGAACATAATTCAGAAGATGGATTTGAGAAAACAGTTGAAGAATGTGAAGATCTAGAATGCATAACATCCTTAAGCGGTAGAAGAAGAAGCAGAGAATGGCCTCCCATGATCATGGGATTCATTCATGTGAGGAATGTGTGCCAAAAGGAAGTGATTACTTTCAGTTGACTCTGGGAAGAAGAAGAAGCTTGTCTCATAAGAAGAGAAGAAGAAATACGGGAGCAAATTGAAAACCAAGCTCTCACCATTCAAAGAAGATCCCTCAAGCGATGAGGAATATGAAGAACTCAATTCTTGACAAACCTCTTATCCATATTATCATTTGGATAATAAATGATGATTTCATGGATGAAGAAGATGATGAAGCAGAATGATCAAGAAGGAGTCTACCCACGAAACAAACAAAAGATAAGTATTCAATTGTCATTTAATGATATTGTTTTGTTATGCATTTGATTATATTCAGTTGATGTGTTGTTTGCATGCATGTGATGGGTAAGTAGCTCATGGTTCTATACAAATATCCATTGTTACTTATCTAGAATGAAACCTATTTGCTGACATATTGGATTAGTGCACAATATCAATGATGTCATGGTAGAGATGGAAGGCATATAGAAAGTTTCTGTGAGATATGGATGAATGTTGTATTGGCTAAATAGTTGCATGATGCATAAGAATTTGTCGTTATGCATATGTAGTTCTAACCATGTAACTGGTGCATTTGAATTGTAGGAAAGTTCCTATACAACCTCCTAAAAGAAAAGAAGGATGAGACTTGTTCCGAAGAACAAGTGATGACAATTCAATAAACATGAATCTGAAGCTCCCAAGGTCAGAGACACCATGACGGAAGAAACAGCTTCAAAGAGCAGTAGATCCACCTTGAAGGATGAAGACCACCATGGGTCTGAGAGATAACTCAAGATGAAGAAAAAAAAATGCTATGAGAGAAGCTATGATCAAAGAATAATAGTTGATTATGGGGAATGATGTATATGATATGATTTCGAGACATAAAGGGAAGTAAGTAGTATCTTCCATATGGATCTGCAAGAAAAAGTGTACAAAGCAAGAATCGTGATTTGCCTCAGAAAGAATAGACTAGGACATGACATACTCTATTGACCATTATATATCAAGCATAGAATCACCTATACAGAATGAAGAAGGAAGATAATACTCCACTTCAGGGGGAGTGACTACAGAAGATATCTGAGTTCGACATGGTGCGACATGATGGACAACTTCTTGATGGATCGAGACTTTACCAAGAGTAAAGTGGGTTCCAACCTTCAAAGTTGAATGCAGAAGACTAGGATATGTTGATGATCTGACAAGACGAACTCATGGAAGATGTTTTGATGATGTTTGGGATATAGTACTCAAACCAGAAAGCAAGCATGTGGTATCTTACAAATGGATTTGCAAAATAAAATATGTCTCTGATAGAAGATAGGAAAGACTTGTGGCTAGAGGTTTCTATAAGAAATAGGGAACTAATTTTGAAGAGACACTTACTCCAGGAGGCAAGGTACACTTCCTTCAGAACTGTGATGGTAGTTGATTCCATGATGAAGTAAAGACAATCCTTCCTTAATCCTATGATTGGAGAATATTTTTACATCGAAAGCATTTGAAGTTGAAGACAGATGGACTCATATATGTAAGTTGAAGAAGGGCCTCTATGGCATGAAGCAAGCCCCCAAAGCTTGGTATGGTAGTTTCCTGTCAATTATGGGTTTTATCAAGAGTAAAGTTGATCCTAACCTTTATCTCAAGGTTGTAGAAGATGAACCTGTCATCCTGTTATTATATGTGGATGACTTATTCTTGATAGGGAAGGAGAAACAAATCATGGAAAGCAAGAAGAAACTAGCAGAAGAATTTGAGATGAAAGACCTTAGGTTAATGCACTATTTCCTAGGTCTGGAAATATGACAAAGTTCAGAAGAAATATTTCTCAACCAAGGAAAGTATGCGGTAGATATATTGAATAGATTAAATATGTTGGAATGCAAAGCCATGGCCACACTCATGGACTCCAACTTGAAGTTGTTAGATGATGACTCATCAGAGTTAGTAGATGCGGCTCATTACAAACATATCATTGGGTCATTGATGTACTTAACAAATACCAGACCAGACATTTGTTTTGCTGTGAACACCTTAAATCAATATTGTGTTCAACCAAGATGGGTTTACCTAGTAGCTGCAAAACATGTGATGAGATATCTGAAAGGGACTATAGACCTTGGTCTATACTATGATGGTAGCCATGACTAAAGATTGTATGGCTATACATATGCATATTGGGTTGGAAGTATCTCATACAGGAAAAGCACATCAGGTATATGCTTTTGTTTGGGGTCTGCTATGAGTTCATGGTTTAGCAGGAAATAGTCCATTGTTTCTCTTAGAACAACAAAAGCAGAATACATAGCAGATTGCTCTGCTAAGTTGTGAAGCCATATGGCTTTGGAAGCTGATATCAGGTCTCCTTGACCTGAAGATGGATACTATATTGATTCTATGTGATAACGAGAGTTGTGATAACAAAGAACCCTATGTTCTGTCGTAACACATAGAAATCCGATATTTATACATACAAGATAAAGATGCAGATGATGATTTTCAGTATTCCCATAATGAAGATATAGATTATTCTTTTAGTATTCAGATACTGGAGATACAGATGGTGATAGTTCAGTATTCACATACTTAAGATGTAGATGATGATGGTTTAGATGGTGATGTGCTAACAAAGCCTCAGTCCCGAGTAAAGTTCGAACACTTTCGAGACAAGATTTATGTGGTTTGGAAAGACCTTCCTTGAAAGGGGGAGTAGTGATGTTGCAATGGGATTGTATCATCCTAGGACATATGTCTAGAAGTGATCTGGAGACCTCGGTCTTCAAGAATGAAGAGGGATTGTATCATCTTGGGACATATGTCCAGAAGTGATCCAATGACCTCGGTCATCGAGAATGTAGCAGGATTGTATCATCCTTGAACTTTGGTTCAGAACGGATCAGGTGAACTTCGGTCATCAAGAAGGTGGCAGGATTATATCATCCTTGGACTTTGGTTCAGAATGGATCCGGTGAACTTCGGTCATCGAGAAGGTGGCAGGATTGTATCATCCTTGGAATTCGGTTCAGAACAGATCCGGTGAACTTCGGTCATCGAGAAGGTAGTAGTATTGTATCATCCTTGAACCTCGGTTCAGAATAGATCCAGTGACTTTGGTACTTGAGAACATCTGTTTATCCCATAATTCCAATAGGAAGGATTGTCTAAGTTCCACAACTGTGTTGATCCCGTAATTCTGAAAGGAAGGATCGTTAGTAACTCCGTAAAGACCTAAATCCTATAATTCCTAAAGGAAGGATCGTTGGTAGCTCCGTAAATACTTGATCCCATAATTCCAATAGGAAGGATTGTTCGAGTTCCACAAGTGTGTTGATCCCGTAATTCTGAAAGGAAGGATCGTTAGTAATTCCGTAAAGAACCAAATCCCATAATTCCAAAAGGAAGGATCATTGAATTGATCCAATAATTCCAATAGGAAGGATTGTCTGAGTTCCACAGATGTGTTGATCCCGTAATTCCGAAAGGAAGGATCGTTAGTAACTCCATAAAGACCTAAATCCCGTAATTCCGAAAGGAAGGATCGTTAGTAACTCCATAAAGACCTAAATCCCGTAATTCCGAAAGGAAGGATCGTTGGTAGCTCCGTAAAGGCTTGATCCCGTAATTCCAACAGGAAGGATTGTCTAAGTTCCATAGATGTCTTGATCCTGTAATTCCAATAGGAAGGATTGTCTGAGTTCCACAAATGTGTTGATCTTGTAATTCCGAAAGGAAGGATCGTTAGCAACTCTGTAAAGACCTAAATCCCGTAATTCCAAAAGGAAGGATCATTAGTAGCTCCATAAACACTTTATCCCGTAATTCCGAAAGGAAGGATCATCTGAGCTCCACAAATGTGTTGATCCCGTAATTCCGAAAGGAAGGATCGTTAGTAACTCCGTAAAGGCCTAAATCCCGTAGTTCCGACAGGAAGGATCGTCTGAGTACCACAGACATGTTGATCCTGTAATTTCGAAAGGAAGGATCATGTTGATGTTTTGATGATGATGATGTTGATGTTTTGATGATAATGATTTGATGATCATGATGATGTACTGATTGAAAGATCAGAGTGTGATGATGATGATATTTTGATGTTTTGATGATGTTGAATGTTTTGATCATAATGATGTTTTGATGATGTTGATGTTTTCACGATGATTATGTTTTTATGATGATGATGATGTACTGATCGAACGATCAAGAGTATGAAGATGATGATGTACTGATCGAAATATCAGAGTGTGACGATGATGATGATCAGTATGTGATGATGACGACATTCTGATCAAAAGATTAGAATATGATGATGATGATTCTATTCGAGGGTTGAAGTATGATGATGGTGCTGATCACGATGTTACTAATCAGAATGTGATGATGTTGCTAATCGAAAGGTCAAAATGCTGAAGATGTCTTTGCTGATCGAAAGATCAAAGTGCTGAAGATATTGCTAATCAAAATGATGAAGATATTGGTGATGATCAAAAGTTGAAAGTGCTGAAGATGTTGCTGCTGATCGAAAGGTCAAAGTGTTGAAGATGTTGCTGAAAATGTTGCTGATCGAAAGGTCAAAGTGGTGAAGATGTTGCTGATCAAAAGGTCAAAGTGCTGAAGATGTTTCTACTGATCGAAAGGTCTAAGTGCTGAAGATGTTGCTAATCGAAAGATCAAAGTGTTGAAGATGTTGGTGATCAAAAGGACAAAAGATGTTGATGTTGATTAAAGAGTTGTTGTCGTCAAATATTGAAGACGAAGACTATATGATGTTGAAAAGCTTCCAATGATTTATAGATGTGTTACCCTGATGATGTTGATGATGTCCTCTCCTACTATTGGTGTTGTTGATGTTGTTGTAGAATACCCTTCTCATTAAGGGGGAGTATTTAAATATTGTAACTTCAAAGAATATTCTATATGTATCTTTTGTGGTCCCCAATGGTCCTACCGGGAGAACCACTTGTATTATCTTGTACCCCGATGCTTCTAATCAGAAGAACTAATAAGAGTCATGAGGTTGTCCCCTCTATTTGTAAAGGTGGGTCATTAGCACCCCAGTGTGGTTACTTGAGCCTACATGTGTAACTCGAGCCTACATGATTAACTTGATCCTACTTGTCGGATGAGTTAATTCAAGTGAACGGATGAATATAAATAGAGGTGTGGTGCTCCTCATTTGGGACACACACACTCTCACTTATGTAGCGCATTAGTGGAGAAGAGAAGTAGCTGGAGAAGGAGGAGGATCCGGTTTTGATCTCCTTGTTGGTTTTATCTTTTATCTTTTGGGGCATCGAGGAAGCTTTTGCTGGGTTTTTCCCTTTAGGGTTTTCCCAGGATAAATCTTTGTGTTCCCATTTTGTATGGTTGTGCTTGTCTATCTTTCAGTGATCCTGTTTATATGCTTTTGTTATGAAATTGAAATGAAATACCAATGATCTAGCTTAGCATATGAAAATTTAACATCACCGACTAGCTCCTCCAATAGTGTGTGATCCTCTTGTATGTGCGAGCCTTAATACTCTGCTACCTCCTTTGTTTATCTAAATATTGTATTGTGTCATTAAACTAAACATGGTAAGTTTTCTTGTGGGATTAAACCAAAATGTAATAGAGAAGAAATTAATTTGACACAATTTTTTAACTTAAAAACCCGATACAGTAAAAAATTAACAAGAAACAAAGGATTGTTCTTATTTATTTCTTATATTATGGACAAATATCGATTACAATGTTGTCTAATATTATTGAAAATCTATAACACACTATGGCATTCTATAGTCCTTGAGAACATAATTTTATCTCCCTATTTACTTATTATCTCATTATATTCTTCGATTGTAGGATATTGGTAAAAGGTGAATCCAAATCAATCCTTTATCTAGGATTTTGATAGCTAGAGGTATGTTCAGCCCTATGGTATTAAAACCATATTGGAATCATAATGATCATTCAAGTATATTTGCACATCTTACGAACTAAGCATATTCCGATTAGGGAACAATGGCATGGTCAACACTTGGACATAGGGCTTCCTTTATAATTTTATATGATATAAGAGGAACAATTTTGGAAATTTATGAGTGGGGATTATTGTACAAGATGAATAATCAAGTGGAGTGGTATTCATTTTTTCTTGGGGTAAAGTAAATTCCCTTCCAAAATCTATGAAGAGTAAATACACTTTGGGAATCTATGTTTGTATTTATTAAGATCTACAAAACCATAAGAATTCATGATCCAATATAGGGGTGGTTTCCACATAAAATTTTGAGTTTCCTAAGAACCCCTCATAGCACATCTTTGTTTAAGTTTCACAAAAGTAACAATTAGGTGGCAAACCAATCAGCCATCCAAGGAGTTAAGTTGGCTTAAGGTGATTAGTTTTAAATGAGGGGACACCTCATAGGAAATGTTTTCTCTAGCTTGAACATGGGATGAAGTAGCTAGAAATTTGGATGTTAGGGTAATCACATATGCTCATCCCCAAGGCCGCTCGATATGCTTGGAAATAAGGTGGTGTTCAGGGAAAACTTTAGGGTCCAAATTTCACCAATTGGCTAATTTTTGGGTTTTTTTCAAAAAATAAATTTGTTATTTGCTCAATTTTAGTCTATAATATTGCCTATATATAATATGTTTTTTTATCATAATTTTCGCCAAAATTTACAAGTTTTAGTGTAAATTGTATGTTTCATATTTAATATTCACCTATCGATCTATATATATGTTTTTTTCAATCCAAAATTATCGGCTAGAATACTATACTTAAGTATACTATTATGATCCTTAAAAAATACGCTGGTGGTGGCGGGGAAGGAGTTATTGAGTGCATGGAAATTAACCATGTTACTCTCTTCCAATGAAATTAAGTATCCCTGCATGAAAATTGGCAGGATCATTTAGGCATCATAATAGGGAAATGATGGATGTGTTGCTTTAAATGGGAAGGTAGGGTGATGCTGGGCCTTAGACTATGATTTGTCTTCTTGTCATACTAAGGTTGAGAACATATCTTTTGCTCTAAGAGGAAGGTATTTTCAAGATATTTTTGATGGGTTTGGTTCTTTGTTTATTTCATAAAGTTCCATCATCATTTTCTTAGCCTCATGTTAAGTTTTCACAATCTCTCTCTCGACGAAGTATAAGGTTAACTTCCTTTGCAAATAAGGATCCTTTGCAACATGGTGTAAAAGGAAAGGTTGAGGTATCTTCCACTTTTGGGATTCTGAGAGTTACTCGACCATTGCTTGGGTATAAAAAGTCAGGATTTCCTTCTTATGCAAAAGTTTCTTCCAAAGTCTGTTTGATTGCCCCTAGCGTGATGCTGGGAAAAATGTGCAAAGACTAGAGTGATATGATGCTGATGTGGAGGGATCCTTTGAATGGAATTCATAATGAATTTAGGGACTTCAAGATCATGTTGAGTGTACTGTAAGACATAATGGAATGTTTTTTGGACTTAATGAAAACTTCCTCTTGTTACCTTTCGATGTCAAATTCTAGGATGGAGGATGTTGAAAACAATTTTTGCAAGAAGGGATGGAAAATATATGGTATGCAAGTTGATTTGAACAAGCTCCTAAATATGAACCATTGCATCCATTGCAATTATACTCCGTCTATTGAGGTTAAAGATATATAAGAGGACACCACGTAACTCAGATCTTTGTCATTAATGGATAGTGGTGCATATATTTTCCATATTTGAATTCTTGTTTGTCTATATAGTTTAAATCTCTCTTTCTTATAGGTTAATTTGTGCATATTTATATAAATTCTAGGATAGTAAGTGTTGTTGTAGTCATAGTTGGAATTTTTTTATATGAGCTAATTATTTGTTATTGATAGGCATGCAATTTAGACTTCTTTGCTACTAGAAATACCCAAAATCTATCAAACTTATGTTTGGTTTCATCTTTTTAAATACAAAATTATACATGCTCTTGTTAAAAAAATGTTATTAATATATAACATACACAATGGAAAACATAACCTAAATATGTAGATAGTTAGAGTTTGGAACTGCAAAATTTCACAATTTTGACCTCAAATGGAAGATATATCATAGCTGAATGGCTTTCAGAATTTAACCTAGTCTAGTGGTAAATGAAAATTCCCTTTCTCTAACATATCAATAAATCACTATACTATATGTTTAGACTAATTTTGACCAAGTATGTGAATGTTTGAGGATCTGATAGAGAGGAGTTAATTCTTTGTGAAGAGGAGTTAATTCTTTATGAAAAGAAGTTGAAAGTTGTGAAAACCAAGAAGAGCTTATGAAGATTTATTTACAGAAAGAAGTTACATTTAAGATTAATATAGTGAGATCATTTCTAATATGTAATAGAAAGAATAAATCGATCTTCTATAATTTCTAGAGCAATAGTAATGCTACACAGAATAAATAATATAGAATTCTTCACAAAACAATTCAAGATCCTTTGTGGAGATATGGATCAATATGCTTGTAGTGTGTCGTGATTCATGATTTGGAAAGGAAACAATTGCATAGGTAGAAGTTTGTATTTTCATGTGCTACATGAGTACAAGTGAGTGAGTCGAATAACGATAGAGAGAAATGAAAAATTCATCAAATGAGCACAAATATGAGATAGAAAGACTTGAGAAAACACACTGTTGAAAAAGGTTAAACAATATTGCATCATAGGGATAGATATTGTGGATATAGCAAGAAAATTGATAAAAATAATAGAAAGGAAAATTGTAGGAAAAATTACTTTGAAAATTATTTCAACATGAGGACATGATTCATTTTCTACTTAATTTTTTTTTAACATGCACCATAGTCACTGGACGCCTCACATAATGTTGGGGAGATAGGGAGGACACACAGAAATAAGTGGACATCGAAACAAGTTGAGAGGATCACCTACGAGAGTGACAAAATAATATTTTTGTACGAGGCATCCATAAAAGAATGACGAGTAAAAAATTATTGATAAGAGAGTCAATTATGAAAGTGGAACGAATATAAATAATATTGTTCGATGAAGAAGTGATAACAAGGGGTGTATGACATAATGTTGATGAACAAAATGATCAAAAAAAAGAGTCATGCTATAAATAAGGATGTTAACGCTAGAGAATATGGTAAACAAAAATATCATATAAAATGTGATAGTTAAGAGATCGACTTTGAAGTGAGAGATTCTGGACAATGTGTGCATCAATAGTGTGGATTTTTATGATACTATATTTTCCATGATATACTCATCAAGAATTTGATTTTAAGTAGGACAATGAGATTTTTTATGTAGAATAAGTTAGTCATCAACAATGTGATTTGAATATATCAACAATGTGATTTTCAATATTCAAGATTCATCAATAAGTGAATGTGAAGAGGGGATGTATGTGATTTCAAACACTTAATATTCTTGAATAAGTCATTCAAGATTCATCAATAAATGTGAAGAGGGAGATGTATGGGATTTCCAACATTTAATATTCATAAATAAGTGAAAGAGAAGAGTGGATTTTTATGAAGCATAAGCTATTTATCGACAATGTGATTTTCAAGATTTAGGATTCATAAATAAGTGAATGTGAAGAGAGCGGGATGTTTTTTTTTCCAATGAAACTTGCATCAGAAATTCAAACACCCATGAAAGAAAAAGAAGATGAAGAAGAAATTCAAACACCGATGAAAGAAAAAGAAGATGAAGAAGAGGAATTAAATGTTGGTATGTGAGTACAAGCAAAAGTAGAAGTATGTGAATGGATATTGATATCTTTGGAGGAACTTGAGCTTGGTTTGAGTTTGAACGATGAAATAAATTGTTTTTTTTTAATTTAATTAAGGGATTGAAGGAATGAATATTGATAGCTTTGGAGCAACTTGAACTTGGGTTGAGTTTGAACCATTAAATGATTTTTTTTTTAAATTTAAATATGGGATTCAAGGAATTACATATATTGAAGAATAGGATGAGAAAAGTTGTGGTAACCAAGAGAAGAAGATGATATTACAAAAGGAAATAAAAATATGAGGGTGATATGTCGAAGACCAAGATACAACATAAAAGTTGTTAAATAAATTCATCACTAATGAAGATGCTTGGGAAGACATATGAATATATGGAACAAATAAAAGGTTAGGTAAGAGAATAGAAATATATTATAGAATTTATAACAACATATACAAAAGGAGAGAAGATGAGGTTAAACATGAACATAATGCACTGGGATAATATAAATTTGTGAGGATGAACAGATGCCTCTCAACTAAGTTATGGATGAAATAAAAATAGTGTTATGAAGGATAAGAGGTCTGGAGGTGAGCAAGAGAATGCAACAATAGCAAAATAAATAGAGACCCAAAAACTTGCTTTTATTATTCAAATATAGATATTATATAAAAGGTTTTTACGGCGATAAAAATTGCGGCCATCGGAATCACAATGGGTGGCGACATATGCCAAGAAAATAAAAACTTTGTAGGTGAGTGAAAGCTAATGAATTGGGTAACTTTCGACGTGTTAGATTCAATAGAAAACTGAAAAGTTAGACATCCCTCAACTTACTTGGATTTTTTGAGATACTTACACAAAATATTTTACTTTTGGTAAAAAAGATGAAATGTAGGAAATTGATTCACGTTCCCGAATATATCAATTTTATATATTGAAAAAATCCAAAATGATGTCAAGTTTAGTTTTTACTAACAAGTACTTTTTTTCACGCAAATGATAAGGTATATTATTTTGTGGGTGCATCCTTTTAGGGCCTAAATGATGGTTTCGAGCTACAAAAATTTGTAGGCATGTAGAGAATATATAACACTAGTGCAACACTAATTTTTTAAAATAAAAATAGTAATTTTTATTTTTTTTATAATTATCTAAGTGATCATTCCTAAAAAATGATATGTCTTTTCTAGGTGCATCCTTTGAAGGTCTTAATGCAATAATCCAGAAATTGATTTTTTATAGAATGTAGAGGTCAGTGTATTCTAGTGCACCATACAAAAAAAAAAATTTAAATGCTTTTGAAATGAAAAAGTTACGGAAGAAATACTAAGAATATGTTTTTTGACTTAAGAAGTAATGACACAATAAACAGGGAAAATTTAGAAAAAAATAATATTCTTTTAAAAAAATTAGATATGTGGAATCTGCATATTTTTTTTATGTGTGTCTAAAACTTCATGAAATATGGATGTGTCTACCATGCTGTAAAGAGTGGTGGAAGACATTCATATTGTTGAAATGGAGGAAATGTCCAATTACTTATGGTTTACCATATTCCATAGCATAGGGTTGGTTACTTTGAACCAAAAACATAGGCCTACAGATGGCATGCGAGCACGTGAAGAGGACTTTGTTTTAGGCTCTAAGGAACTCTCGTGCACAATTTTTAAATTTAATTTTGGTTTCCCTCCTTTGGTGTCCATAGAAATGCTCTATAATTTTTGTTCAACAAAACACTATAACATTTCTTACTTGCCAAAATGCACTAATGTTTCTTGTTTACATAACTGTGTAGTCTTATAGATAACATAATCTATGTGCTAAGAAATGTATGGAGATAGGGGGGTGAGAGAGANGGGGGGACTATATGCTAAGTAATGGATGGAGGTAAGGGGGTGAGAGAGAGGGGGGATCTACGAGGGAGGGGGGCATACATTGAGGTACGGGGAGAGAGGAATGAGGAGTAAGAAATCTAAAGGGCCTAAACTCATAATCCCTAAGGACACAAACACATAATTCATTAACTCCTAATCACCTAAGCCATTAACATACAAACCCTTACCACTTTAACCCCTTGACACTTAAACCTAGCCTTTTATACATTAACCCACTAACAGTTGATCCCTAAATACCTTAATTAACCCCTTATCTCCCATCAATTTAGTCGTTAACCTCTAACTCCCTAATCCCTTAACCCCTTATAACCCTTTAACACTACAACACGTAATCCCTTAATGTCTCACCTCTTAAAACCTAACCCCCTAAACCCAGAGCCATAAATCTCATTACCCCTAGAGCCCACAACCCATAAACCCCTTTAGTAGTATAACTGTTTACCTCTAACCCTTTAACCATTAGCCTCTAAGCTCTATTTTACCCCTTATAGGTAAGCTAATTCTTTATCTCTAATATCCATTTGCATGTATGACCTCCCTTTTGCAAGTGTGCCCTCGATTTGCTTGTCCACTCTAGCTTTTCATGTGCTCTATATTTTTGCATGAGAGCCCTAAGTTTGCTTGAGAGCTATCCTTCTGGCTTGACCAGTCTTCTCTCCACTTGGGAACTCTTGCTTTGGCATGTGCATTAGACTTTAAGATCCATTTTACCCCTTCACCTCTAATTCCTAACATCATCAACCCTAATACCCTAATCTTGGAGCACTAATCCCTTAACCCCTACATCCCCTAACCCATAAACCCCTCTACCACTTTACCTATAATCCTACAACCCCTAGCATCTAAGACCTACTCCACCCCTAACCCCTAAACAACCTAACCCATAATGCTTAAAGCCTAAATGTCCTTAAGCCCTTAACCCCTAAACAATTAAACCTTTCACTTCTTAGGCATTAACCCCTAAATTCTTAAATGCTATCCCCCCTAACCATTGATCCCTAAATTCCTTAACCCCTTAAGCCCCTAACCTATAAAACCATTTTCCCTAAAAATAAATTTATCCCTAATAATCCCTTGATCCATCAATCCTAACCCCTTAACACTTGTCTCCCTCACCTCTTACCCTTAAACACCCTAACTCTTAAATCCCTTAACCCTTGAACTAACCCTTACTCACCTAATCCCTAATCCCTTAAATTTTAAACTCTAATCATGTAACCATAAAGTGAATAACCTCGTATATCCTTAACTCCCTAACCTATAAACCTCTAATCTATTAACAACTAAGTTCTAATTAACCCCATAATCCTAAAATGCATAACCCATAATCACTAAGTCTCAAAACCCAAATAACCTTAAACGTCTAATTCCTTATCGACTAAGCCATTAATCCCTTAACCATTGATCCTTTCATCCTTTTAACCCATTAACACTTATTCTTTAATCTCTTCAATCCTAGCACCATAAACCTAGAGTCCCAAATATGTTAGCTCATAAATGTGCTAACCCTTAAATGCCCCACTTCTTAAATAACCACCAATCCCCTAACATTTACGTCCTTAACCACAAATAGCCTAAGGACTTAATCTCTTACAAGGACCCTTAAAAATTACAACCTTCACCCTTAATGATTAACCTCGTAAACCATAATCTCTAACATTTGTTACCTCAATCCCTTAACTGCTAAAGTGCCTAACCCTTAAACCCATTTACCTCGAATCACTTAACAACCAACAACTAAGCCCTAGTTTATCCACAAACATTTGATCCCTTAATGCCTAAACACATAAACCCTCATCCCCTAAACACGGATCCCCAAATCCCATAACACTTGAACCCCTTGATCGCTTTACATGTTTCCCTATAATATTTCAACCACTAACAGCTAACTCTAAGCTTACCCTATCACCCCTAAACCTCTTAACCCATAATCCTTTAAAACTTAACCCCTAACCTCTGAAACATTATTAGCCTAACACACAATACCTAGATTGTTTACCAACTAAATCCCCAAACTCCTTAAGCCTTACCCTCTTAACTGTAGTTAATCACTTATCATTCCTTAACCCTTAACTCCTAAACCCTTAACTTCCATTCCACTAAGATATAACCCTTAAAGGTCGTAAAACCTAAATAATACAACTCGTTAATTAACCCTTAAATCCCTAATTCCAAAGCCCTCAACCCCTATCCCCTATATTTTTACATAGATGTAATAAAAAATGCTAGAGAATTTTGATGAAATACAAAATGCTAGAGAGTTATGATGTAATACAAAACTCTAGAGCATTTTTATCTAATACAAAACACTAGAGCGTTTTGATGTAATACAATACATTATAGATTTTTGTAATTACATAACGCTAGAGAGTTTTCAATGTAATACAAAACATTATAGACTTTTGTAATTACAAAAAAATAGATCTTTTTGTAGTTATAGAATGCTAGAGCATTTTGTAGTATTTATAAAATTCTATAACATGTTTTTTATCTATCCGGAGTGTAAATTGGCATGGCACGCTTAGGTGTGCCCATTCCTAGTTCAAAGAAACGCTCATGCATTTTCATTTTACTCAACTCTCCGGAGTTTCATGAAAGTAGGATTGCATCTAAAAGGCCCCTCAACTTCATGAGAGGACCCTTGTGTTACCCATTGTCTCATTTAGCGTAATTTGATAAACTTACAATTGGCCGGAAAATGTTTTTGAAAAACTACAATCTTTAGGAGATGTTGTCAATTAGATTGAGTCATGAGGATGACATCCATACAAGGAAACTTAAAACAATTGGCAAAATATTAATGCCCATTTAAATGGATTGTACAATGGAAACCTCATTATAGCTAGAGGAATTACATTCTAACAATCCCCCTTAATTCCTACAACCATAATAACTGTTACAATTAAAAAAAAATTGCAGTGCCTGTTGGTCTAAAGTATCAACCCGGGTTACAAACTTACATTGGATACACCTAACGTTTTTTGTGAAATTCAAACTGATCTTTTACCAATGGCTAAATAAACATATCATCTAGTTGATATTTAGATTTAAAAAATTCCAGATTGTTCACATTATTATTTAGCAATTCTCTAATGAAATGAAATATGGTATCTATGTGTTTACTTCTTTTGTGAAAGACATGATATCTAGATAAATTTATGGTCGATTTATTGTCACATTATATATGAATTGGTTCCTCTTGATTTTTCTATAGACATGGTTGCAATATATTATGCTTTAGCCGACGAGATAGTCATTATTGGATGCTTCTTGGAATACCATGCTACAAACTTTCAACCAAGATAAAAAACATATCTTGAAGTACTTTTGCAGTCATCATCAACATATCCTACAACTTACTGTTAGTGAAAGAACATAATCTAAAATCTTGTTTTGATTAATATAAAATTCCATATTCGACTGTTCTTGCAATATATTGTAGAATGTTTTTTTCAACATGTCAATGTATTGACTTTATTGATTTTGTGAACCTGGAGATTAAGCTTACTATAAAAATTATGTATAGTCTTTTTGCTTTTGAATAAATTAGACTTCCAAGAATCCTTTTAAGTGGAGTTGGATAAACTTTTGATCCTTCCTCAATTTTACTCAGTTTAGTTCATGTTACAACTTGTGTTCATACTGATTTTCAATTCAATATTTTGAATCTTCTTCAGATATAAGTTGCATACATAGAATGAGAGCTAAAATCACAAACTTCATATTGCTTCACTTCAATTCCCATAAATATTTCATTGATTCCAAATCTATCATTGACAATTCTCTTTTCATTACTAATTTAAATTATGTTATGGACAAATTTCTAGTAAAGATCAGGTCATCAACATACATGCATATGACTAAAATATATCCTTTCTAATTCACCTTTCTATATGGGTGATAAAGAGAGAAAGGGACTTTGAGCTAAATAGACCTATAAAGCCATCCTTGATAGCTAGTTAGGACACCTAGCTTATAGCCATTCAAAGACTCTGCTATCGTGGTTGTTAACATTTTAGAACTTATAAGATATATTTTGATTTGCTTTCCTTTCAATCAATCTAATTGTATGATCGGTTAGTTTGCACCTTCCCTTCTCATCAATCAACCTACATGTAAGGATTCACCCTCCTTATCAGTCCAATGAAAATATAGAGAAAGTAATTATTTCTATGAAGTGGGTGTCTTTTTCCTGCTAAAACTATTATCGATCAAATATGCATCAATTCTACTATATCGGACCCTTGGTGGTAGCTTCATCCCATATAATTATTTGTTCAACTTATAAACTTTATCTTGATGTCCTTTGACTTCATAACCAGGTGGTACATACAATTCTTCTTCTACAAATCCATTTAAAAATGTTGATTTCACATCCATTCAATGTACTTTCTAGTTATTTTGAGTTACAATTAATAAACCAAGCCTGAAAATATAAAGTGTTTCTACAAGTGCAAATGTTTCATTATAGTTAATTCGACGTTGTTGACCAAATGCTTCGGGACCACACTTATTTAACCATTTTTTTGTAAATCAAATTAACACCAATGCATTCTGTATCTCCACCTAAATATGTTAACTCCCAGGTATCATTCTTTTCTATCAACCCAAACTTTTTCTTTTACTCCATAAATAATTTTAGGTTGACATGAAACTAATGAAAAATGTACATTTTCATTTACATCAACATTTTGTTGTTCATAAATTTCATCTAATATCTGTATTTTTTTCCTATAACTCTATATCTCAATGATTCAATTGGTATTTTAGAATCACTGTTTACATGTGAATTGGATGACTCTTGATATATTATGATTTAATATTATTAATCTACACATCTCTTGGAGTCCTTAATTGTTGTTTAATTACACTTGACGATAGTCTTCTTGGTGTGCTCGTTGTAGGTGAAACAACTTGTGCATATTTTTATCCTGCTTGTGAAATATCCTCAGCACCATCATCTTCTTCATGAGGTAATGCAACATGTCCTGCAATTTTTCAGTCCATGCTACCATCATCCAAAGCTTCATATTCTAAAAATTCAACGACATTGTTGATTATTATCTTCTTGGTAATGGGGTTTTGATGTAGATAATATGTCTTGGACACATCATTGTATCAAATGAAAATGTATTTTCACTATAGTCGTGTGATTTTTTTCTCAATTCTTCAAGTAGATGTGTGAATGCAACACAACCAACCACTCTCAAATGAGAAACATAATACTTCTTACCACTCCAATATTCTTGTGGAAAACACTTTATCACTCTTTGTTGAACATATATTCAAAATATATACTACCCATTCAACAACTTCGGGACAAAATTATTTTCCCATGTATTTCTCTTTAACAATGATCTGAACCATATTCATTATGGTTCTATTATTTCTGTCGGCTACATTTTGTTGCTGCATATATTGCGTTATAAATTGTATTCTAATTCCATGTTGTCTAGAAAATTCCAAGGAATCATTGGAATTTAATTCACCACCTCTATTAGATCTTAAAATTTTAATATGAGTTCCACCTTGTTTTTCAACCATAGCCTTGAATTTCTTAAAAATCCCCAAAAAATCATATTTGTGATTCAACAAATACACCCATGTCATTCTACTATAATCATCTATGAATGTCATAAAATACAAATTTCCACCCATTGAAGGTGTTTCCATGGGTCCACATATGCTAAATGGAAAATTTCCAAAGGTGCTATAGCTCTGTAAGAAATTCCTCTAGAAAAAAATTATTTGTGATGTTTTTCAGTGATACAGCTCTGACAAGAGTTTGTAGGCTACTCAATACATTGCATACCAGTCACCATTTGCTTCTTCTGCTAAAAATTCAATACACCAAAATACAAGGGACCATACCCGAGATGCCATAAAAAATATTGATCTTGGCTCTTAGTTGCATAAACATTTGTTGATTTTGAGAAATTATACCTCAATCTAAGTTGATACATTATGTTCTTTATCCTTTTAACCTTAGCAATCAGTTGTCTATGAGGTGGATTATCATAAATTGTGAAACTTTATTCTTAAAATTCACTTCATAATTTTTATCTTCATGTTGGACCACACGTAATAACTTACATTTCAATCGAGGAACATAAAAAACATATTCCACAATTTTTCATTTATCATCTCTATAAATAATAATGATATCCCCTTTTTCCCTTACCATGATCTTGGTATTATAACCAAGTTTTACTTCTAACTAGAATTAATTGTATAAATTAGAAAACAACTACAGTTTTCCTGGCACATGATTACTACAACCACTGTGTAACACACCAAATATTCTTAAATATTAAAGACTTTAAATTATTATTATTATTTTTGAGATTTTAACGAAGTGGGGTCAAAAGAAATGTAAAATAATTTTTATTATTTAATAATTGAAAAACTTAGGAAATACGAAATTGAAGTAGTTTTTAAAGAGTGTTTGACGACCCACAAGGTGGAATGAAAAATGGAAAAAAAAATTGAGTGAGAAATCAACTGATGCAGGAGGAATCTTCCCTAAAATTAGGTCGATACTCAGTGTGGAGTAATAATGAGCAGGTGGCTCATAAATGACCAAGTCCTAGGAAAAATACTATTCCTAGGAAAAATACTATAAGTATTGATCCCATCGAATAGGAAGGGGATTTGTGATGGAGGGGAAATGATCTATATTATGCAGAATGAGTGAGAATTGATCAGTCTTTTTCCTTGTTCTTTAGCAAAAATTCTTGGTGGTTCTAGAGCAAGTAACTTGGTTGCTCTGGGAGTTGATTGGGAGGAACATCAACCTTAGTTTCATTTTCCCATCAGTGGTGACAGGTTCCTTTCTAGTTAATCTGGCAGATTAGTTTTGTTATTTATATTCTGGAAATGGATTATTAACCTTATTGAAATCCTAAAACTATTTATATGCGAAAGTTGTTCATTAAATTCTTGCATTCCTGTTTTTCTTTTATTATTCCCTCTTTTATCATATGAGACAAAAACCCTAGCATAATAAATTTTAATTTAATTATCTATAAATTAAAAACACAGAGATCAATTAAGGAAAACATGGATGAAGCATTAGAGCCGAGAGGCTTCATATCACCTAGATACAGAGATATTATCTATTAAACAATTTATATATATATATTTCTAACCAGTTTCTCATTTTTTCATTAATTGTAAACAAATCAAAATGATAAAATGAACAAAGAAATCAAATACAAGTTAGATACAAATAGTTGCAATAAGGGGACAAGAGTCCAATCATTGGAATAATAATCGATTATAGTCACTGATAAAGATTGGAAACGAGTTTATTATTCCCAAAGGAAAACCTTCAACAAAAGAATTCAAATTTTGAACTCCTCTAAACTATACATGATAGCCTACTCGAGAGAGCCAGAGGGCCTTTCATAAAATTAAATTAAACACTTGGCATGACAAATCTGAACCTTGAAATTTGGTTTAGCTTCAGAAGAATAAACTCAGCTATGTTAAAAATGAATACCACAGAGTTATCCTAGCATACTAAAATCCAAAGTTTATAAACTTAGCTTAGGGTTGTTTCTGAACCAGACCCCTTTTCTTTTAGATATTCTTTATACCAAACCTGTTCATGGCCAAGGAAAGGCAGTTCGCATACATGATTATTGGATATGTCGTATCCGGAAAGGCCACGAACCACATGCCATATTACAAAAAAAAAAAAACATTATAATTTGATTGGGAAAAACAATGAAACTAGCATAAATATTGAGTAACGAAGATTACAAGAGGAGTCCTTTCCCGCGTCTCGAGCCCAGCCAATACTTTGCAGTAATAGTTTAACTCTTATCATCCAAGCGTTAGATACACTACCCTACTCCTACATATAATAGTTGCAGGAAGTGATTAATTTTCTCTCTTTTACTATAAATGCAAAGAGAATTTTTTACAGGATTTCGTACACTTACTTAACTCAATACTTCCACAATACACGAGCTGTAAAATGGATTAACCTTGGTAAGTTGAATCGTGTAGGTGCAGCCCTCTTAAGCACTTTGAAACCATCATTTATTTTAAATTGGGAATAAATAACCTTAAACACACTTATGAAGGTTAGATAAGCTATCCATACCATGAAGAAAGAAAAAAAACCATCATGAACCATGCACAACAACTTATATTTTCTTAGTCTTGGTTCGAAAAGAGGAAAGGAAAAGGGGGAAACAACAAAATAATTTACAGAGTAAAACTTCTCGGAAAGTTCTCCTTGCACTGAACCAACATTTCATTTAAATTGAAAAATCAAGAACCTTAAATGCACTTACGAAGGAAAAATAAGCTATCCATACCACGAAGAAGGAAAAACCCCCATCACAAACCAGGCATGGCCGCATATACTTTCTTAATATCGGTTCCAAAATAGGAAAGGAAAAGGGGAAAACGATAGAAGAATTTACAGAGTAAAACTTACTAGAAAGTTCTCGTCACAAACACACCAAGGAGAGGTACACTTAAAACTTTGCTTCACAAAAAATTCTCGGATAGTACACAACCAAACCTTCCACAAACAACAGATAGCAAGAAAACACTAAGAAATCATGGATTCAGTAGAGTGTTAAGAGAATAAATTTTTAAAATGGTTATAAAACCTTCAAATATTAAATGAAGAGCTCGTATGAGAATCTATGGTGATAACATTGTAGATCAAGGAACCCTTAGTCATATCTATGTGAGGAAGAAACCGAAACATGCCAAATAAACAATGAACAACCCAGCAGGGTAAATGTCACTTTCCCAAATCTCAATGAAACACATACAAGCTCATCCAATGGTTTTGAGATAGCGCTTTCAACACATGGAGGGTCATGAACTCACCCACAAAAACCAAAACTAGAAAGCAGTTAATACTATGCAATAATTGCATTCAAACACCATGGTTGCATTGTAAACTTGTAGGACACAGGATAAGCCAAAACGAAAAGTTTTAAATCATTGGTTTGGTTTTTTAAAAATGCATTTATGTCCAAAACCTTACACAGGCCTCCATGCCCCTTGCTAACTCAAACCAACATTTAATACATGGTATGCCATATAATTACGTTTTCCATAGTACACAAGCAACATATGTTATGGTTGTGATTAACCATGGAAGTAGGATACAAATAGTTAACAACCTTACCTTAGATCCTTTATGCTAGAAATTTACATAATAGGATTCTATGAACCAAGTTTAATGCTAACGTAAGACCTTAGACCCTAACCCTTATGAGATTATTCCAAAACTTAACCTTAAAACTCTTAGAGAGTCTTTATTTAAAAACGAGAGTCTTTTACCTTATTTGAGTAAAAGTCTTAAAAGCACCAATATTGTTTTCCTGCCAGTTTTATAATGTAACAATAAAGGTTAGAATTGAGGAATAAGGAGAAATTATAATAAAAAAAAATAAATATCAAACTTACGACATTTCATATGATTTAATTTTTTTTTATTTAGTTGGTATTTTGGGGGTTGTGACATAATGGTATCAGAGCACGATTACAACACTTGGCCTAGAAAGGCCCAACACTTGAGCAGATATAAACCATAAACTAATTTATGTTACGATTTGATTCCCTTTGTAAACAGGAAGAGAAAAATAACCTTGATTTTGCAGGAAATATGGAAGATGTGGAAATGTTTGTTGAAGGAGAATCCCTTCCTAAAGAACCAGAAAAAATAGAAGAAGGGAATATTAGAGATGTTTATATTTGGATAAATCTAAATGAAAGTAGGAATGATAATCAATCAGAACTCCTACAAACTGTAAAGGATTTAAAAGTATATTTGCAAAGTGCTAAGGAAGATAATGAATGCATCTTGAAATCATAGGAAGAAATGAATAATGTCCTACTAACTAAGATATATAATAATGAAGAAGAAAAAAATGAAGGACCTCAACTAGAAATGGCGAGAACTTCGCCTTTTAAACGCAAGGTAAGAAAATTCAAATTTTATAATAATGAGACTGAGTCTTCAAGTGAAGAATCAACTAAACATAGTAAGGGAAAATACAAATATTCTAGTGAAAGAAACGATAGTAATCAATAGAAAAACAAATATAGTCCATATGAAGATATTACTGGTGAACTTAAAAATATTAAACCTCCTATGTTCAATGGAAAAATTGAAAAAGGAGAAGAAGCAGAAATCCGACTTCCAGAATGAAAAAATATTTCCAGATCTATAACTATTCTGATCAGCTAAAAGAGAAAATTACAATTTATAACTCAGCAGTAAAAGATAATATTTGGTGGCAAGACATAAAAAATGTAAAACACATTAAGGAATGCTATTTAACTTGGAAAAATTTTAAGATATATTTTAAAAGAAAATGATTTATCGGAACAATATTATGAGGAAAAAAGAGAGAGCGGTCTATGAATTAAGATTAGGTACAGTGACAATGAAAGAATTATGCAGTAAATTTCTAATTCTATTCCATTATGCGCCCTACATTATTGACGAAACACTGAAAATTCAGTGTTTTCTTAGTTGTTTGCCTATTTTGTTTAAAGAGAAAATCGAATATAATAATCCAAGAATTTTGAAAGAGGCCATGATAAAATAAAATTTATGTTATGACCAAAATATAAACAAATGAGTTGAACAAAAAAAGATAGCTACCAAATTTTATAAAAATTATCGAAATAATTACCGGGGATATGAAGGGAATAACT
This sequence comes from Pseudotsuga menziesii, assembly GCA_001517045.1. Lineage (NCBI taxonomy): Eukaryota > Viridiplantae > Streptophyta > Pinopsida > Pinales > Pinaceae > Pseudotsuga > Pseudotsuga menziesii. The sequence goes on along the minus strand of LPNX010683960.1, from coordinate 680,076 downwards.
TTAAAAATTATAAACAATGTAATCCTATTGCAATAAAAGAAAGAGAAGTACCCACTTCCTATAATAAAAATACTACACAAAGGGAACCATTAAAATGTTGGGAATGCAGTGAACCCCATTATTTTAAGAATTTTCTTGGAAGAAGAAAATATCTTAACAATGTGCATACAATTCAAGAAGATGCCACTGTGGGAGATATAGAAAGGAGAATTCCTAGAATCAGTGCAGCATTGGAGAATAGGGAAGTAGATCATCAAACATTAATGATCAAAATCGAAAGTACGTTAAAGGATAAACCAATCTCTATATTGATTTATCAGGTGCAAGTTTAAGTTATATCTAACTAGGAATTATAGAATTATACAAACTACAACAAAATAAATTTGAAAAGTCTTGGTTAGGGGTGAGTGCACAAAGTTGAGGGACCTTTTAGATGCAATGGTAGAATGAAGTCAATCACTCTTGATCCATAAAATAGAAATCATCCCAAGCAATCCTGACCCTGCCAAGCCTAGTCCCAAGGATGCCAACATGCATGCCAATTAGGATAGTACACAAAAACGCACTCCTATTTTACCTTGCAAAAACGCGCTCCCGTTTTGCTTCAATAAAACACACTCCTATTTTGCTTCATTAAAACACGCTCCCATTTTGTTTCATTAAAACGTGATCCCATTTTGCTTCAATAAAATGCACCCCTGTTTTGCTTCAATAAAGTTCGCTCCTGTTTTGATTTAATAAAACGTGCAAAATGGGGGGCGTCCTTAGTGGTAAGGGGAGACATAGGGATGTGTGTGTGTGTGTGAGAGAGAGAGAGAGACAAAGATAGAGTGGAGGGGGGGTCCTTAGTGGTATGGGGTGACCTATGGATGTGTGTGTGAGAGAGAGAAAGTAAAAGGTGTGTTAGGATTTTAGGAGTAATTGGGGGGGGTTATATTAATGTGGGGGTGTCTAGGTGTTGTTGAGGGGATGTAGTAGGGGGGTGGGGGTTAGAGGTAATTTGATTGGTTGGGGGGTGATATAAGGGGGGGGGGCATTAGTCGTAAGGGGAGACCTGTGGATGTGTGTGGGGGTGTCTAGGTGTTGTAGGTTATAGGTTAGGGGGTGTTAGTGGTAAGGGGAGACATAGGGATGTGTGTGTGTCTGAGACCAAGATAGAGTGGAGGGGGGTCCTTAGTGGTATGGGGTGACCTGTGGATGTGTGTATATGTATGTGTGTGTGTGAGAGAGGAAAGGGTGTGTTAGGATTTTAGGAGTGGGAGGGGGTATATTAATGTGGGAGTTTCTAGGTGTTGTACAGGAGATGTAGTAGGGGGGTGGGGGTTAGAGGTAGTTGGATTGGTTGGAGAGTGATATAAGGGAGGGGCTATTAGTCATAATGGAAGACCTATGGATGTGTCTTGTGGATTTTTGCATGGGTTTCT
>LPNX010683960.1:471568-677645 GCA_001517045.1 Pseudotsuga menziesii | reverse complement strand
GAGAGAGAGAGGGGGGGGGATGGATTTTTAGGCATTTCGGTGGGGGGGAATGCTAATTTATTAGAGATAGAACAATAGGGGGTGTTTAAGAGATAGAGGTAGAGAGAGAGGGTTGTGGGTTTAAAGGTGGGGGGAAGGGGACACACATGTGTTAGTGGTAAAGGGAGACATAAGCATCAGAGAGAGAGAGAGAGTGAGAACAAATGGGGCAATGGGCTGTTTGGAAGAGAGAGGAGTGGATTTTAAAGGTAGGGAGAGGAGGAGGGGGGATTAGAGGTAGGGAGAAGAGGAGGGGGGGTTAGTAAGATTTAGGGGGAAGAAGGGAGTCAGGGGGGGACATAAAATAATAAAAGTATAATTGACAAAATAATAACTCATTGTAGTATTTAAAAACACGTACGCGTTTTGCTTCACTAAAACGTACTCCCGTTTTGCTTCACTAAAACATGCTCCTGTTTTGCTTCACTAAAATGCGCTCCTATTTTGCTTCAATAAAATGCGCCCCTGTTTTGTTTAAATTCAAAAATGTATTCCCTCCAAATGATAAGGCCAAGCCTCGACCCATGCTTGCATGGATTTCTTATTCCTATGTGTCTGCTTCGTACTTTGCTTTGGGTTCAACATGCTTATGCCTTGGAGTATGATAAACCATGGCTAATTCAACATTATATCCAAATTTTCAATATGCTCATGTTTAGCTGTTCATCTGATTATGTTGCACACCTCCATTTTTTATGACATTTTAGAAACAGATATGGCTTTTTCTGCAGATTCCAAACATGTAAATTTTAACAAGAATACATTATTTTGTCTATTTTTTTCTTATTTATCTTCTATCATCACTCAACTCAAAAAATGCATTGTTAGTGTTTCTTCCATATCTCTTTCGTTTCTTAACCATTTAAAAAAACAATTGTATGGTGCACTAAAGAACAGCGAGCTCTACATGCTATAAAATACCCATTTCCAAATAATTGCATTAAGACATTCAAACGCTACACCCACAATTGACGTACCCTTTTCAAGGTTTGATCTCTTAGATAATTAAACAAAATTTAAAAAATTATTTTTATTATTGGAAAAATAGTGGTGCACTAGTCCTATATGTTCTCTATATGTATACCAGTTTTCGTAAGTTTATTCCATCATTTAGTCACTCGGATGCTACACCCACAAACACATATACCTTATAATTTGTCCCCAAAATAAAAAGTTCCCATTAAAAATATGTAACTTTAGATAGTTAGTAGCGTTTTCAATAGAAAAAAATTATATATTTGGAAAGGTTATTCAATTTTCTACATTTCTTGTTTTTTACTCATCTCAAGATTCATTGTGTAAGTGTCTCAAAATATCCATGCAAGTTGATGGATGTCTGTTTTTTCAGTTTTGTATGGCATCTAACACGCCAAAACAAACCCCCAACTTCTTGCACACGCCCTTAGTTCAACTTGCTACAGGCATGAAGTGAAAAGTAACTAGCTTCGTGAAATATTATGATTTTGTTATGAATGGTTTAAAAACGCAAGTTGATTTAAATACTCTACCTTTAGGATCTTATGATTTATTGATAAGAATGGATTGGTCTGAGAAACATAGAGTTATTTTAAATTGTTATGATAAAAACATTCTCATGTTTAGATGATGAAATTAATACTATTGTTGTAAAATAAATTCCCAGAAAAATCACCATAAGATAAATTTCAGCTTTACAAATGAAAATGTATGTTTGTAAATGTTGCAAGGTTTTTGAAGTTTACATCATGTATGATAGAGAGAAAAATAATGAAGTCAATTTGGAAGAAATATCAATTCTAAAATATTTTAAAGATGTATTTCCAAAAGCAATTCCTAGATTACCTCTGAAAAGAGATATAGATTGTACAATTGATTTTTTACTAAGGGTGGTATGAGGATCAAAGGTTACATATCGTATGAACATATTGGAACTTAATGATTTAAAGTAAAAAATACAATAATTGGTTGATAAAAAGTACATTCGACGCAATGTTTCTCCATGGAGAGCACTGATATTGTTCATAAAGAAAAGGATGGTACTTTACGGTTATGTATAGATTATAGACAATAAAATAAAATGACAATTAGAAATCAATACCCTCTACCTCATATCAACGTTCTATTTGATCAGTTTCGAGGAGAAACAATATTCTATAAAATAGACGTGAGATCTAGATATCATCAAGTAGGAATCAAAGATGAAGATATCTTTCAAACAACTTTTAGAACCAACTGTGGTCATTATGAATTTGTCGTAATTCCCTTTAGGTTGACACATGCAGGAGAAACCTTCATGTGTCTAATGAACAATATATTAAGTAAGTATTTAGATAATTTTTAGTCGTATTTATCAACGACATTTTATTCTAATCTAAGAAGAAACAAGAACACGAGGAACACTTAAAAACAATTTTACAAGTGCAAAGAGAACAATAGTTATAGTCCCAATTTAAAAAGTGTGACTTTTTGAAAGATAAAATTCAATATATAGGATACGTGGTGACTAAAGAAGGGATATTAGTAGATGTTGACAAAATTAAAGCCATTGCAGAATGGCTTGTTCCCAAAAATGTAACCGATATAATATCTTTTATGGGTATTACTCACTGCTATCATAAATTTATTGAAGGATTTTCTAAAATTGCATGTCCTAGATAACCACGTTACTAAAGAAATGTAAGAAATTCAATTTGAACGAAAAATCTGAAGAAAGTTTTAATAAACTAAAACACTTCTTAACAACAACTCCTATCCTAAGGATTGTCGATCCGTATAAGGACTTTGTCATATCTACATTGCATGGAAAGAATGGTTAAGAGGAGTATCAATTCACAAAAAATATGTTATAGCATATGAGTCTAGAAAGCTTAAGAAACATGAAAAGAAATATGCTATGCATGATATAGAATTAGCAGCTATCATTCATGCACTTAAGATGTGACAACATTATCTCATAGGAAGATTATTTTTGTTAATGTCTGAAAATATAAGTCAAAAATATTTATTTGAACAACAAAACCTTAATGCTAGATAGGCTAGGTGGTTATCCTTCTTAAGTGAATATGAATTTGAAATAAAACATATAAAAATGAAAGAAAATAAAGTGGTAGACGCTTTAAGCCATCATGCATATTTTTTATATGTAACTGCAAGTAGAAGATACGAGACATGTTTAGAAGATAAAATTGAAGATGCAACAATGTTTGATAAAGATTATCAAAATTTAAAAGAAAAGACAACATAAAATGATGAAAGACATGTAAAAACATAATTTAGTTTGAACAAAAAAGGATTATTATTACATAAAAGAAGACTATATATACGTAGCTCAGAAGAAGTTAAACAAATCGGTATGAATGAATTATGTAAAAGACTATATTCAGGACATCCTGGATATAAGAAAATTATTAGAATGATAAGAAAAGATTTCTTTTGTCCTAACATTGAAAATAAAGTGACACAATATTTAGCTGGATGTATTTAATGTCAACAAGTAAAAGTTGAACATCAACATCCAGCTAGATGGTTACATCCATTACTTATTCTGGAAAGGAAATGGGAGATTATCAGTATGGACTTCATAACTAGGTGACCTAAAAGTATTAAAAAAAGTGATTATACTATGGTTGTGGAAGATAAGCTCAGTAAAGCAACCCACTTTATTCTGATGAAGTTTACATATAAATCTATTAATATTGTTGATATTTTTATGAAGGAGATTTTCAAATTACATGGGGTACCCAAAATAGTAATCGATGATAGGGATGCAAAGTTTACGGGAAATTTATGGAAATATTTATTTAAAGGTTTAGGTATGCAATTAAATTTTAGTACTGCATATCATCCTCAGACCGATGGTCAAACTAAAAGGGTAAATCGTATTTTAGAATATAAAATTAGAATGTACGTAATGAATCAACTAGGTAAATGGGAAGATTATTTACATATTGTAGAGTTCACATATAATAACCATTTTCAAGCATCAACTATATTAAGTCCATTTGAAATACTATATGGATGAAAAATGTAATAATCCAATTTCTTGGAGTAGTCCAGTTGATAGATTAATGCTAGAACCTGAAATATTGAAATATATGGAACTAACCATGAAACATGTACAATATAAGTTGAAGACAGTCGAAGATAGGAAAAAAATCTATCCCTAATTAAAAATAACTCCACGAAAGTTCCAAGTAGGAGATCATGTTTATGTGAAAGTGAAACCCATAAAAAGTTCCCTAGGATTGGGAAAATATACAAAATTGGCACCCATTTATTGTGAAACTTTTGAAATATTAACATGATTTGGACCAATGGCATATCAACTAGCATTACCACTTGGTATAAAAGTACATAATGTTTTCCATGTCTCAATTTTAAAAACATATGTTCAGATGCTACTCATGTGGTTGATTAGAATATTATATAGGTGGAGCCCGAAGGAGAATTTCAAGTGGAACCAAAACATATTCTCGACAAGAGAGAACTTCTACTTCGGAACCATACTATCAGACAAGTCAAGATGCAATGAAAGCATACTAGTCTGGAAGAGTCCACCTCGGAATTGGAAAGTAATATGCGAGAAGCAAATCCAATTCTGTTTCAAAATGAATTAGAATAAGTTTAAAAGATAACACCGAGGATGGTGTTAATTTTAACGAGGAGGTGTATGTAACACACAAAATATTCTTAATTATTAAAGAATTTAAATTATTATTATTATTATTGATATTTTGACCAAGTGGGGTCAAAATAAATGTAAAAGAATTTTTATTATTTAATAATTGAAAAACTGAGGAAAGTGAAACTGAAGTAGCCACTAAAGAGTGTTGCTGGCCCACAAGGAGGAATGACAAATGTAAAAAAAATGTTGAATGAGAACTCAAGTGATGCAAGAGGCATCTTCCTTAAAATTAGGTTGAGACTCATTGTGGAGTAGTAATGAGTAGGTGGCTCATAAATGACCTAGTCCCAGGAAAAATACTGTAAGTAATGCTCCTATCGAATAAGTAGGGGGTTTGTAATGGATGGGAAATGATATAGCTCATGTAAAACAAGTGAGCATAGATTATTCTGTGTCCTTGTGGTTTAGTGAATAGGCTCTGGGGTTCTAGAGCAATTAACTTTGTTGTTCTCGGAGTTGGGAGGAACGTCAACCTCACTTTCATTTTCCCATTAGTGGTGGATGGTTCCTTTCTAATTAATCTGGCGCATTAGTATTGTTATTTATATTTTGGAAATGGATTATTAACCTTACTGAAATCCTAAAATTGTTTATACACAGAAGTTTTCCATTAAATTCTTGCATTCCTAATTTTCTTTTATTATTCCTTATTTTATAAATTGTTCATGCATAAAGTATTTTAGTTAGTAGAATTGTTATAGTATTTTCTTTTATATATTGAATCATTATCATATCAGACAAACTCTTCAAACTTTTGTCTCACATATTCACCGTAATTATCTGATCTCAATCATTTAAGGGGTTGACCAAAATACTTTTCAGCTAGTGCTCTAAATTCCTTGACTTTTTTTTCAAGAATTGACTCTTATTCTTCAAGAAATAAACCCACGTAAATCGATAGAAATCATGAATAAATGCCAGAATATACTTTGCACCTACAAGTGATGGTTTGTTCATGCAACTATGATTGTTGAGAACTAGCTCCAATCATTCCTTTGTATCCCATGTTTTTTCCTAAATCAAAGGATGTCTGGTGATGCTTCCCAAGCATACATCATCTACAAACTGCTTCAGGTGGAATAGTATTTGGACACTAGTAACCATATTCTGAGTTACCATAATCATCATACTTCTAAAGTTTAGATGACCAAGTTGTTCATGCCAGATTTGACATCTCTCGTAACCCTAGGCGATGGGTGCATTTGGTCGATTCATTTAGGAATCACAAAACTTATAAAGTATATCCTTAAGATCCAAAATACTAGAAGAAATAAATTTCTAGTTAATCCTTATATCCTTTACTATAAAGTGATCTCGCTAGAACTCGATAGTCTTCTTAGCTTTCTTCACTTGAGAAACTGACGAAAAATTTGTACTCAGACTCGGTACATGATAGACATTAGATATATTACCATGTTGACATTTGACATCCCCATTTCCAGTGATAGTGAGGGTGTATCCATTAGTGACATAAATATTCTTTTCACTAGAAGCACTTAAGGAACAGAGCAGAGAAGCATCCTTATCCATGTGATGATTACATCCAGAGTCCAGTATCATTTTAGTTTGATTGGTGTGAACATGTAATTCTTAGAAAGTGCTAATAGTGAAGGTATTATTTTTAGGAGGTTGGTTGGTTGACTTTCCAATTGAGGCATAATCTTTCAGGTGCTTGACCTTTCCTTCTAATTCCTTCATCTTCTTCCAATTTTTGTTCTCGACATGTCCCACCTTTGAACAATATCAACAAGTCTTATTCTTCTTCTTACCTATATTCATTGACGTTGATGACTCTTTAGTCTTCCCTTTTTAGGCTGCTCGATACATTATGGTCATTGATCCTGTTAACCACATTATTTAGGATTTGGATTGACCTTGATTCTCGGCAAGTGAGCTTGGTTTCTTTCACCAAGCTTTACTTATTCAAGCAATTTATATGTTATTCCTTGATCAAGAAATCAAAGAAAGTATCAAATTTAAAATCCTTACCATATTTATGTGTGACATTCAATTATTTCAAAAGGAAGAATAAAACACATCATATGGTGTCTTCAAATTCATCAGAAACAAATTGATAAGTTGTTCATCCTTATTTGAAAAACCCTTTCCACATTCACCCAATTTCAGTTATATCTCCTTGGTATTTGACAGATAGTCCTCAATCCCTTCCTATCTGCGTTACTTCTCCTTCTTTTATCTTGTTGATCAGGGCCTTCAACTTGTTCTAGACAATGTGAGAATAACCAATCCCACTTGTATGGAAAGGAATATCACTCTAAATGTAGGTTGTGATAACACCCACAACCTCATCCTTCTTAAAGTCGATATAAAACTTGGCATCAACATTCATCGGATAAAAAATGACAGTCTTCGTAAAATATCACAAAGCTTTTATGTTTATTAAGGTCTCCACGTTTGTCACCTAGATAGCATAATTATGTCCAATGAGAAAGAGGTATAAGTCAAAAAATTTGAACGAAGTACAGGAAGAGGTATAAGTCAAAAAATATCTGGTCAGATTCGATCAATCCTAGATCTGACTCAACATAATTTGCAGAAAACAGGTTTCGGTCCAAAACTTTCATCTAATACCATGTTGGGAAACCTCTCACCCTGAATTATAAAATACATTGAAAAGAAAAGAAGGGGACAAGATTCCAATAATAAAATGTGGTTTTTAGAGGTACCATTTAAGCACTTAATCATAACGCATTATGATCAAAAAAACACAATGAATAATTAGCATGATAAAACATCTCAAGATGATATGTTAGACAACCCCTAGAGTCACATATCTATATTTTCTATATCTAACCAAATTCCTGAACGTAGGGAATATCTAGTCCACAAGTAGGGGTCTTTGGTTCAAGTAGTTTCCATATAATATGCAATGTCCCAAAGTTTAGTCGTTTATTTAGTCACATTGACCATGGTTGTGCTGAACATTTAGTAATTTTCCCAATCGACTGTTCAGTCGCTCTGCTGACTCCGATTGACTTCTCCACTAGTAGCATGTCATCCATCAACGAACTATCTTTGGAAGATCCAGAGGTTTGATGAACCATCAAGACTGTAGGTTCCAACAATTAATAGTGGCATGAAACTTGGCATAGTTGAATGTATGAAATCAATTAAGATTCCAGACTATCATCAGTGTAGAGGTTGTTAAAAGGACAATGATAATGTTTGAGATGTTTATTTTTTTATAAAAAGAACGATTACATTATGAATGCAACTTAAGTTTGTAAGTACCAAGAAACATATCATATGTGCATGAAACTGCTTCAATTCTAACATTAATGGTAATGTAAATTGACATACCCAGAGAAAGATATGTTCATTCCAAATGTTGAGTAAAATGCAATTCGATGTATAACTTGTTGTGATTAGGCCAGAAGCTTAAGTGCATCATATTAATGCACTGATTCAAATATAAGTTAAGGAAAGATATGACAAAAGAAAATCTAGTGGTAGAATTAAAGCCTAATGTATATTCAAGCTTACAAGAAAATAAGGTATAGATTATGTTTAAAATATTGAGAGTGAAAATTTAATGAAAGATACATGCAAATCTAGTTGTGACTATGCTTGTCGAAAAGGTAGTAATGCATTATAATTGTGCATGAGAATATTTGTTCACGCAAAAAATTTATGTGCACTCAAATAGGATTTTGATGCAAAATTTTATGCCTTTATGTGGACTAAAGATATTTGATGTAAATAACTTTTGTAAAGAAAATTGTGAGTGAGGCATGCATCTGCACATGGGTGCTAGAAGCTTTACCAAAGCTTAAGAAAATGGAAAACAACACATGAGGTAATTCGTAATATGAATTGTGATTGAATGACTATTTTTGAAAACATAGGATGATGTTAATTCACACCTAGACAAATGACAGTCATTTTGCATGAATGATTTAATATATTTATAAGAATCTAAATAGAAAACAAGGTGATAGATTTAAAATCCTATTATGAGAAATGTTAAGTTAAATTGATGGAATATGTATAGCAATTGATTTAGGAAATCAATAATTGTTGAAATGGCTGACACATGTTTTTAAAAGATACTAGAAGTATCAATTGATGGAATTATTTTAATATGATGAAATATCTTGTTGTTGACCAATTGTTAAAGGAATTGATGGATGTTGATTCAGAGGGCTATGGATCATTAAGATTAATTACCTTGCAATGTTATCTTTATTTTTAGTTGGGGGAACTCTGTAGCATGAATAAAATTTAAAATTTATATGCTTAAATTGATGTTGAGCAGGTGAACCTTGGAGCATCAATACGATTTATAATTTATATGTTTAAATTGATGTTGAGATAGTGAGCTCTAGAGTATCAAGAAGTTTTAGAATTTTTATGTTAATTTGATGACACGCAAGTGGGCTCCAAAGAATTGAGAATATATATTTAAATTTATTATGTGTTTGAAATGATGTTTATCTCATACACTATAGAACATCAAAGTATAATTAATAATGTGATGATTGTGTGTTTGGTTGATGATGAACTAGTAGCAATACGATGAGTGTGATATTTTGATGTTTTAATTATATTTTATGGTGGATGACATTGTTTCAAGGTAACTATAGGTACTGGGGTATGTCAGCTTCAATAAGACCATAAATTTAGAACAAACTAAAAATTTATGAAACTTACAATAAAGAATAATCAACTTAAATTCAATAAAGAATTATGAAACTTTTTGAGCTAATCACGGGGACGCCCTGCGATTATAAAGCTCTTGTATTTGCAAGAAATATTTTTAAACTAAACAAAACTATTTAATGAAAATGAAGAAAATAAATTAATAAATTAAATTGTAAGTATAAGAAAGAAAAACTTGAATTGGAATAAGATCCTTTCCCCAAAATAAAATTTATAGATCATGGACATTACATGGGGTAATTGTCCCTAGTACACTAGAGGTTTTGGTCGTAGGTCCTTGAGTTCTCATTTTTCCATGATTAAGAATATGGATAGTATAGAAAGGGCTATGGGATAAAAGGGATATTATTTACAATGCTCTACAAAGGGATCATAAAGAGACCTTATGGCTACTATGCATCAATAATTAAATATAGAAAACAATGCTGAACATCGACCAGATCTATGGAAAAAATGTAAGACTCAATATGATGTTTGAATTTAGTGTTGATATTTTAGGGTCTAGATAATGTAAATGGATTAGGACTCATTATGATGTCTGAATTCAATTTTTATCTTCTAGGCTATGGAGCACCTGAATATATTAAAAGTCACTATAATTTTTGAATTCAGTGTTGAGCTTGTAGGTTCTGGAGCACCCGAATGGATTAAGACTCACTATGATGTTTGAATTTGATGTTGATATTTTAGGATATGGAGCACATATATTTTTAAAAATGGAATGAATCATTGAAATACTTGGTCTACTATGAGCACTTGGAAATTGGAGTGCTAGTTAGTAACACTGGTTGTGTTACCACCCTAAATAACATATATAGGAAATACACCAACGAAGGGTATCATTCTAGTATTGGGTGAATTATGGATTGTGGGAATATAATTAACCCACTTCATAACTTAGGATAAAATTTTTAATCAATTTTGATTAATTTCTTACCCACTGGCCTAGATAGTTGTCATCCACTTGCACCACATAGTCAACACTTGCCATATATACACCAGTAACGCTTTAATCCTGATTTTGGTTGATCATGTATACTTTATTTGCTTCCAGATTTAGTAACTGCATTTTCTTGCAGATGAAGTCTTTTACTGCATTATTCCGTCTTTTATGTTGATAAGGTAAAGCTAGTCAACTAGGAAACTGCTATATTTTGTTTCCAACCCATACTCCATGATTTTCTCTTCATATACTACGATTAGCATGTTTTTCCATCATACTTGAAAACTCACTAATTGTTCAGCTAATTCATGAGGTATTTTACTTATTTGGGAAATGCTTTAGCCACCTATGGGGGTTTATCATATTTAGTAAATCTATATTTCTGAGCTTGATGACTTGTCTCCAATAAAACTTGATTTTACCTATGAGAGATGTACTATTTATGTACACTATTATTCATTATTATTCAATGGAAGGATACATTCCAAAATTCATCTCTTCATTCATGTGATTTAGTCTCTTTTCTTCTCTCTTTTTTCATGTGTATGCTTGTGAGAATTATCTTAGTACCAAGATCTACTTCCTATGCATATTCTTACCATATTTACTCATAGAATTAGAGTTTCTATTTATACATGGCCTCATAGTGCAAGGTTTTTCAAGTTCAAGATAGTTTTAGATCTATATATTCTCTCCATCAGAGCACATCCAGTCTCCTATCCCTCTCTGGAGAAGAGATTGATTTAAGATTACAAGATTTTTCTCCCAGTTTTATTTGTGAAGGTTGTAGAGAGTAACTTCTTGAGCGCATCAACTCATTAGTATGGATTCTTCTTCACCTATGATCTTGAATCCCTTCAACTATCACAAACAGAAAACCAAAATTGGCATTCTATTGCGTAGTAAGGGACTATACAGAGTTATTCTAGCTTTGGAAAATGATCCCAATGTTATTATTGAGAAAGATAAGTGGCATAATAAGTTGTATGAAGCCTATGGATCGTTTTACCTCTCTAATTATATTGATATACTCTTTCATATAGATGGTTTGACCAATCCAAACCAAGTATGGACCAAACTTGAGTTTCTCTTTGGAGTTCAAGATGAGTTAAGAGCGCAATGCGCATCCATTGGAGATTGATTTATTCTCAATGAGTCCAAGTGATTTGGATAGGGTTTATTCACCAAGTTCAATTCAATTTTTCTAATTCTAAAAAATTGTGGGATTGAGAAGAAAGATGATCAATTAATCCTTTCCATTCTATCTAAATTGGGTCCTAAATACTCACTTTTTGTGTCTACTTTTCTTGCTACTAGGCTTGTTGTTTCTAATTGGAAAATTCCTTCTTTGTGTACTTTCTTTTATTCACTAACAAGGCGAAAGAAAAATTGATCCAAATGGGTGCTATTAGATATTCCAATGGAAATGATCATGCTCATTTAGTTCAAGGAAGCAAGAATACCAAATCCAAAATTAAGAATCCAAATTTAGAAATTAAAGATGAAAGTTCGAAGCCTATTGATGAAGATTCAATAAAGGAAGTTAAGAATAAAGGGAGAAAATCCAATTTTTTCTTATTGTAGCAAGGGATTTCATGCAGAGAATAAATGTTTCAATAAGAATACGGATATCATGTCTCATCTCTTGAGAAGCACAACATCAAAGTTCTAGATGAGCTAGAGGAGCATGTTGATTCCCCAGAACATTGTCATAGTGCGCAGTTCTAAGGTGATATAAACTATGAATTGAGTTCCATAATAAAATAATTTCCTCATGTCTCTGATATAGATTCATTTTATGATATATCAGAATCAGAAATATCATATATTTTCTTTGATAATCCACCTATCAGCCTCGTAAATTCATCTCTCAATAATTGTGATTTTCACTAGATCCTGACTTGCCTTTAAGTAGCTCTTCCTCACTCCATAATTATAATTTAGAATCATGTTTGTAGGATGATATAAATGCCATCATTCACACCACCATCCATACCATCTACCATACCTATGAATAATCCTGAGTCTATACAAATCCTAAGTTCACTAGTTGATTCCTCATTGGTCTCTTATGTAGTGTTACTTATATTACATCGTTTGAAGTTTTGTCTATCTTTCATTAGTTGGTTATCCATGACCTTATTCATATATGGAATCATATTACACATGTTTTGATCTTTTCTAAACACGTGTGCTTCATATCTCGACTCCATTCATCATTCAAGTTTTTACACTTATCAAGTTTCTTCAGTTGCTCATAGTTTTCCTAGTCTATCCCTATATCCTCATGGAGTCCCTGAATCCTTTGTCTTTGTTGTTCCATATGCTAATTTTTCTGATATATCAAAGTATTTTCAGCCTCATATCAGATCTGGGAAGGTGCTACATCAAATTGGAAGAAGGATATGTGATTAACATCACAATTTTGCAACTATACAAGGAACTACTTGTGTAGCAAATTGTCTTAATTTTTGTACTCTTCGGGAAGGAGTATGCATATATCTCTTTTCCATTTCATATTTGTTTGCAGATCGGAGTTTTTTAGAACCAAGAAGCATTAATATAATGATCCTACTTCATCATATAATGAGATACAAGGATTCTTTCCACTTTTTTCTTGTAGATTCTACACTCTAGAGCGTGATCATGGATTCTATATTACAAAAATCACAATATTTTTCCATCGTTCATCATCCCTCAAGGATATCGCTTCTAGTGTCATACCTTCCATAAGCTACATTTTTCGATCATCTAGTCATTGATTAATTTTTTCAGTCATTGGACGCTTATCTCTTTTCCTCTCGTTCCTATCTCTTGCAAGTGGCCACCCACTTAGGTAATCATTATATAAGTGTTCTTGTCTACTCCTCCTTTTTGTATGTGTTCATACCTATGGGAAGTGATTACATATGAGTATCATTTTTTTCTATGTATTCAGTGTCCCGAGGAAACTATTGAAAAACAATGCTCCTCGATAGTCCTACAAAGTGTATATCGTCTCATTTTAGGGTAGCATCCTGTCTATACTTATTCAATTCATTTTGTAATGAGTCACCCATGGAGTCATGCTAGAGCCATTCCCCCTCAAATTCAACCTCAGTATCCCACTACATCTTTTCCTTCATTAGTCATAACCATTGTAGCCATTTCCTACTACCCTGTTGTGTCCTTCCCTTGATATCATCACAAGTTCCACATATTCTTCAAGGTGTGTCATGCCTTCATGCTTAGTATAGAGGAAGTTTGACTCCCCCACTTAGTTTTCCTTTTATACCATCCATTTGTTGTTGTCCATTATTCATGTACATCAATTATTTTGGCATATCCCTCATACTTCCTTCAAGAAAAAATCATTTCCTTGATGGTAGTGTATCTCCCTATGTTGACGTCATCACACATATTCTAAAGGATAGACCTAGATGCACCTTATACCTCCACCCCATAGCCATCATTGATAGGTTCTGTTGGACTGACTTGTGGGATACCTCAGTGCCCCTTAAATTGGTTATTTATCATGTACTAAGCTTAAACTCATCATCACAGCATGGATAATTGTACAGTTTTATTGTGGTTTTGTCTACTTTTGTTAAAGACCCTTGATATCCTTGACTCTACTCATTTTATGAGTTTCTTTGAAAATGTTATAGTCCTACTCTTCTTGTGGTGTCCGAGCTATATTGGAGACAGTGTTTGGAATATCTATATTCATATGCTTCCTATGGTAATTAGTTTGAGTTGTAGTTACCAAAAACTATTTGATTAAGATATTTAGCTATTTGAATCACTTTTAAGGAGTGAATTTCCTATATCTTCCTTTCCGATCTTGGGTCCCTTCCTATTCAACAAGGAATCAGTTGCTTAGATTGTGCATTCCATTGGGATATTATTATTTTTACATGATTCCTTTTCATCATCCATGGTTTGACCATGATTGTGTATCAATTGTATCTTCAACCTGGGTATGTCATTGACCCTCCTTACATATTCATATTGGGTCCCTTTTTTACCCTAAATATCTGTTATATCCAAAAGTTCTTCATGTATGGACCATGCCCCTTTTGTTATAGATTCCCCTTTATATTGAGACATTGATACAATCATGGGTACTCCCACCTCATCCAATATTTAATATTATGTACTCTCATCTAGTTTGAGTATTATGTCTATAGGTATGGGCCTTTGTATTCCCTTGGGAGGGAGAGTTCCCTCCGATGTGGAATCCACATTCTCTTCCATTTTCACCCCCTGCCTCATATAAGTATGAACTACCTATGATTCATTTTGGCATACAATGAGCTACTAATCTCACACATCAAGGGGATATCTATTAATAGCAAAGTCTGCTCGCTTGTTATGTCATCAATCCTATCATCCTATGCATAATAATTTTACATCATTAACACCACTTTTAGATTTCACTCCATTCATATGAACTTAGGAAGTAATAAAATGAAAAATTAAAAGGAGACCCACAAGTTGACCTCCAAATAATGAGGTCGTTTCTTTTCCCTTGAAATCAACGACATAGGCTGCAGTTTTTCCCTAAAAAGAGTGACCTAGTCCAAAAACATGTTTTTCTTAAAAAATGTTATTTCTAACTTCTCCAATGAATAAGGGGTTGAAAGTGAACATATACCTTGACGTGGTCCAAGTTAGTTACAAATATAGGGCCCAAAAAGCTAGTTTCTCTACTAAGAAATAAAAAAGAAATAGAGAATGTTGGCATTGCTTCTAGGTACTTCTCTTGACCACTCTTATGCGAGTTCAAATCCCTCAATCTAACCATTCCATACAAATTATTTCCATATCACAATGATGATGTCATGCTACTGAAATTCTCTTAGAACTAGAAGAAATCCATATCATACTTCTTATTTCTCCTAAACGAGATTTCCATCATGACAGTTGACTGGAAGTTGTTAGGTTGCAAAGGAGACAAATATACCTTCCGTTGGAAAGGTGCAAAGGCCCCATTTCCTCTTCACCATACAAAGGTTCTCATTTTTGTACTACTTCTTTACGATAATAGAAAAAAAAACATCCTTTGATTCATTATACATTGTCTTGGTACTCCTTTGTGGGTAGTGCGATTGAAGAACAACGATATCTTGTTAGCTTAGTTTTAGTTTGTTTTGTTCTCTTGTTTTTCCCAAATCTATACCAAGGAGAACTCAATGCTTTGGTGTGTTCATTTTGCACAAGTGGGTGACTATTCACACCATACACCCACTAAACATTTCAAATATATCCCCTAAAGAGAACCATGGAGTAACATTAAAAAAGATTCCAGCTACATTCACATGTTTGGTAATGAAGCATGGGCACATATTCTTGATGAAGAACATGAAGAATTTCATCCTAAAAGTCAAAAGTGCATATTTGTTGGATATTCTAAATATGTCAAAGGTTATAGAATTCTTCAACGATATTTTAATGATATAATTATTAAAAAAATATCTGAAATTTGATGAAAATATCTTATCTTGTGATCCTAATTTGACGCTTGTGTCATTTGTGGCCTATGAGATACCTTCCACACTTGTGTCCTCTTCTACTCCCAATTTTCTTGATTTTTTTCCTACTTGATCAAGGAGGATGTGTGAAATGTAATACATTAATAGTCTCAAATGTTAAGGGGAATGGCATCATTTCATAAAGCTCAGTGACAGATTTCCAATGGCGCTTGAATCACCTCAAACAAACATCATATGAGGAAGATATAGTGTTATGAAGTTTCTTCAAAGTAGACAAAAACTAAGCAGGTGAGCCACGTGGCAGGCCCACATACTTCAACTTGTTTTATTCGTATTGTCTATAGGATGATGTGGAACCAATTTTAGGGTTCCACATGGCACATTGTACAAGTGTTTTAGCAGGTTGTACAGTGGCGTCGCAGGCTAGTGTGACATCCATACAGTCAACATGGTGGGATGAAGCAAACATTTGTATAAAATGTGGTAGTCCCAGTAAGTGACACATGGAATAAATGATGTCAACATGACATGAGCATTATGACATGGCAACATGAGGGGATTCCATGTGTCAACCATATTTGGACAATTTGTGGTTCAATCATACCAATAAAAAGATACCACATGGAATCCATACACATGACATGGAAACACAGTAAGAAGGTACATGTTAAAGTATAGTGGTGACTGAGCACAAAAGTGCACCAATGGGTACATGTTAAAGTACAATGGTGACTGAGCACAAAATTGGACTAGTGGGTACATGTTAAAGTACAAGAAGGTACATGTTAAGTATAGTGGTGACAGAGCACAAAAGTGGACCAATGGGTACATGTTAAAGTACAGTGATGACTTAGCACAAAATTGGACCAATGATGACCACTGAAAGGGTTCCACATGGATAAATTAGTATGTGCCATTCAACACCTTTGAGAATTCCATATATATTGTTTACCACCGTGTATAAAAGGCGAGATTTGAACGCTCGACCTCGCCATAAACAGCCTTACACCCCAACCAATGCACAGTCAACACCCTTATTATGCTAAATATCAACCATTTTATTTAAGCTCGAATTGGACGTCACCATGGGGTTAGGTGGGGTTAGACCGACCTCTCCCTATTTAACTTGGAATGCATCTCAAGGAAAAGTACATAGTATGCATGGTTATACAATATGGATTAGAGCAAAGTATTGGAATTCATACCAAGGGGAGGTCTCGAGTGCGTGTGTAGAAGCTGGTCGTCTTTATTCTCAAAAGACTAAGAATTTTTTATGAAGTAAGTTATTTATGTCAGGTATTGGAATTCATGTCAAGGGGAGGTCTCGAGTGCGTGTGAAGAAGCTGGTCCTCTTTATACTCAAAAGACTAAGAATTTAGTGGAGTAAGTTATTTGTGTCGGTAAAGACAATTTAAAATAAAGTAATCTAAATACATTGTAATTTTTATTAATGAAATTCCCTTTTTTTTAATGGAATCTCTATTAACACAACATTATTTTTAGTAATTTTATAAATCCTTTTATTCCTTTTATAAAAGTAGCAGTGGAAATGACAATCTGAAATCAAATTCTATGCACATTATTCTTCTTTCACTTCCTTTGTTGTTCCTTTTCTTTCGTGTTGGCAATTTATACCACTTTTTGCACTTCATCACATGTGAAAAAAGACATTGAATGCACCTGATCTTTTGAGGTTTGTAACGTTTGGTAATTCCTTTTGAACCTTCAGCCACACAGTAGTCATTAAGGCCAGAAGAAAGTCCCGCAACGAAATGTCAACTGTAGTGTGCAGGTCACCGCCCTCTCTTTTGAACCTTTCATGCTATGCTTTGTGAATTTTCAAATTTCAGTCCACGTCTTGTCCATCTACAGGATGTTCTCAATCGTCGTAAAATACCAACTTCATCTGTCTCGCATGCCTTTTTTTATATATATCAACGATAAAACAAAAAATCGCTTCGTTTCACTCCTCAGACAACTAGCCCTTAGTTTCGGAGAAAACCACCTTCCCTGAGGCTACTCGTTTTCTTAACCTCAGATTAAAGGGAAAGAACACTGTCATCCTCACGGCCATGATAAGCGATTTCAGTTTCAGTCCCTGAATTACATGAGTGCAGCAGCCCCTCATCTCTTTGCTGGTCAACATTGGAGTATATTCTGACATCTTTTTGGGCTAGTTTTCTTTCACAGATCTCCACGGCTATTGTGCTCTCTTCCAAAGCGATCGTCGAGATAATTAACTACCATCAAGAATTTATATATCACCATCAACTTAAATCTATAGCCTTCTATCATGCAAGAATACCATAGGTCTTAGAGCACAAGAAGGATAACACCCGAAAAAAATATGCGAGGGTTCTAACAGGTTTGCTCATTGGATCGTTATTATTATAGAATCTTGTTACCTAGATAGGTGTACGTCATACGTTCATTATTATGGTGTCTCTTTTTGGATTCACTGTGTGAAAGGATTTTATGTCGAACTTTCAAACCTACAGTACACATTCAAAGCTATAAACATAAAAACAAACTCATAAACAATAAATATGTTTAAATGGTAATAAATACCTTCATCATAGTCATGAGCAGTAAACTAAAAGGAGGAGATGCCACACTCAAATCAAATACGTGTAATAGTTTAAATTATTATGTCCTTGATATTATTCCGACAGTTTTGCATATATTTATTTCAGTGCAAATTTTTGTTTTTCAAAAGTTTTCCATGGTTTTCATATTGTTGGTTGCATCAGTTTGGAGCTCGGGATCCGTTTGCCAAGTGTCCCCTCTCTGATGTCATCGTGCTGGCGTAAGGGCCAGGATCCTGGCATTAATGAGTTTGTGCCTCATGGTGTATCCGTGTGAGTTTTGTGTGTCGGGCTATGCTTGTGTGCTACGAGTATGGTTTATGGAAAAGCCTGCAAATCAAGAGGGAGGAAACATTTCTTAACTAGTAAAATTTCAATGTAATTTTCTTTGGAGTTTGATCTTAACTAGTAAAATTTCAATGTAATTTTCTTTGGAGTTTGATGTTTGTGTTAGATTTGATTGGATTTTGATGTTTGTGTTAAATTTGCTTTTTAGTAGATCAAATTCTTCTTTATTTGTATATAGTAATGATGCAGAGTCTGTTGATTAATGAAAGATAATTTTTACATAATGATGGTGTGGAGTGCCTTAATGGACGACAGTAAAGGATATAATACTTAAGATCGAGGTTTTATTATAATACAGTGAAACAATTCACACTTAATAAATTTGTTAAAAAGTAAGGTGAGATGCATGAAAACTTATAGCCATGATCAAATTTCCAATTGAGAGGTACTTATATTTTGAAATTCCAAGCCTGATGGGAAGTATTCTTCACAGTATGTGTTAATGCAGTTGACATTAATGGGGTCTCCCAGCCAAGAGCAACGAGGGATTTTAATGGGTGTTGTTTGGTGTAGACATTAATGGGGTCTGCTTACCTCGTTTTAGTTTGATTGGGGATGCTTTCTAGGAGTCAGAAGGGCTTTCATGGGGTTATTTTTTTGTCTTCTTTTAGCATCGTTGGTAGTTTGACATTAATGGGGTCTCCCAGCCAAGAGCAAGGAGGGATTTTACTGGTTGTTGTTTGGTGTAGACATTAATGGGGTCTGCCTATCTCGTTTTAGTTTGATTGGGGATGCTTTCTAGGAGTCACAAGGGCTTTCATGGGGTTATTTGTTTGTCTTCTTCTAGCATCGTTGGTTGATGTTTTATTAAATGTTGTTCTGTCGTCTATTCTATGAATTTTTAGGTTTTGAAAATATAAGAAATGAGGAGAGAGAAAAACTAACAAAATAAATTAATTAAAATATATAAATTAAACAATTTGACAATCTACATATTATTTTGACTCTCTTAGCATTTCAAGTTGTTTAGCAGCTCACCATCAAATCACAAATCACAATTGTTAGATTTGAATATTATAATTGTGTAGAAGAGTATTGTAGGGTACCATTTATGGTTGTCGATGACCTCCCACGAAGAGGAGCTAATCGTGTCGTTTGAACCACGCTGAAAGTCGCCTTGGATTATATGCCGCATATTTAGTCTAAGTGAGATGTGCTCATCTTCAACACAAGACACCGATGGAAGTTTGGAACTATGAGAAGACAATAAGACGGTGTGCCTGGTTTTTGAGAGAAGAAATTATGTCAGTTGGAGAGGATTATAATTTTTTTACTTAAGTATTTTGCACGGTTTGTTATTTGATGAGACCAGTGCCTGAGAAATGTGAAGAGGTACAAGTCCACAGTGAGAGAGGTATGTAAAAGAGGGGATAAGTCCAGCATTAAAGAGAAATGTAAAGAAAGATCGATAAGCAACTGTAAAATAAGGGACTAGCCCATTGCGAGAGGGAATACAAAATAATGTCATTGATTGATTTGGATACCGCCTGTTCTATGTAGCTTGCTAAGGGTTTGATTCCTTTAATTCAAGTCTTAATAAAACATGAACTAAAAAAATAATAATCATAGCTATGGCATTTGTTTGAAAACCTGGCAGTTTACAGGCCTCATCATAAACTGCAAGCTCGATTGTCACAATCCCTCTTATTTCCTCATCTCAAACTGCAAGCTCGATTTTCACAATCCCTCTGATTTCTCTACTCTCTCTGCCACGGAGAACTAAGCAAATGGAAGATGGATACTCAATAATCGATGTTATACTCTTTTCGTCTTGTACCAAATTACCATCTCATGGTCAAACATGGGGTGCAATTATTGGAAACATGGATTTGAAAACTGGTAAATCTTATCACAATTATCACATTGATAGAGATGAAGGGCTAATCGAGAGAGAACAAAAGGAAACATCGTTTTGGGACATAGATCTAGAATCGATGATACAAATCAAGAGGCACTTGCCTACCTATTTCTTTTAAAATGAGAGGGGAAATAGCTCGACCCTACCTTTCAATAGAGGTAGATAGAGAGCTTTTCTCTGGGCTGAGCTTATCCAGCATGTACGTTCATGCTGGATAGGCCAGCTGGGCGTGGGTCCCCTGCCTGCTCATTGAGCGAATCCATTAACCTGAGGGAGTAAGCTACCGACGGCCCTCCGGCTACCGGCAATCCCTTCCTCCAATTGTCCGTCGTCCGTTCTACCACCACACTAGTCACCCCGTTTTTCAACCCTCTGTTACACCCGATATCGCCATTACATCCTCCGCTGTCTCCTCCCTCCATCCATCGCAGTCACCGTCTCTGTCCATGCATTAATGCCACCTACCTTCACATTTCAAACAACCATCCCGCCTTGCTCTGCCCATTCACGACCCCTCCTCTCTATGCTCGCCATGGAATGATTTCTAGTCGAACACCACCGAGGCATCGTATTACTTTATCCTGGGCATTCTTGGGGATTGAAAGGTGTTTAGGGCTTTTACGGATTTCTCTTCTCAGGTACACTGTGAAAGTCCAAGCAAATTTATATTTTTTTTTCTGTACAGTAATCGTGATTGATGCCTTTGTGTAGAAATAGTAATTTTTTAGTTTAGTATCAAGTTGTGTGTTTTTCTTGGTGTGCTTCTCGGGGTTTTGGATTCGAGTGCATTAAGGTTTGCGTTTTCCCAGTCGGTGCTATATTTTCAGAAATTTTGGATTCAAATGTATTCAGTTTTTTCTTTAGCGGTTTGGGTTCCTCGAGCATTCTCGAATTATTTTTTTGGGTTTCTTAGATTAAAATACATAAAGTTTGTTTGGGTTGGAACTTTCTCAAATGGTGCTGAGCAATTAGGTATCGAATGTATTAGGGTTCGGTATCCTTCAATGTTTTTTTTTTTTGTTGTAAAACTCTGGTCAAGGAGTGTTAACCACATGCAATTCGCCATTTCAGAAATGGTTTATATATGTTCTATGTAAGATTTGATATCTTGACCACCTGATCAAAACAATCCCTCTTTTCCTCTGGCACAGTACCCCGTGACCGGGACAACTATTCGCAGAGCATCTTCGTTATTGTCAAGGGAACGAAAATTGTTACAGCAGGTGTGCAGGTTTTTTGTTGGCATTACCATTGCATGTTTCAGGTTGAGATAAGATCTTTCTTTTCTCCTATTCATGGACAAAATCAGCGATGACGAGGTTGGCCTTATATTGAAGGGGGTAATTATTTTTATTTGACAAATAATTCAAATTTATTTATTTTTTTCTTCAAAAGTATGTTACCTATCCAATAAGGAGACAAGTATTTGACAAGTATTTGGGAAAGAAACATGTCCCTCAAATGTGCCTCTCTTTTGTGCATTGTATTTGATTGTACCACACTACAAGGCTAGTTAGTTTGACTATATCATGTTTGCATGCACCCACTTGTAGCTACTTGCACATGTTTAACAGAAAGTGGCCATCAAAACAATAATTTCTATGATTAGTATTAAAGTTCAAATTAGCACCAAGATGCCTGGATATGTTTACAAACAAATGAAGTGGCTATGTGAGCTATAGTTTTCCATGATAGGTAGAACACTGAATAGATGAATCAACAACTTTGAAGCCTAAAAATGCCTACTGAATCTTATAGTGTAAGAATGATTTATATACAAATCTTTGCATTTATAATGTTATTTAAAAAGTGAAATGTTCCTATTGCTTATGTAGGGATGTTCCCTCCACATGCTAAGTTATTAAAAAAATGTATTTACAAGAAACAATAAGAATTTTTTTTTGTACAGAAGCCCAAATACCTCTATTCGAGTGATGAGAACCTTGTACAATGTAGTTCAAGACCTCAAGTGTTTAGCAAGAACAATTTGCCTTCCTCGGTCTTAAAATCTCCCAAAATGAATTATCAAGGTAGATTGCTATAACCATTCTATCCGATAATGATCTGCAATTATTTCGAGGAGGCCATCTGGGATCTGATATCTCAATCCTTTCTCGAGTTCCAAATACAACAAATTTGGGCATTCAAGCACTGCTTGCTCTATATCATCACCATACGCATTGTAACATGAAGCCAAAATCAGAACTTGCAATGATTTGTGTCGAGAAAATGCATGAACTCCATATCCTGTCATTAGCTCACAGCCTATGACATTGATTTCCTTGAGATTGTGACAGTTTTCGGCAATAGAAACCAACGAGATATCTGATATGGTGGTCAACCAAGAAAAGTTTATGCTTTCAAGTTTCTATGAACTTGTGGTCCACAAAGTTCCGGATTATCCAGGAATGAAGATGCCTCAAATGTGTCCAAATGTTGTGCATTTGGAATCCAATCGGACAGATTATTATACGATAGGTTTTTAAATAGCCCAAGAAGCTCAGGTCTGCAAATGTTTCAGGTATTCTTCCTGATAATTGGTTGCATGAGATATCTAAAGCTTCTAAATTTTCTATTTTTCCAAGATCATGCGGAATGAATCCTGTAAGTTGATTATGCGAGAGATTCAAAGAATGTAAACCCTTTAGGCATCCCATGTCATGGGGGATGCCACCACTAAGGTTGTTTCTAGCCTTGAGGGGATTCCACCACTAAGGTTGTGTGGCTCTTGGTGCAGTTTCTAGCCTTGAAAGCATAAACTTTTCTTGGTTAACCACCATATTAGATATCTCATTGGTTTCTATTGCCGAAAACTATCACAATCTCAAGGAAATCAATGTCACAGGCTGTGAGCTAATGACAGGATATGGAGTTCATGCATTTTCTCGACACAAATCATTGCATGTTCTGATTTTGACTTCATGTTACAATGTGTATGGTGATGATATAGAGCAAGTAGTGCTTGAATGCCCAAATTTGTTGTATTTGGAACTCGAGAAAGGATTGAGATATCGGATCCCAGATGGCCTCCTAAAAATAATTGCAAGTCATTATCGGATAGAATGGTTATAGCAATCTACCTTGATAATTCATTTTGGGAGATTTTAAGACCGAGGAAGGAAAATTGTTCTTGCTAAACACTTGAGGTCTTGAAATACATTGTACAGGGTTCTCATCACTCGAATAGAGGTATTTGGGCTTCTGTACAGAAAAAAAATTCTTATTGTTTCTTGTAAATACATTTTTTTAATAACTTAGCATGTGGAGGGAACATCCCTACATAAGCAATAGGAACATTTCACTTTTTAAATAACATTATAAATGCAAAGATTTGTATATAAATCATTCTTACACTATAAGATTCAGTAGGCATTTTCAGGCTTCAAAGTTGTTGATTCATCTATTGAGTGTTCTACCTATCATGGAAAACTATAGCTCACATAGCCACTTCATTTGTTTGTAAACATATCCAAGCATCTTGGTGCTAATTTGAACTTTAATACTAATCATAGAAATTATTGTTTTGATGGCCACTTTCTGTTAAACATGTGCAAGTAGCTACAAGTGGGTGCATGCAAACATGATATAGTCTAACTAACTAGCCTTGTAGTGTGATACAATCAAATACAATGCACAAAAGAGAGGCACATTTGAGGGACATGTTTCTTTCCCAAATACTTGTCAAATACTTGTCTCCTTATTGGATAGGTAACATAGTGTCTCCTTATTGGATAGATAACATAGTGTTGAAGAAAAAAATAAATAAATTTGAATTATTTGTCAAATAAAAATGTTTTTTTTTGGGTAAATACCGAGAGGGATTTAAACTCCCATGCAACATTTTTATTTGTTAAATAGAAATTACTTATACTTGAAAGTGGTATTTAAGTAAAATAAAATACAAAAAATCTGCAAACCTCATAAATTAAAGCGTACATACTTTTGACTATAGATTTATTTATGGTTTATATTTAAAAAATAGCATTTTTCTTACATAATTTTATTATTAAAACTTTTTTCCCATAAACATTAATAATAAATAAATAAAATACCTAAATAAACCAAAACCATAATTATATAATTATATATGAATTACCATAATTGTAAATATAAACATTAAAAACCAAAACCATAATTATATATGAAGTACCATATTATAAATTGTGAATATAAACATTACGAGGGTTGACCTATTTCCATGTAAAAAACAAATACATAAACATAATCAAACATATAAAATGAAACTTCATACTTTTTTCCTATAAAAATCTGCATTACATTTTATTTAAAAAACATTGAAATCAAAAGATTAAAATATCTTGAAACTAACATTTCTTAAAGCTTTTAAAATTGTGATCGTGTCAAGAACATTCTCATAATAAAATAAAATATTTATAATGACAAGAGAAAAAGAGAGAACATATAAATACATAATGATATTAATTGGTTTCTATCGACTTCCACTACATTCTCTCATTAGCTGGAAAGAGTATTTCTAGAAAGCATGATAAATTGCTTATATATGAATTTACAGCAGTATATGCCATGTTCTAAAAACTGAAAAGAAAGTGACAAAGAGTCGATAAAAACTGATAAGAAAGTGACAGAGTCCAACATGGCTATGCCCCAATCTGTAACCAACATGCAACCATGTAATATAAGAACTTGCAAAGAACCTGTAACACCTATTGTTTTAAGTGCTTGATCTGTTATTCCATGGCACCACGAGAGATCTAAATGTGTAAGATTCGAGAATTTAATAAGAGTTGTGGCACCCACATTTCCCACACCCTTCCTTCTCCTCAGGTACACTTTCCTTAAATCCCTGCGTCTAGCAGCAATTAATAGATAACCTCGTCGGTGACTGTATCAGACTTTTCAAAGACCTCTAAAACACTCTCAGTTTCCTAAGATTGAGATTGATGACTTGAAGTGAAGGGAAGGTCTCTGCTATTAATTCTAAATGAGAATCCACAAATCCTCTTCCTGCTTCCAGAGGGAACAAATAGGGATACCTTGGAAGAAATGAATGCAAAAATTGGGGATCCAAAACTTTCAAGATGGTAAGTGGAGCCTTCAACTCTTCGCCATTGATTACAGACCCGCCAACAAGCCTTTCTATCTTCCTTGTCTATTACCCCCTTCAATATAAGGCCAACCTAGTCATCACTGATTTTGTCCATGAATAGGAGAAAAGAAAGATCTTATCTCAAGCTGAAACATGCAATGGTAATGCCAACAAAAAACCTGCACACTTGCTGTAACAATTTCCGTTCCCTTGACAATAATGAAGATGCTTTGCGAATAGTTGTCCCGATCACGGGGTACTGTACCAGAGGCAAAGAGGGATTGTTTTGATCAGGTGGTCAAGATATCAAATCTTACATAGAACATATATAAACCATTTCTGAAATGGCGAATTGCATGCAGTTATCACTCCTTGACCGGAGTTTTACAAACAAAAAAACATTGAAGGATACCGAACCCTAATACATTCGATACCTAATTGCTCAGCACCATTTGAGAAAGTTCCAACCCAAACAAACTTTATGTATTTTAATCTAAGAAACCCAAAAAATAATTCGAGAATGCTTGAGGAACCCAAACCGCTAAAGAAAAAACTGAATACATTTGAATCCAAAATTTCTGAAAATATAGCACCGACTGCGAAAACACAAACCTTAATGCACCCGAATCCAAAACCCCAGGAAGCACACCAAGAAAAACACACAACTTGATACTAAACTACTAAATTACTATTTCTACACAGAGGCATCAGTCACGATCACTGTACAGAAAAAAATATATAAATTTGCTTGGACTTTCACACTACCTGAGAAGAGAAATCCGTAAAAGCCCTAAACACCTTTGAATCCCCAAGAATGCCCAGGCATTCCTGCCGACTGGATAAAGTAATACGATGCCTCGGTGGTGTTCGACTAGAAATCATTCCATGGCGATCATAGAGAGGAGGGGTCGCGAATGGGCAGAGCAAGGCGGGATGGTTGTTTGAAATGTGAAGGTAGGTGGCATTAATGCATGGACAGAGACGGTGACTTCGATGGATGGAGGAGGATGTAACGGCGATATCGGGCGTAACAGAGGGTTGAAAAACGGGTTGATGAGTGCGGTGGTAGAACGGACAATGGACAACTGGAGGAAGGGATTGCCTGTAGCCGGAGGGCCCGTCAGTAGCTTACTCCCTCAAGTTAATGGATTTGCTCAACGAGCAGGGGACCCACGCCCAGCTAGCCTATCCAGCATGAACGTACATGCTGGATAAGCTCAGCCTTTTCTCTGTTGGTCACCTCAATGATCCTCTTCATTCTGTTATGTTATTGGTTCTATAGGCTGGTCAATATAGCGGAAAAACAATAAAAGCATTTCCGAACATGTACAAATGACTCCACTCTTTTACTGCTAGCAACTCCACCCATTTATTTTTGCTTCATTGTAGTGAATAGACTGACAGACTTTACGCTTGAAGCCGCTCCACCTAGTTAATTTTAACTTCAATGCAACAAATTTTAGCTTCAATGCAAGGAGAGACCAACAAAATCCAGATTCAAACTCCAGGCCGCTCCACCCAGTTATCCTCACTCCAATGCATGCCACAGACTATTAGTTCTTTTGTGTGGATGCGTAGACAAGTTGCGGGCTGCAACGACAAACTTCATTTCAAAGTTACCACAACTTGGTTATTCAATTTTGGGATTGTCAACATTTACATGGTCGTCACACTTATTTGCCTCACCACCTACCAAACATCTAAAAATGAAACCCTCAAAGAAACCAATTCCCAAAGAAATGAAAATTTGTTTCAGTATAAATTGTTGACAGAAACTCTGCGTTTTAGAAGAAATGGTTTTCTGGTTGCAGAAAAGAGAACAACCGTAGATAACGATTATGTTTCTTCCATGTTCCTACAATGAGATTCCTCTGAAAAAAAATGTTCCTACAATGAGAGAAAGTATAGAAAAACGTTATAAGGCTATTAAAATTATATTCTAAATTTTAGAAGGTTATTAAAATTATAAATATTAGTTTTTTTTTCTATGAAAAAAGTTATTTTTAAGTATATTATATTATATCTATATTTAAAAATGTAATTTTAAAAATAAAATTTTACAAGTCAAATTTTGCTAACTCATTTGCTAAAGATAAGTTAGTTGAAAAAACACCCCAAAAAATTATAGCATAAATAAAATCATAAAGATGAAAACCGTCGCTATTAAATTGTACATAACAACTTCTCTTAACTCAGAAAACTTGGCACAATTTGTAAAAGTTTTGATCTAAAAATCATTATCAATGGTTTCGTTAAATTTTTACTGAATGCCATTAAGGGGATCAGACTCACAATATATGGACTACGATTATAAAAAACATTGGACTTAAAATACTACTGATTGAATTGAATCGTTAGTGTCATAATTACTCTTGGTGTTAATTGTTGACATAGTCATATACTTCATAGTTAAATCTTTATAGAGAGGACTCATTCTATATATTTAAATTTTTTTACGTAGAGTATGGTGTGAAATTCCTCTGTCCCTTTACTTTGATGGTTAACATGGTAACATACGCCTCTTTAGAAGAATGTAAAACATGTTTAGGATTTTCGAAGAAAGGATAGCATGGCACCATAGCAAATATGGCACACATTAAAATCGATATATTTTTGATTTATTTTCATTCCTTTTTTTAACTTTACAAGTTTACAAAGGAGAGGTTGGTATCTATTTAAAAGGGTATTTGCGATTTTCGTGAAAGGTGACACAGGCCGTGAAGAACCTCAGCAAATCAATATCTTATTACGTAGATGAGTGTTGCATATAAAGGAAATCAAAACCGTAGATTTATTATGTAGATGAGTGTTACATATAAAGGAAATCAAAACCGTTATCTACAGTTAGATAACGAGATTATTAACTATATTTTACTAACTAATAACTGAAATAGTATTTATAATGTAATCCTGAAGGATTATTCAACATTCACTCTTTAATCCGAAGGGACATCTGACATGCCAAGCTGCATTCTAAATTTTTCAAACTTTTCATGGCCCAATGCTTTAGTAAAGATATCTGCAATTTGCTCTGAAGTAGGACAATGTGTTAGATGAATGATTTTGGCCTCAACATGATGTCAAATCAAGTGATATTTGGTGTTGATATGTTTGGTTCGATCATGGAATTTTGGATTCTTGGCCAATTAAATTGCACAAGTGTTGTCAACAAAAAGAGGCGTGGAAGTCATTTGTTTCTCTTACAAGTCTTCAAGTATTTTACGAAGCCAAATGATTTCTTTTGTGGCTTGAGCTGCTGCAACATACTCAACTTCAGTTGTAGAGTCAGGATGAACATATTTCTTTCGTGATCTCCATGTGATCGCTGCTGATCCAATGTTCATCAAATAACCTGAAGTATAGACCCCATGCTCTTTATCTCCATCAAAATCAGAATCTGAATAACCAGTGAGATGAAATTCTTAAACTTTAAAATATTTGATGCCATAAGATTGAGTGCCTTTTAAATATTTGAGCACTCGCTTTGCTGCATTCCAATGACCTTCACAGGGATGATGCATAAACCTGGAAAGTATTCCTATAGCAAAATTTATGTCAGGACGAGTAGTAGTAAGATAAATTAAACTTCCAACAAGCTACATGTACTCTGTTGGATCTTCAAATGTGCTACCTTCATTTGAAGTAAGCTTTAGATTCTGCTCCATTGGTGTTGAAACATGATTACAATCCTGCATACCAAATTTGTTTAATAATTCTCCAACATATTTTTTCTGAGAAATGAAAATGTGCTTTGGTTTTTGATCTACTTCAATTCGTAAGTAATAATGTAATAATCCCAAATCTATCATATCAAAAGCCTTTTTCAACTCTCTTTTGATAGATACTATATAATTGTCATTATTTCCTGTGATAAGCAAATCATCCACATAGGCAACTAGATATACAACCAATCTTCCAAATTTCTTAACAAATAAAGTTGCATCATCTAGATTGAAGTGCCTATAATTCAATTTGAGAAGATGCTCAATTAACTTTTCATACCAAGCTCGGGGTGCTTGCTTTAAACCATATAAAGATTTGACTAATTTGCATACCTTCTGTTCTTGACCTTTGATAGCAAAGCCTTCAAGCTGATCCATATACACATCTTCTTTTAAGTCTCCATTCAAAAATGCGGTTTTAACATCCATGTGATGTATCTTCCATCCTTTTTGTGCTGCTAATGAAAACAAAATTCGAATGGTGCCCCATTTAGCTGTAGGAGCAAATGTTTCTATGTAATCAACACCTTCTTTCTATGCATACCCTTTTGCTACAAGTCTTGCTTTGTGTTTTTCAAGTGAACCATCTGCTTTATACTTATTTTTATATATCCACTTGCATCCAATCGATTTGGTTCCAATTGGAGGGTTCACCAACCTCCAAGTTCCATTTTTTATGAGAGCATCATACTCTCTTTGCATGGCACTTTTCCATACATCACTATTTACTACTTCTTGAAAATATGCAGGTTCATCAAATGCATAAAAGTTTAATTCACAATCTAATGTTACAAAATCATCATACCTTTTAAAAAATGTCTTAGTCTGTATTGATCTACGAACTTCTTTTTGTTGTGGTGTTTGCTATGTTTCTTCTTTAAGAGCAGGTTTTGCATTATCCATGATACTTAGTTTATCCATTCCATTAACAACATCATCAACTGTTTCATCTTCTGTTTCATCAACTTGTGCACTAGAATCATCAACTTGTGTATTAGAAGGAAATTCCAAAACTTGACGTTGACTTAGAAAAGGAATCCCCCCTTCAAGATTTGGAAGTTCATTATCCATTTCATGATAGATTTTTTTAGAATGAAATCTATCAAGGTAAGCAAGTTGTTTATCAATAGTGAGTGCATCTTTCTCAAACTCAAGAAATATAACATCTCTAGAAACAATAAACTTCCTGTTATCTTCATCATACAACCTATAAGCTTTAGAAGTATTAGAATATCCCAAAAAAATACACTTCTGACTTCTTGCTCCCAATTTATGTCTTTATTACTAAGGAATCAAAGCATAACATGTGGAACCGAAAATTCTAAAATGCTTTACAGCTGGAAGATGATCACGCCACATTTCATAAGGTGTTTTGTTTTGTAGTGCAGTAGAAGGACATCTATTCTTAATATAGATAGCACAACGAACTGCCTCTCCCCAAAACATTAACTTGACATTTTTAAAAAACATCATTGATCTTACCATATTCAAGAGTGTCCTGTTCATACGTTCTGCCACACCATTTTGATGTGGATTATAAGGAACAGTTGTTTGATGTTTAATACCATTCTCCTACAAATATTTTTCAAACTCTTGAGATGTATATTCACCATCGTTATTAGTTCGAAGGGTTCCAATAGTAAGTTGAGCTTCATTTTTAATCCATAAGTGAAAATTTATGAATGTATCAAAAGCTTGAGATTTTTCTTTTAATAAATAAAACCAATACATCCTCGTAAAGTCATCAATGAAAGTCATGATATATTTGTTACCATTTGCTGATGGAACAGGCATGGGCCCACATAAATCTGAGTGAACAAGACCAAGCTTTCTTGAAGCTCGAAACATAGAATCATTAAAATGTTGTTTACTTTGTTTTCCTAAGATACAAGCATCACATGGGGAAAGTTGTCTTGGAATAATAGGAAGCCCTTGAACTCCTTTCTGTTTCATAATCCTGAGACTGTCATAACTAATATGACCAAATCTAGCATGCCACAATAAGCTAGAAGATAAATTACTATTATGCTGAACCAAATTTGCAGAATTCTGTGAATTGGATGATGTACCATTCAAATTTAAAAGTTTTTTATCTTCCACTCCATTCATTACAACCACATTATCATAAGCTCTTCTAATTTCAATGATACCATCAAACATATGTATCGAATGATTTTGTTGTCTAATTTGCACAAGAGATATTAGATTTCTCTTCAATTATGGAACATAAAGCACGTCATAAAGTATATAATCAGCAAGTCCTGATAATTTCAATCTAACAGAACCAATTTCTGAAGGTTTTAACTGAGACTTATCGACCAAATGTACTACCCCATCAATTTGATCACTAAAAGTTTCAAAAAAATATTTTCTAAATGTAATATGACATGTGGCTCCGGTGTCCAATAACCAAGTATCATTCCATTAAAAAGAAGTATTGAAAGCTTCTTCAATTCCTAGATTACAATGTGCAACAACATAATGTGCAGATTCAGGAGGGTTACCTTTATCTTGTACTTGCTCTTTCTTGTTAACAATTTTATCCCAAGAAGTTCTACAATAATTGGCAGTATGACCAGTTTTTCCACATCTATAACATTGGTTCTCTCCTTGATTACATCTTCCCCCGCTTCCTCTGTACTTTCCTCTTTGTCCTCTACCTCGACCTCTGCTTCTATTTCCATCCTTTGCAAATTCTTCTTTTGATTTCTGTCCTTTCTGTGCAAGACACAAAGTTTCTTCATTGGGTTTAGACTCCTTCTTCCCAAATGTTTTCTCTCTTTCTGCAATTTTCTCAACAAGTGTTTCAAAGGTCATATCTTTCATTTGGCCACTAGCTTGAAGTGATTCTAAATAATGAGTATATGTAGGATAAAGAGCTTTAATAAATGCAGTAAGTTGAATGTCAACTTTTACACCAGTTGCATCAATATCATGGAAAATTACTCTAATTTCAGAAGCAAGTTTCATTGGATCATTATCTTTTAACTCTAAGTTAAATAACTTCATTAACAATTGTATGATTTCAATCTCAGAATGTGAATCATACAAATCTTTTAGTTTCTTTAATGCTTCCCTAGCACTTTTGCTAGAAACTAAATGTCTACTTACTTCTTCACTTACAGAGACAATAATCAAGGCATAAGCCTTGTTGTCCTTGCTTTTCCATAATGCTAACTCTTTGGCATTAGTAGGTGGTATTGGTGCACTTTTACCACTTATTCTATAGCTTCTCCATTTTCTTATCTTGTAAATTCTCATTTTCACAAATTCCATCCCACATATAATTAAAAATAAGGGTATTTTTAACTTTACGAAACCATTCCTGATAATTTTATTTTCCAGATAAAATAACTCCAACAATTGAAATTAAAGAATTCGTTGAAATTTACTCTGTAGTAAATTTTTGTGTACAAAATACAGTCTGATATATTCTTTTCCTTTTAGCCAATGTTCTTTAAAAAAAATTTTATCTTCTAAAAAGATTTCCCGAAAGGTTTAATATTTCAATTTAAAAAAACCTTGCACTCAAATATAAATGGCTGTACTCCCCAAAGATTTGATAATTAATTTAAAGAAACCATTGCAAGAAAATATAAATGGCGTCTCTCTTCCTTTTTCTTTTTTTTTGAAATAACTCTTCAAAAGATTTACCTGAACATATTACGTACAGTCTCCTCTTAATGTGCAGTCTTTGTCTTTATTCCACAATATTTATTAAGCAACTCTCATTTCTTCCTTTTTTGGTGATAGCTCCTTTGCTCGCTCCTCCTTCACGGGCTCTTTTTTTCTCACCAATGCTTTGCTTCCTCTGCTCTGATACCACTGACAGAGGCCATGAAGAACCTTGGCAAATCAATATCTTATTATGTAGATGAATGTTACATATAAAGGAAATCAAAACTGTTATCTACAGTTAGATAACGAGATTATTAACTAGATTTTACTAACTAATAACTGAAATAGTATTTACAATGTAATCCCAAAGGATTATTCAACAAAAGCTTCTCAACAATAAAAGTAAAAGCAAAAGAAAAGGGAAAAGGTTATCTTTTTACAAATAAAAGTAAAAGAAAAAAAGATTGTATTTTTCTAAGCTTTTTGTAAATATCAAATGTTTTTTAATTAAATAATTATATTATTTTATAAAAAGTGAAAATGTTTTGAAAGGCTACTTTTAAAAATAAAAATAAAATGGAAAAGTTTGTATATATTATTCGAAAACTAAGAAGTGAAATTCATAAAACAGGTTTTAAAAAAAATGATGAAAATGTGAAGTCAATATATATATATATATATTTTGAAAACTAAGAAGTGAAATTCATAAAACAGGTTTTTAAGAAAAATGATGAAAATGTGATGTCAATATATATTTTGATATATTCGCAAAATCAAATGTTGTATATATTTTGTATATATTCATAATAATAATTAAAATGTTAGAAGCTTAACAAAAGAATTATAAAAAGCTGAGCAATTTTTAGTGATCGAAAAGGGATTTGTAAACGGAATAAGATCGTAGTATGGAGTTTATTCTGCTCGATTAAAATCTAAATCAGCGAGGTTGTTGTTTGAAAGGGTTGAGAAGAGAAAAAATGGGAATAGTGATGAGCCACAATTTTTATTTCCTGTCACTAATTTTCAATAGTAAGAACTATAATATTTGGGTAATGAAAATGAGGACCAAGCTATTTACAGATGATTTATAGGATATTGTGTTGAATGCTTTTAAGATCATTCCAATCATGCAGCCTTATCTAAGGATCAAAGGCATAACTCATAGTAAGCCACAAAGATGATGCAACATCATTGTCCCTCATTTAGCAAGCCATGGATGATAAGTTATAATTTTCCAAAGTTGTAGCAGCAATTAGCTCCAAAGAAGCTTGAATTTATTTAGAATTCACATATAGTGTCAAGGGACGCGAATCAACTTAAAGCTGAGTTATAAAGTGTTATCACTATTGAAAAAAAACCTACTATACTAGTGGTAGAAGATACAACAAATGAAACGAGAACTACAATAGTCATGGACAATGTTGAGAAGATTGAATGATGTAACTAAAAAAGGCAATCTGCAAAGCATAGCATGTTGAATCCTTTTTATTGCATGTAGATGATGAAGTTGTCAATGAATAAATTGAATTTGTAGCAAATAGCACATGTGGACAAAAATTACAAAGATGATAATGGTATTGAAGAAGGTTATAAAAATTAGGTAAAACAACCATAAAAGTTGTAAGTCAAGCATTTAAAACTACAAGAACATAATTTGAATTTAGTTATAAAGAATACAAAGAAGTATATATGCGGGTGATAAACTTGAATACCATGAAGATAGAGTTGAATTTGTTGAGAAAAATATTCAAATGTTTGATGAAGAGATCCCATCATGTGAATCATAGATTGTAAGAGGATTGAAGATTGTTCCTAAGAGCACAAATATTTTCTTGACATTTTAATTTGACTTTGCAGGATGAAGAATGCATCTGAGCTAAAGGAATGCTGAAGGTGAGAGTAGCACTCAAGGATGTTGATAAAAATCCTACATCAGTAATGAGTTTTGTAGAAGAGGATTGATATGATGAACATGGTTTCATTACTGAAGAGGAATTTAAAGAGATCGATGGGAAGATGAAGTTGATTGAAGAAATTATGAAGCGATAGATAATGATAAAGATTGTATGATGAGTATAACAGAAAGAAAAGAATAATATATGGAGGTATCTATGGATGTTGTTGATGATGAAAAAGAATTCTATGTTGTTGAGGATCCTGAAGATATCTATATTTTTTGAAGAAATATATAATGAAAGTATGTGCTCGATTATTTATGCCAAAGTACCTGAAAGTACCAATGAGAAAAAGGAGCAATGAAGGTTGCATGCGTAACAACATAAGTGGAAAATAAGATGATATGTTAAAAGAAAATTCTATATTTTCACCATATAATTGTTTATGAGAATGCAAGTAATGACAACAACAACTACGAAAGCATTGAAAAAACAAGCACTATAAAGAAGTGTCGAACAAGTCAACAAGCATAGGTAACCATAATGAATATATTATTGATGAAGATGGAATGATTGCAGATTGTAAATTTAACAGAGAAGGTTTCGAAGAAGAAACTATTGGTAACAATTTTATGAAATGGATCCTTGAAGAGATTATGCATTACCATTAGTTTTTGAGTTCGCAGGAGACCATTAATCAGGTCAAATTTGGTACGCCTGAAGATGAACATACTTGGTGGGCTCTTCATATGCCCGCATTACAATAATTTGAGATAAAGATTGTGATTGAAACTTTTGGTATCAGGGGAATTTATCGTTTGAATGATGACAAGCTTGTTCAAAGAATATTCTCTAGCTGAAGATGGTGATAGAAGGTCAAAACAACCTAAGAAAATATCGACGATGAAGAAGGAGATTATGAAGAAGAACAACAACGTGAAGCTAGTGCTAAAAAATAAGAGAAGATTTGCAAAATTCAAAGTATGCAGTCAAAAGAAAAAAAAATATTATAAAGGAAGAATAAGCAAAATTAGCCTACACAAGTAAAGAAGGTGAAACTAAAGTGTTTTGAGTTATTTTTGAATCCATTGAATCCTAGATGAGATGTAGACCAGCAGGACATAATATTTTGAAGTCATAGATATAGTTGTAAAATTATTAGTGGTTATAATTTATGGAGAGTGTTATAGGATGGTAATTAATCCAAAAGTTAATTGTTGACACAATCAAATTTGGGTTAGTTTTTGTGAGTCCTAATATTGACAAAGAAAAAATTAGTGCATTGCATCTAGAGAGAAGGTTTTAATAGCTATATCTTTCTAGAAAAATATTACTCCATGAAGTTAAATCATTTAATGAAGTAATTCAAGAGTAGAATGTCGTGGTGTCCAATTTATATATTTTTATACTTTGATTGTCAGTACAAAGTATATGACTTGCTAGAATATTCGTCTTGCTAGAAGTTCCTTCACCAAGAAGGATTACTAGAAGCTTCGACCTACTAGAAAGTTCCTTCACTAGAAATTATATAAAGGAATAGAAGCCATGTAATAAGATCTCTTTTGAAGTATATGTAATTGGATCACTACTCAGTTAGAGGCTGAATCTTTGAAGGTGAAAGTGAACATTTCTTTCACCAATAAATGTGTTGTTATTTTGATATTTGGTTATATCCATTTTTTATATTGTTCCAATTTTGTCATTTTTATTCTAAAATATTTATTTATTTTTATAATATTCTCTCTCTAAGTTTCTTGTTCTACCATTAATGTGCATAACATTTGGTATGAAAGAACTTTCTTGTGCTGCAAATTCTAGAATTTTTTTAGGCGAGAGACATGGTTTGATGCTTTTAAATAACATAATGATTTATCATTCAATGGGTAAATATGCAGTTGTGGGATACTATATGCATGAAATATAAGTGGTTGGACATTGTTGTAACCATTGTTGGTACCCCTTGGAGTAGTACCACATCAGACAACACATGTATATAGAATTTCACTTCCACATAACCTTGGGTATAAAAAAATTCCCTTATCTAGCCTGAAACTAGATTTAGATCATTTGACTAAGCATCTTTATTCTATAGTATCATTTCAAATAAAAAATTTTAAAAATAATATTTAGTACTTGGATAGTTGGGTTGTACAACTAAAGAAACAATCGACCCTCCTTAGTAAGTTTCTTGAGATATTGGGAAGAAAACTCTTGTTTGACCATACATGTATATTAAAGAAATATATCACTCAAAATACCCTCATCCATAAGATCATGGAAGCCATGTCCTTTATGAACAGTCCATGAAAAATCCTCGATAATATTTAGTAATTATAATTTGGGCATTATGTTCTTGCAATAATATTTGAGTGGGAGTAGTAGCATAATTTTAAAAAACTATTTATATGATGAAAAATATTTTCCTATCGATAAATGTATGCAGAAAAAACTATTTATGGAAATTTTAAAAAACATTTCCAATGAGGAATTTTAAACTAGAAATGAAGCCCCTCATCCATTTGTGGAGGACATTATCTAGCTTGATATGACATAGGTTGAGCCCTAGGTCTCTTTGCATGATTGAATAATGTTTATACTCCATAAACCTTGAAATTCATTAGTTGCATCAAACCTTACACAATCATAGTTTTAATTGATAGTTTTAGCACACAAATTTTTTCATCATCAAAAAGATAGAGTAACACATTGTTATAGCCATGCAGTGAACAACTTCCAAATCACGATTCCAAATGGAGCTAGAAAATGTGGTTCTCATTATGAAAATGCTTGTCTTCGAATGGGTGAATAATCGCGTCAAATCCACATGTTTGTTATTGAAATAAATGGTTGTGATATTTTCTTAGCTTCTAAATGGATATAGACATTAAGCCCCATCACCATGGATTTTGTTTCTATATACATAAGTTTCCAACATGCAAGGTATACATACACTCTCGAGGGAATTATAATTGGATGTCCATATAATATCATCTCCCACTCTATAAATAATCTTCTTAAAAATAAATATTTAAGCATTGTGCCTCATTTCCACGTAATGTAATCTTTAGAGACCCTTTATCAACCCATTCCGGCTTCTAGCATGCTGCATATGTAACAGCTAGAAAATATCCATCCATATTTATCACTCCAAAAGGAATACCCCTTCCAATGATGAGAACAATCATTCCATTCCTATTATACCTGCTAGACTCCAACCCAATCTACAACCATATATCAACATCCTTTTCAAAAATATAATTTTGTAGGTTCTAGATGATGGTGTCATCCTCCCTAGTACAAGTCATTATTCTTCTCCAACTTTCATGACATTAAAGATATAATTCACTTTACACATGTTTATTGACTTTTGTGTCACTCCAAAAGGAATACCCCCTTCCTATGATGAGAAAAATCATTCCATTCCTATTATACCTGGTAGACTCCAAACCCAATGTACACCCATATATAACATCCTTTTTAAAAATATAATTTTGTAGGTTCTAGATGATGGTGTCATCCTCCCTGGTACAAGTCATTATTCTTCTCCAACTTTGATGGTATTAAAGAGAATTCAATTGACACATGTTTATTGAATTTTGTGTCATGAACAAATAGACAATCAAGGATAACGTCCCCATTGATATAATTTATGACATTTTAAATGAGCTCAAGGGTGCTCAATTATTAACCTAAGGTTATATCGACTTAGTATATCATAAAATTTGCAAGGAGGAAGATATTCCCAAAAAATATATTAACCTAATTTAAGACATTTTAAATGAGCTCAAGGGTGCTCAATTATTAACCCAAGGTTATATCGACTTAGTATATCATAAAATTTGCAAGGAGGAGGATATTCCCAAAAATATATTTTACAGTCATGAAATCCATTATGGTCTCTTTGTGATTCCCTTTATAATTTGCAATGCGCCCTACACCTTCCACAATGTGATGCAAATAAAATTTAAAACCTCTGTGCATAATTTTGTGCTTGTCTTTTGTCTTTTTTATGACATCTTGTTGTACGTTGAAACCTAGATCCTATGTAACATGTATGTAGATCAAGTCTTAAAACTTTTTTTTAGATGGAAAGATCCACGGGAAACCCAGCAATATTTCCCCACATTAGTGGATGGTAGAGGTGGTAAACCGTCGGCCATCATCGCAAAAGGCCTAACCCCAAAGGACTCAAGGCTCGAACCCGTGATCAAGTCTTAAAACTATGTGTGGGTCATCAACGGTTTCTTAAAAGTTCCAAGTGTGACTTTGGTGTCTTTAAATTGGATTATCTAGGACATATGGTTAGTCAAGAGGGTGTTCTTATGGATCGAAATATAATTGAAGTGATGAAGGATTTTTCTCATTTCATAGTTTATAAAATACTACAAATTTTTATAGGTTTTAGTAGTTATTGTAACATCTTGGTTTTGATCCCATTTGCATTAAAAATGTATATGATATTTACATTGTATTTAATCATGGTGTGGAGCTAAAGGAAAAATCCCTACCATTGATTTATTGTTTTATGTTTCAATGATAAAAATCGATGCCAATGGTATTTTGTGCGAGCCAACACATTATAATTTTTGGACATCATGTAAATATGCAATTTAATTAAAAAACCCGCAACCATCTATGTCAATGTAACAAATAATGAAATAGGGGCATAATTTCCTAAGGATAAGGGAGGGGGAATATTTAACCTCTGAGCCAATGGAGAAAATACAAGTGTCAAAAGGATGACCCATCAACTTTCAACTGCCTTTTCTTGTCTTATTCATTAACCAAATAAATTCTCCAAAACTTAGTGGGGGAAGTTATTGCCTAGGGGCTTGGGGAGTATGGGTAGCTAGCAATTCTAACATGAATGTCAGCCTTAACTACACGCTTTCCCAAGGGGATTTTTCTTCCCATTTACCCTCACGTAGAGGAAGAGAGCCACATTCTTCACTCACAGAGGTAGTTGCATCTCACCCTCACGCATTGGCCGTCACATTTTTCCTCATGCACGTAGGTAGTTGATTTCCACACGTGGGATTTCCATCCGGGGAGCAATCCACTTTCCCATTGACGTTTTTGCAGGTTGTGGATTTTTCCCATGTCTAGGAAGTTGATTGGGAAAATCTCAATGGCTGGGCTCTTTGTCTAATGTATTTTCTATTGTTTATCCTCATTACCCTGTTGAGGCAAACCGTTTTTGTGTTGCACAATGATTCAGAGAAGAGACCAACAGATTCTTTGGTTGTGGTTGAGTCTATTTTTTCCACGTTAGGGCCAAAACGTCCCTGGAAATCGATTTTCTATTAGGGGGTTGTTTCCACCCATGTTGGAAATTCATTTTCTTGCCAAAACTGATTTTCTCAACCCAAAATTCTATATATTATTGTGTATGCATCTATGCTTTGGTTTGAACTCAATTGGCGGTGGAAATGGGGTTTTACTAGCTTGATAAACCTAGTGTGTGAAGGAACCTCATAGACAGATCTAGGGGGTGGTTTTCTTCTTTACACACCCTGAATAGTGCCGGAAGAGAAGGAATAGTGCTGAGCGATTTTGTAGCAGAGAAGGGGGTGTTTTCTTGTGTTTGGTGTGTAGGTGTTCTAGAAGCCGAGGTAGATCTTGTGCAGGTGTCCATAGCTTTGTGGGTGAACTCACTAGCTTAGCAGTCAACCTTTCCATCTCCTCTGTATCTTGATAAACCCAATTGTGTTAGCAGGGATGAGTTTTTTTGTGTCCTTGGCTATGTGTGATCCTACTAGCGTTCCTTATTCCTTGTGGGATTCATACCCAACTTGGGGGTGGTAGTGTTGCTAAGAGATTGATGAGCACCCTCGCCTATGCTTGGGTGGAATGTTG
The DNA here is from genome assembly GCA_001517045.1 of Pseudotsuga menziesii. NCBI lineage: Eukaryota > Viridiplantae > Streptophyta > Pinopsida > Pinales > Pinaceae > Pseudotsuga > Pseudotsuga menziesii. The sequence continues at coordinate 636,896 of LPNX010683960.1, read as the reverse complement.
TAGCGACACAGCTGGCTGTGGGACAAGCTTCTTTTGAGATAATTATTCTTGTGTTTAAATCTCTGCACTTGTATTTGCTTAAATGAATTATGATGAACATATTAAATGCTTGAATGGAAAATATTTTTCTTCCATTGTATGTTAAATATTCATGCATATGCATATTTTTTATTTCTAATGCATTTTATTTTACGTTCATGAGGCTAGATTGCACATATTAGATAGCAGGATAGTCGCATCCTCTCCGTCGGGATGAGGGGTGGGGACGTGACAGTTCTTACATAAAATTTATATGAAATAATAGTAAGATTGTATCCCCATATGATTACAAGCTAATCAGGGTCAGTTTTGACACGTTAAATGCAATAGAAAACTAAAAACTCAGGCATCCCTCAACTTAATTGTATTTTTTGAATACTTACTCAAAATATGTTTCATTGAGTAAAAAAGATGAAATGTAGGACATTGAATAATGTTTCAGAATTTATAGATTTATGTATTGAACAATTCATAACTATGTCAAGTTTCATTTTTTTCTAACAAACACTTTTTTATTTTTTAGGCAAATGATAAAGTATATGTGTTTGTGGGTGCAACTTTGAGAGCCTAAATGTTGGTTTGAAGTTACAAGAATTTGCAGGAATGTAGAAAACATATAGCACTAGTGCTAGGATATTTTTCGAAAATAAAAATTGGTAATTTTAATTTTTTTTTAATTATCTAAGTGATAATTCCTCGAAAATGGTACGTCTTTTGTGGGTGTAGCTTTTGAAGGTCTTAATGAAATGATCATGAAATATGTTTTTTATAGAATGTAGAGGTGAGTGTCTTCTACTGCACCATAGAATTTGTTTTTAAAATGATTAAGAATTGAAAAAGTTATGAAAAAAACACTAAAACATGTTTTTTGAGTTAAGAAGTTAGGACAAAATAGATATTGATAAAAATTAAGAAAATATAATATTTTAAAATAAAAATTACATATTTAGAATTTGCAGAAAAAAAATGTTATTTATGTTTAAGATTTCCTCAAAATAATTGTGTGTAGTATATTACAACAAATGCGTAAACAACGACTTCTAAAGATTTTTTTTCTTTCATAATTTAGGTTGGGTTCCCATATTCTATATAATAGAAGGACTTATCTCTATGTAAGTCATCATTTTGAGTTTTTAGTAGCATATACTTGAACAAGGGGATTCAATATCTGCCATAATCAACAACCGGGTAATAGACTCTTAAATAAATTGCAGAGCGCATTCCGAGACATTATTGGGAATGGAAACCAAATTCGCACGAACCGAAATTGCTGGAAGCAATCCATGGGAAATTCTTCATGCTAGATGTCTATTATTTCATGGAAAAGATAAATTAAAAGTACAGGCTAACTCATGCAGAAAAGACATTAAGGCGACTCGAAAGAAATGACGAAAGATAAGAAATGGAAATAGAAATGAAAATAAGGTGTAAAACAAAAAAATTAGTGAGTTATAACAATTTATTAATGTTAATTCACAATTATAAGTTTTTTTTAAAGACAATTTAGATTTATAACCTATTAAAATTTTAATAAGTTTTAATTATCTTTTATTAAAATTTTGTTAAATTAATATAGAATTATTTTAATTATAAACTTATTATATATTTAAAAAAAACAAATATTTGGAGATGTAAATTTTTTTTTTAAAAGTATAAAGATTACAAATTTTCTATTAGATAATTTCATTTTTTTTATCTAATTGGTTAAAATAATTTACTTTGGATGAATTTATTTTTTATTAAATTATTGCTTCAAAAAGGCACTCACATTGAGATGTGTAAATTTTTCCATCCTCAATCTAGAGCTTACACATGTCCTTTATAGAAAACAATAAAATGTTATAAAAAATAACATGTCTAATCAATTTAGATTTAAAATATTTTTTAGAACCACATATATACGACTACAAATTAAAATTATAAAGTTTCCCTTCACACTTCAACATTTCCACTCTTAAAAAAGGATTTGCAATAGAGAGATTTGATCCTTTTCGACACTTGATAGATCTTCTTTAAGATGAATCTATGTTCGTGATAAAAAAACAAATCTATATAGTCAAATATGTGTTGTTATTGTTATATTGTATAGAAATAAAAATAAATAAAAAATAAAAATATTATTATCATACGAAAAAAAAAAAAACTGCAACGGAAATAACTATATAAATCTAGATAAAACTGTTGTTATAAAAAAAAACTAAAAACCATGCCATGATAACTTCCTGAAATTAAAAGAGAGCATGCCCATAAGAAGCTTAGGCTCATTACATTGTACCTTTTTCTATAGTTACCATGTGTTCTAGATTAGAATATCTTATGGAAAAATGAAGTTGAATTCCTGAAACAACTATTATTTTTTTACATTTTTAATACTTTTAAATTGTTTTACAACTTATTTTCCTTGCCATATTTCTCACTCCATAAAAGTTATTTTTTATATAAATTTTTTAAGAAAAATTATTATTTTTATTAAGAGAAAAAAGTTATACCATATAATGATATTATATGTTTAAATATATATAAAATTTATAAGGAAAGAGAAAGAGGAGTAGTACATATATGTATGGTCAATAGCAAAACAAAAGCTAATAGACAAAAATAGAGGAACAACACTATCTAGGAGAGAGATATCCAAAATAGTAGACACTTGAGACCAAGGATATACCAAAATAGGCAAGTGAAAGGGGAAAACATCCTTGGAAACCACATATATATCTATGAGAGAAAGATATGGAGTTTATCCACAGAAATGAGTGCATTATCCGCCTAAAGCTCACAAAAAAAGGTATACTTCCTCCACCTATAAGGCTTATCCTGACAAATAATCAATCGGGTGATTATGCTCTCTGAAAACATGAGAGAAGGATATATCTTTAAATTGACTAATTATAGCCCTGGTATTTCCTAGCCATGCAGAGAGATGAATAATCTTGATGTTTTTGTTTAAATCCCAATCGATAAAGACTTTTGAGTGACAAAAAATTCTAATGCCATCCAATTTAAGGTGATGGGAAAAGTGAAGCATCAACCAGAAACCCATAAGCTCACCCTTTGAGTTTGTGCTAGATCTGCATCACTTCTATAACTTGGGAATATTTTATTTTTGAATCCAAAGAACAACTATGGTACTGCAAATAAAATGATCTAGATATGAAGTACCGTCAAAGAAACCAATGATTTTGTCATGGTTCAAAATTGGAGCAGGGTGAGCCTCTATGGATCATTTTCAAGGGAAGTCTTGGATAGCTAAGTACTCTTTGAGAGAATCCAACCCTATGTATCCACTCAAAATGAAATCAATTTGTGAATCTTTAAAAATTATTTTGTCCCTAACCTTATCAATTTGCCAACAAAGGAAACACGTGAGGGTCTTCCATTTAGAATTTTGCGCATTCCAATTAAGGAAACAATCTACAATTGAAATTACTTCCCACAAAGTTGAGATATTGTAAATTTTGGAAATAAAAATCCACATAGGTTTTGTGAAATGGAAATACACAAACATGTGAAAAACAATTCTTCATTACATCGTCAAATAATACAATACCTTGGTCTGCACATCCCTCTTAGAGATACATTATACTAGGTTAGTATATGGTTCTCAAAATCTAGCTAGGTGAAAAGATGAATTTTATATGGGATTTTCCATTTCCAAAGAGATATGAACCACCAATTTGAAGCATTAAACTGGTCAACGAGAACTTCAAACATCAACTGATAAGATAATTTGGCAGTGAGAACATCATTTTAGTTATTATAAGACCATTTTAGATAATTGTGTTTATCCTCTAGGAGAATGCAGACTTTTTGAAGGATTGAGATGTACTATGACCACTCAAAATCCATATTACCAAATAGACCCAGTTGAGAAGCCAATACCTAGTCATGGGGAACACCACCTTTAATGAGCGAACCACAATCTTATATAAGTGGAATTAACCATTAGTATGGAGGAAGTGATTTATATGACTTGATAGCTCCTAGGTTGACGAGACTCCAATAATTAGATCCAATCCAATGTAAATTTCATGACCATTCTTTAGGGGCAGCTTTAATTGGTTTATGAGATAAATATATCCATTGAAAAGGTGTCATCTTTTTAAAATTTTTAACCTTTAAGACGATACTCCAAAGACTGTTACCCCAAATTGAAATCCACAGACTCTTTGAGAGCAGAGCCTTCAAGAATATTATTATCCTTTTAAATACCATCACCCAAGATCCTTGGAGTGGACCAACAGTTCCAATTTAATAAGATCAATCTTTTACTTATCTGGTTTACCTAACAAAATGAAATAAAAAGTCTTATGACAAATCTCATTAAGGATTGATCTTAGAATTTTGCTCAGATAAATCCAATAAAGTAATAATTTTTTGAAACAAATTTGTCCAAGGCTAAACTACCATTGACAAAGAGACATTGCCAGCACCAATGGTTGATACACTTGTCGAATATCTTAATAAGCCAAATCGAATCTCTGACTGAATAACCATTAGGATTGATGAACTAGACCATATATTTCGATCCAAGTGACATGGTTCACACTTGTAGCAAGAAAAGGAATCTAATACCTTTGATTTTCACTTGATTCAAATGATTTCCCAACAATTTGGATCTATTTTGGTTTATTGACATACCTAAAACCCTACAGACGAGATTGATCAACTAAGAGTAACTAGTAGCACTATTCTTGGACATATCCTCTACCAACTTCCTAGGACTTTCATTGAAAATGATAGTGCAATTTACTGAAGTAATACAAGCCATGATCCATTTGATGGCTCTATATAGAAGTCATATCTACATGAGAATTAATCTAGGGAAGCCCAAGTGAACTCTATCATACGCCTTATTTAGGTCGATTTGAAGCACCGTCACCTTTTGATTCTTCTTCTTAATGCTATGAAAGAATCGGCGTGTGTCACACCAATAGTTTCTATAATCCTTCTATGTTTCATGAAACCAAATTTTTGTTGAGACATATTCCTTGAAAGGATTGGATTTACATGGATAACAATGATCTTTGATATAAGTTTGCAGATGAAATTACAAAGTGAGATAGGTCAATAGTGGTTTTGAATATTCAAGATAAAAGGACTTTAGTATGAAAGCAATGAAAGTGGAATTTATTTCCCAAAAAACTATCTGAGTGACCCTTGATTCTTCTCTAACTAGGTAGAGGTATTCAACCATGAAATCATAACAATCTAGAAACAAATCCATGGGGTAGTGGTTTGACCCTAGGATTTTGTCCCTAGCCGAAGCTCTCAAAGAATTCTTTAATTCCTACATAGAAATAGGAAAAAACACATTGTAACACTCTCCCTCTGAGAAAAATATAGGATATTCTTTAATCACATTAATCTGCTCCATGTCTGAAACATTACTAGGATCCATTATAAAAAAATGAGAAACAACCAGCTATTGAAGATCCTTGTGCTCTAAAATATTGACACCATCACCACTCTTTAATTCCATTATAGAATTTGAATTGCAGTAATTCTCTACATAGTTATGGAAGAATTTTAGGTTTTTGTCACCCGCATTGAGCTAGGTGATACAAATTTTTAGTCTCTATTTTTCCACATATAGCTTGAGGATTATTAATTTATCCTATTCCAATTTCACCAACATTTCCAATTCCTTTGGTTGATAAATACCTGAGAAGTTCCCATTATTTAAACTTTCGATCTGGGCCTCAATACTGGCAAGCTCCTTCTTTGCGTGAGACCATCTAGATTTTTCCCACTTTATCACTTCATCTTTAAGAAATTTGAGTTTCTTGGATAATCTTTCCATTGCATAAGAGTGGTCAAAATCCTGTTCCCTCCCACAAAACTACTTCTCCAACTTGTTAAATTCAATTCCCTAAGTTAATTATGAATAAAATTGAAAGGAATTTTTAGACTGCCACTTTCATATTCAAATTGGTAGATAATGGGGAGTTGATCATAAATTCTAATTGAGTCAAATGAAGACCTTTACCTATGAAAATTCATAAGTAGTGATTCACTAAAGATGAACACGTCGAGGCGTTTAACAATACCATTTTCACCACATCAACCATTTCGCCATGTTGGATTCAAGGGAAGAGGCTCCATGTCCACTAAATCTGCATTGCTGAAAATATATATGAAAAAATAACTTAATGGATCGAAGTGAGCCTGTTGAACCCAAATTTCAAAAGCATGCCATGTAAAAATTAAGTCTCTACCCAACAGTAGATTACAATTATTTAAGTTTCATTTCAGCATAATCTTGTTCCAAAACTAAACTACTAATAAGGGGCACACACATTGAAAAAATTTACTAGGCTCATTAAAACCTACAAAATCATGAGTCAATAGAATACTAGAAGAAAAAAAGAATGGGCTCAAATTTTCTTTACTGGGGTCCTAAGCTTCTAGTAACCCCCCTGATAAATCGACAACGTCTGTGGAGACCGCTTCCCTGTCTTTTTTAATCCCTGTGAATAAAGAGTGATATTTCTCCCTTAAGACCATTGTTTTTTGTAAGAAAATAATATCTGGATTGATAAGTGACAAAAATATATGGAGGGGAAGTAATTTTGGGAGCCCCCCACTCCCCTAGTGTTTAATGACATGCAAATGATTTCCTAACCCCAAAAAGGGATTTAATTTTTCTAAGAGCCCAAGAGTCAAAGGAAGTAACTGAAGGGACAATGGATATGGATATGAGACTAGATTTATGAGTAGGAATGTGAGGGTTCACCTTTTTATGGAACTTCTCATTTTGATAGGTAAAATATCTTTTTCCATCCCACCCGATAAAACCCCTTTAAAGTTTTTACCATTTGATTTCTCGATAGGATTTACTGAAGAAGGGAGTTTTTGGGCTTGATCTATTTTGGGGATAGACACCCCACAGCTCAATTTTTCAATATAAGATTGAAGCAAAACCCTCCTAAATATCCACAAATACTAACCTAACCGGAATATATAATACCCTAAACCCCATTTACAAGCATATGATATGGTTCTTAGGAATAGAAAAGGGACCTATATCATGTGCTGGCCAGGAGTTGGCCGACCATTTTGGAGTTTGCAAAGGCTTTTATGAGATGACACTCGAAGACGAATTACTATAAATTCCATTAAATTGAATCTAAATGTTGACATTCAAATCGTTACCTTTTGGAAAAGCAATGGATGGGGGAGAAAGGGAAACACCTTTGAAGAAAGAGAGACCACCACCTAAAGATATCCTATTCACAACATCACCTTCTGATTCCAGGATTTTAACAAATTCACATTCCTGGGGGTCTAGTGAAAGAACAAAAGTTGGATTAGAATTGAATTTTATTAATGAAGTGTGAGTCCACTAGAAGGGAAGAGAAACAAGAGATATTGACCCTCACGATATGGGCATAGAAGCAAGAGAAACCGATCCAGAAGCTATATCATATTATTTTCCGCTACTATCCTCTTAATTCCATGCCTCTATTTCATATGTAGAGTCACTAGTAGAATCCGATCCAGAAGAAGATCAACATTGTTTCTAGAGATACCCAACCTCCCTGCATTTAGAGTAGCGAAAAGGAATGTTCCAATAGTATAGAGCTTGCAAAAAGTATCTCCCACACAATTCAATCAAAAGCTTGTCCAATAAACCCCTCGACATGTCTATTTCTAACAGCAAACAACCTACTCTTTTTTCAACACCCAGGATGGTTTCCTCTTCCACATGAAGAAATTTTCCCAAGTGATTTCCAATCACAACAAAATCTTCTTTGTTCCAGGGAACAAAAGGAAGAATGGGAATTAAAATCCATATGTTCCTCTTTTTAATAACTTATGTATCTAGGTCATATCCATAATGCCACCTCTTGAGCATTAAACTACCCTGGCCCTTCAACCTGGTTCTTTCCAGTATTAAGGAAGAGTGTTACTCACATATGAACACAAAACCATACCACCCCTTTTGAAATATAAATATGGTCGTCATGTATCCTATTAGCAAAGACCAAACTAATGATGCCTAATCTTCAATATCATGACAATCCATCACCTTGTAAATAAAATTTTCAACTAATTATCTTAAGGAAAGATTGAATATTTCTTCTAGGCCAACACCACTACCAATGCCCATTCTTTCCTTGTCTTGTTGAAGCTTCCACTTTTTGACTTTCCCCCTCCCTGCATCTTGGATCCCTCGGGACAAATGTGTGGGTTAGCTCAATTTGTAGGAAGCTTAAGTTATATAATGTCCATATTTAGAGAGGGATCCAACCCTATATTGTTCCCCTTTTCCTTTATATTTTTCCTTTGTGGGTGAACACATACCCTATTACCCTACTCTTTATTAGCTTCAGGTATACAATATCCATAATTAGAGAGACAGCCAACCCTATGTTGTTCCAGCTTTAGAGAGGAGGCCAACCTTGTGTTGTTACACTTTTCCTTTAGATTTGTCCTTTGTGGGTGAACACATACCCTATTATTTATGAACCGAACCACATTTCTAGATCTTTCTGTAGACACTTTTCGAAACATTTTTCTCACATGTGAAGCCATATCTATAAAATATTGCAAAACAACGCCACTTATTCCTCGTCAATTCTACAAAAAAAACATATTTATAATCTAGTTTTATATATCCTATGATTTCAATTGATTTATTCCCACCTATTCTTGTTTCCACCATCTTTCTCGACATTTTCTAAAACTGATAAAAAGCATTGCTCAATCTTTTTCGCACCCCTCTTACACCATGTGATTCTACAACGTAGATCAAAATTGTCACACATGGTGTACTTTTTAGGATGGACATGGTGATTGGCCATTGTTCCAAATGTTGAATGTTGTTGGAAAAGTATATCTCAAGTTCCCAAGGAAGAAACAATGCAAATATAAAATTATAAGAAATGTGATTAAGAGCTAATCCCACATGATATCCACTGTGCTATCATTTTCTAGGTATTAACTACGCTATATTATGGTGTCACTAATGGAAGTCCTCTTATTGTGGAGAATTAATGGACTAAACCCCATTTTTCCATCAATATCTCAACTGCAAATCATTGATTTTAATAATGAGATTGGAAAAGTGTAGATAATTAATTTTAATAATAAGATGGGAAATCAATAATAACATTTTAATTTTTATGAAAAAAATTGAATATATATATATATATATATATATATATATATCTTCCAATAGGAAAATATCACCCACCCTAAATAAAGATTGAGCATGAATTGTTCCAGGGGAAGACTCATTACATCAAAAAATATACAAGGGATGACACCATTGGAAATTTTTTTCTTATAGTTCATACATTCTAGTTCTTTCTATTTCGACTACAGGTTACATCTTTCACAAAAAGAATCACAATAAAATTCTTTGCAGTCCATACATTCAAGTATCTTTACATCCTTCTTCCTCTTTCGGCTACAGGTTACATCTTTCCCAAAAAGAATCACAAAAATATTTTTTATGAGAAATCTCCTAATCATCTTTTATTTCCTCTATTTCTAGGTTGCCGGGAGCTAAGAGAAAAGCAAGTTTGAAAAGACTATCTACCTCCATGTTCAATTATCTGTAAATATGTGATATGTTGAGGCCTGAGAAAATATCCAAAATCCTTCTGATTGCTCTCAATTATTGTTGAAGATGAGAAGCATTTATCTGGATCTTTGTATTGAGCCAATCAACCACCATATTCAAGTCCCCAAATACTTGTAAGTGAGAGATGTTTCAGTTAATAGCCACCTCTAGGATTGTATGAAGAGCTTCTAGTTCTGCTTTGTTGTTCATAAAATGCCTAGGAGCATACTTTACTTGCACCTTATATTTATCAAAGAAGTATAACACTCCTCCAAAACCTCCCAGGGGATGAACTCCTTGACTTGTACCGTCAAGGAAATCCCAAGGAACTGCTTTGTTTATTTTTGGAGGTGCTATTATCCATTTCTGGGGCTCTTTTTATTTTGATTTGTGCTCCCTAGTCCACTGCACCAAAAGAGTCGTCGTTACTTGAAGAGGAATCAATTTTTTATTGAAGATGGATGCATTTCGAGACCACCAAATTCCATAAGAAAAAAGGAAGGAAGTGCACTCGATATACATACCGAACCTTCCTACCACCATGCAAAGGACTTTTGTTCAAGAGAGACCCTCTCACGCGTCCCTTGAAACTTTAATTCTATGCAAGTTTCCTTCTAGACTGATTCTGCATAATAACAAAGAGAAAAAACATGAGACCCGGTTTCCTCATCCAAGTGACATAAAGCGCACCAACTTGGACCAGCCCAACCTCTCTTTTTAAGATTTTCCCAAGTTAAGAGCTTATTCTTTAGTGCTAGCCAAAGAGTTATTTTAGCCTTAAAAGGGCCTTCACTCTTCCACACTTGTTTCCACCAATCCATTTTCTCTCCTTGGTAATTCTCTAATGCCCAACTCTTAAAGCCTAATTTGGAAGTAAAATCCCGTGTAGTAGGATTTTTGGTCCATAGAAATTTATCTTTTGCATCTTCTTCAAGATGAATAAAACACTACTGCAATAAGGAGACGAACTCATTCCATTTTTTCTTAAGCCCTTCTTCTAGTCCTAGGTCTTCATAATTCTTCCATCGAGTTTCCCTTTGTAAAGTTGGTAAGCAGGCCTAGCTTAGATTCGAGATCCCTCAGCCTCTAATTTTATCAATTAAGGCACCTAAATATTTGTTAGTTATATATATATATATATATATATATATAAGGGATCAATATTTGTTTGATGATTTTGAAAAAGAAAACAGCGGAATCCATTTTCATTTGGGAAGTTTCTTAACATATAGGTTATGATTCAAATTTGCTTATTAGACTTAATTATTTAGATTGAATGGTTTTAAATGAGAATGAGTTAATTATTTTATATATATATTATTAATTCTAAATAATTAACTCATTCTCATTTAAAACCATTCAATCTAAATAATTAAGTCTAATAAGCAAATTTGAATCATAACCTATATGTTAAGAAACTTCCCAAATGAAAATGGATTCCGCTGTTTTCTTTTTCAAAATCATCAAACAAATATTGATCCCTTATGTTTCATTATCATCTCGTCTAAATAATTATTAGTTCTAATCACACGATTTGTATTATAATACATGTGTTAAGAAACTTTCAATATCATCAATATCTCTAACTTTAAATAATTAAAATTAAAATGATTTGAATGATAATGCTTAAATGCTCATAACCTTTATCTTCGTTTCTTCTCATTATTTTCAACCGTAAATTTGTTTGATCTGTTTTCGTTTTCCTTAATATCATGTCATAATCAGCAACTTCCCAAAGGACCAAAATATCAAATGAACTCTCTATATATCCGTAAAAGTAAAAAATAAACCAGGGAACCTCGCTACTTATGAAAACTTCTTGTAAAACTCTTTAGCACTGAGAGTAAACTTTACTATGTGTATTCAGATTTATTTGTTACCCAGGAATTGTATTTTTAGATAATTCACCTAAAATTAGAATATAACTAGCATATATTTATTTTAAAATGGATCTTTAAAAGTTCAGATACATCAAATTTCTTGAGGTACAATCTGGATTTATTTGTTACCTATGGATTGTTTTTTAGATACTTCACTTAAAAGTAGAATATAACTAGCATAGATCCATCTTAAAAGGGATCTTCTAAGAGTTCAGATACATCAAATTCCTTAAGGTACAATCCCTTTTTAAAGTAAAAATGTTGATGAAGTGTGAAATGCAATGTTTATAGTTTTAATTTATTAGTTTTATATTTATGCAATTTTAAATATTTTAAATCTAATTTGAGCAGACAAAAGAAGGGATGGACTTACACATCTCCTCCTATTGGGTTGTAGGATGAGTGCAAATATAATATTTTATTTTGTTATTCTCAGTATATATTGATTTATAGGTAACCTATTTTACACTAGCTACAACCATATTAATAATGTTAATATGTTTGAATACTCAAATAAACATATATTTAATAGTGCACATTAAATTACCTCCGCTTTTATGCCTACACTACTAGATAAAGAGTTTAAGTAGCATGTCATGAGAATTGCACAACTTCCAGATGGAGTAGTTTGGAAGAGTTTCTTAGGAATTCTATTGTTACAGGAACTACACATTGGCTGGACTTCACTGGTCAAATCTAGTTTGGCTAAACCTTATGTACATTAGCTCTACCCCTAGGTGTGAGATCGAGTTTCACTCACATGAATTGCAAATTACCATGTCACTAAGTCTAGTTATCACATGAGTTAAGAGGAGTTTATTAATAGTTAAGAACATTTTATTAGAAGTCGGACTAAACCTTGTGCACATTAACTAGACTAACACGTGTGAGATGGAGATCCACTCTCACAAGGACTACACATTAGCATGCTATTAAATGCACTTATCACATAGGGTATTTTAATTTTTTTCCATCTAACAAAAAGTGTACCTATGGCAAGAGCTATTTTCTCATTTTTTTTAATTGTTTATAATGAATTTTGAATGACGACCATAAAACCAATCTGAATGCTACACTTGTCTGAATCTCCTGCCATCTAGGAAAAACATAGATAGTATGTTACCCCAAAATTCTAAGGTATAAATACCTATCAACTTAATTAAAAAACGTTATTAATATACTAAATATAGATCTATAAATCTATAAATAAGATAGATTATATTAATGTTGTTATTGTCATTAAACATATATTTCAAGTATAATGGTTGCTCTGTTTCACCTGTGATATATTTTTATCGTTAACCTCTTTTGTCGACTGTGTCTAATAGAGTAATCCTCAAGCTAATGATGCAACCTTTCGCAGAGGAAGAAGATTCTTATTAAACATTGCCATCTTTCAGGCTCTTCATATTCTCCATCTTTAAAATTTTGTGGTTTCCATCCAAAACCATTTCACGAGGCGCATTCACAAATTAAACGTGCCTTGATCAATTTTGTTCCATAGCCGGAACATTTCACTTCAGTCCTTTGGAATTTTCATCTGATTCACAACGTCTTAAAACGTTATTTCCCAGCCAATTCCAAGTATAGATGCACAGAAGTTTATTCTTCTTCCTTGACACAAAGGAAGACATAAAGAGGACATCATCATGGACCATGAATTTGACATCTCCTTTTTAGAATTTCTGCCATGAGGGAATTCGCTTGGATATTCCCATGAACCATTGTCCAATAGGAGAGGTCTTTATTTTTGTTCAGAAGTCTCTCCCCAAATTAGATTCTATATTGCTGAACTTGGAGGCTGAATTTTGTTTGATATCTTTAAGCTATATACAATCATTTTACTCTGAAGAACCTACTTGCTTCTCCCATCCTTTTTCTTGTGCTTCTTTTCCCACTTACTTCCTTTCTCAATAGTATATCCCACTACTCATATAGATCTTCTAGCCGTTAATTAAAACTCTTCCATCTTCTCCGTAATCAAAATGTCATTTTGTCCCATTCTAATATATGTCTCCATGCTTTTTTTTTTTGTGTTGTTTTCAAACATTCTATATGAGAGGTGCTTGATCTAAAAGAACAACCTCCATTTTATACAATGAGACTTGAATAACATTATCATAAAAACCTAATATTTATGTCAAAACGTAGATTTATTATTGACAAAAACAAAAACTGAAAATGTATGAAACTTCTCTTATTGAAGAATGTAATCTCACATATGGTTAGTTAGTGAGTTAAGTCACCCATGGTATTTTCCCATAGTATTGCTATTATGTATTTCCTATTTATATTCACTTTAATAATGAGAAGGCATTCAATCTGCCCATAGTGCTTATGTTCATTTCATTGTTTTCTTTTACATGGTATCAGAGCCTACGGATTGGTCCAAGGGTAAGGTAAGCCTTTTCACAGAGTGGAAAGCACTAAGATTTGGAAGTTGCATTCCTCTCGGGCACGTTTGTATATTTTATTTTCCAGATTTGATTTTGGGTTGTTTTTTTCCCTAACCCTAAAAAGTGGTGATTTGTTTTACAGGAAGGCCAAGTGGTGATTTTTTTTAAACAAGAAGGCCATTGCTTCCTTTCCTTTCAGGAAAAGAATTACCCACATAGGCCACCGTTCATTTCATAAAGTGAAAAAGAGGTGCGACCACTTCTTGTGAAGAAGGTAGGAGCATTACCACCGCTCTTGTTGCACCGCGCCCCCTAGCAGCTCTTTTCCATTGAAGAAGGAGTGATGCTCCATTTTATTAAAAGAACATTGGGGAGAAAATAAAAAATGAAAAAAAGGAAGAAAATCTAGGGCACAATATTTTCTTAGTCATATATCATGGCTAGTACGAGCTCTTTGAAGCCAATCTCTAGACCCGTTCTCATCAGAACTAACTAAGATTTTTTGTCTATGAAAATGAAGACATTGCTGTAGCTCAACAAATGTTGGGATATGGTTGAAGCCAAGTACAAAGAACTTGATGCGACTAATTTGGCCGCAATGAATAATGCCCAGAAGAATTCCCTTGAAGCTCGCCAAGACCGAGATTTCACAGCCACATGGCTAATCCAAAGTTACATTAAGGAATCCATTTTCCCACGGGTCTCCAGAGATACCAATGCACATCAAGTTTGGAATCTGCTTGCATCGGCCTACAAGGGAACAGATCGCATTAAAACGGTAAGACTACAACCCCTACACCTTCAATTCGAAAGTTTGACAATGAAAGATTCAGAAACCGTGGATTAGTTCATGACTAGTGTTTTGGGTATTGTGACCCAATTCCAAACCTATGATGAAAGCCTAGAACAAAAGATTGTAGTTCAAAAGATTCTTCAGTGTCTCACCAAGAAGTTTTCTATGGTAGTGACTGCCATAGAAGAGCAAAACGATCTGTCTCAGTGCACCCTAGAAGAGTTGATTGGATCTCTTATATCTTATGAAGCGCAGTTCAATCAAGAAGAAGAATCGTTGACCAATGCATTCAGCACCTAGGATTCCCTTCACAAAGGTCAAGGCAGAGGAGGATGAGGTAGAGGAAGAATAGGCAAAGGGTCTTTGGTTACAGAAGACAAAACCGGTCACAGTCTTGAACACTCAAAGCATTTAGAACACTCTCACAACTCTCAAGGTCAGAGGGGAAGAGGCAAGAGATGGACCAATAATTCCAGTGTTCAGTGTAACTACTGCAAGAAGTATGGGCACTATGAATGACAATGCAGAAAGAAGCAAGCTGACCAGAACAATAGCAAAGTCAATGTCTCCAAAGGAGAAGAAGGCTCGTAAGAGGTGATGTTTCTGTCTTATCAAGCAACTAAAGAACACTGCAACTCAGATCTATGGCTACTAGATAGCAGTTGTAGTAATCACATGACAGGTAACAAGTCACTATGTTCTAGTTTGGATTCCTCTGTTGTCATGAATATCAAGCTAGGAGTTGATTTTGTGGTTCCAGCAAAAGGAAAATGTACTATTTTTGTACTTACTAGGAAAAATGAAAAGAAGTTCATTCATGAGTTGTTCTATGTACCGCATATGAATGTCAATCTGATCAGTATAGGTTAATTACTTCAAAACTAGTATGATATTCAGTTTTTTGATACATACTGTGTTATCCATGATAATCCTCGTAGTAAGGGACTCATAGCCAGAGTTGAAATGACCAAGAATAGAATATTTCCTGTTAGTATTAGGAGTGGCAACCTTCCACATCCTGTAGCTCATGCAGTTTCTAGTCAAGATGAATCCTTGTTATGTCATTATAGATTTGATCATCTTCCCTTCAAGAGTCTCAATCTCCTACACAAATAATCAATGGTCAAAGGATTACTGGTTATTCATGAACAATATAGCACCCATGAGGATTGTGTCACTGGTAAGCATCATAGGGACAGTTTCCCCACTTCCTCATCTTGAACCAACGAGCATCCTGACTTAGTTCATATAGACCTCTGTGGACCCATGGAAACCCAATCCATTGGAGGTAGTTTTTATTTTCTGACCTTTATTGATTATTTTAGCAGGAAAACATGGATTTATTTTCTTAGGAACAAAGCAAAGACCTTCTCCAAGTACAAAGAGTTCAAGGCTTTCATTGACAAGTAGTCTGGAAATTTCATCAAAATTCTCAGCTCAGATGGTGGAGGTGAATATGATTCACATTAGTTTTCAGAATTTTGTAAGAAGCATGGCATCCATAGATAGTTCACTACTAGATACACTCAATAGCAGAATGGAGTTACTAAACTAAAGAACCAGACCATCATGAACATGACCAGCAACCATTAGAGGAAATTTCAACTCAAAATGAGCCTTTTAACCATAATTCAAATTCCATGTAATCATGTGATAGCCAATGAAATTTTTAATATAAATTTGGGGATAGGTATCATAAAAAAAACTATTTTTTGTTCGTTTTCTGACATATCTCCTAGTGTTTTTACTTAAGTTTCAATCAAGAGATCTCATTGGATGCGAAATTAAATTGCACATCCAATGAGTACCAACTTGACATACTTTTGATGGACTTCGCTACCCCAAAAACAAGAAATACCTCAAAAAATGTGATGACAATGCCATCATCATGTTTTTTTAGGTATTTCTTGTTTTTGGGGCAGAGGGTTCCATCAAAAGTATTTTGAGTGGGTACATGTTGGATTTGGAATTTAATTTCGCATCCAACGAGCTCTCCTGATCAAAATTTGAGTAAAATCACAGGGAGATATGTCGAAAATACGAACAAAAAAAGTAGATTTTTTCTTCCCTTCCTCCAAAATTAATAAATATTGTTTTATTATTTTAATTACTATTTTGTTATTTTTCTGAGGCCGATTTTGAGTTGAAATTTCCTCTAATTATGCTATCACAAAAGAAGCTGTTAGATGAGTACTGGGATGAAGTTGTTGGATGCCCAGTCTACTTGCTTAACAGATCACCCATGGTGACTATCCAAGACAAGATTCTTGAAGAAGCATGGAGTGGCAATAAGACTAGTGTCGGACATCTCAACACTTTTGGTTCTGTTTCGTTTGCACATATAGCTAATGAGCTCAGAAGAAATTTAGATAAGAAGAGTGAGCGTTGCATTTTCATTGGTTACAATGAACATCCTATGGCACATAAGTTGTATAATCATGTCACAAAGATGCATTGTGGTGAGAAGAGACATAAACATGATTTAAGACAGATGTTGGAGTGATCCTTCAGACATACAACATGAAGAACGTTCACATCATCCAGATCTACCTATCAGAATTCCAAGATTGGAAGTGCAGCAATAAGAAGAAGTGGTCGAGAATCCACCACAACACTAGAAAACTAGAAGCTTGAGGGAGTTATATGAACAGATTCCAGTTCTTGAAGACAAACTTCAGTATTCTCTCTTCTCCTATCATCTCACATATTTTAATGAAGCAGTGAAGGATGCACAGTGGGTAAAAGGCATGAATGAAGAAATTGATGCAATAGAGAAAAATCAGACTTGGGATCTTGTTGATATCCCTGTAGAAAAAACCAATATTGGAGTCAAATGGGTCTATAATACCAAACTGAATGAAAAAGGAGAACTTGAAAAGCATAAGGCAAGGTTGGTTTCCAAAGGATATGTAGATAAATATGGTGTATATTATGATTAAACCTTTGCTTCTATAGTAAGGATGGATACCATAAGAGCTATACTTTCCAGTGCAGCACAAAATCAATGGCCTGTGTATCAAATGGATGTGAAATCTGCCTTTCCTAATGGAATTCTTGAAGAATAAGTCTATGTAAACTAGCCACTTGGTTATACTGTCAAAATTCATGAAGACAAAGTGTATAAGCTAAGAAAGGACTTGTATGGTATAAAACAAGCTCCATGAGATTGGTACAATAGGATTGACTCCTACCTCATCAACAATGGTTTTGGAAGAAGCAACAATGAGCCCAATCTGTATGTCAAAACAAAGGAAGGTAAAATATTGAGGGTATGTCTTTATGTTGATGACATGATTTACACTGGTAATTTTATGCTTGAATATTTCAGGACAATCATGAAAAACAAATTTGAAATGACTGATCTAGGACTGATGAAGTACTTCCTTGGCCTGGAAGTTACTCTAACTAATAAATGTATTTCTATCTTCCAGTATAAGTATGCTACTGATATTTTGTAGATATTCAGAATGGATAAATGTAAGCCAACTAAAACCTCGATAGCTCTTTGCACCAAGTTAACCAAGAATGATGATGAACTAGTACTAAACAATACACTCTATAAACAAATGGTAGGTTGTTTAATGTACTTGAATACAACTAGATCTGATTTGATGTATGTTGTCAGTTTTATTTCTAGATTTACGGAGTCTCCTAAAGACCCTCACTGGAAAGTTGGAAAAATAATTCTAAGATATGTTGTAGGCAAACTTGGATATGGCTTCTGGTACACTCATACACCAGACAGTATTCTCACAAGGTACAATGACAATGATTTTGTAGGTAGTATTGATGATCGAAAAATCACATCTGGTTATTCTTTCCATTTGGGTACAAATCTGATCTCTTGGGAATCTCAGAAACAACCCATTGTGAGCATGTCTTCTATAGAAACATAATATGTAGCAGCCACCATAGCAGCTTGCCATGTAGTTTGGGTAAGAAGACTGTTAAAGGATATGGGAGACACTGCAAAATATTTCACTTCTATTTTCTATGATAATAGCTATGCAATACAGTTGTCTAAACATAATGTATTTCATAGGAAAAGAAAACACATTGACACTCGCTATCATTTTGTTCGTGAGTTATTTAATGATAGACAAATTTCTTTACTATTTTGTGGCTACAAGGGGCAGTGGGATGACATATTCACCAAACCATTGGGAACATTTGCATTTGTATATCAAAGAGAGCACTTAGGCATACACAATGTTGAAGATGTACTACCAGTTGAGATTAAGGGGGCATGTTGAAGAATGTAATCTCAGCTGTGGTTAGTTAGTGAGTTAAGTCACCCATGGTATTTTCCTATAGTATTGCTATTATGTATTTCCTATTTATATTCAGTCTAATAATGAGAAGGAAGTCAATCTGCCCATAGTGCTTCTGTTCATTCCATTGTTTTCTTTTACATTAGCAGCTTGGATGCACTTTGAAAAGGAGATTCAAAAACATTATGGAATTGAATTTAGAGAATTTGCACATTTTGACCAATTGAACAAGTGAAGAGTCGAAGAGCATAATAGACTATCTAGAAATATCAACCTTTGTACAAACACTATAAATAATATTATTATGCTAATGAGAGTGAGAGCCTGCAGAACGGCATTTACATCTCCTAATGGTCATCTAAAGGAATCTGGACTGGTAGATGGTTACTTTCCTCCTTGTAAAATGCATCTTGATTGAAAATGAAGTTTGTGATAATGCACATTATAGACTTTTTTCTGTTATTCATTTATCAACCATCAATTACTTTTTATATGCATTCATGCATCAACTACTTGTAAAACCATTTATCAAACCATCAATTACTTTTTATATTCTTTTCTTTCTCTCTAACATTCCTTTGGTTATCCTAATGGTTATCCACTCATCAATTGTTGACATATCCATGCATTGGCTACCAATTATTATATATAATATAATATATTATAATTGTTTATGTTGCTATAGAATCAATCTAGAGATTACACTTGCTCATGCTCGTACATAGATAGTAGTCGACCAGAAAATTTTACTAGAAACAACCATATTAATAAGATTGTACTATGTTAGGAATACACCAACATGAATAAATTACTAATACAAAGTTTAATAGAAATTCTCGACCCACTGAATGATGAGCACATTATCTCACTGATTATTCTCATGATGCTATGCTGCCAAAATGGAAAGCTTATGGGGAGGTGCATGGTTTCACTGCAATCAAGGTAGACTTCTCAGGCTAAGAGATGGACCCATTGGAGTACAACTACATCTTCATGTTCATTGAAATTTAATTTAATAGTTGTATAAATTTATTTGAGTTAACCTAATATTTATCTAATAGTTAATCTAATGGTTATCCAATATAACCGCTTGAAGTTACACTAGTAGCTGTATAATCATTAGTTATATCCAATAGTTAAGCTAATAGTTATCTAATATAACAGTGATTATAGTTGAAGTTAAGCTAATAGTTGTAAAATTATTGGATTTAAGCTAATAGTTGTATCTAATAGTTAATTTAAAATTTAAGCTAATAGATGTATCATCAATGAAGTAGTTGAAGCTTAATTTTTCTAACCATCAAGAATTGTATTTATGTATTTATCATATGTTAACTAAGTTATTTTTTATTTTTTTGAAATTATTAAATAAATTTTGGATGACACCCATAGAACCAATCTCAATAATACACTTGTCTCATTCTAATCTAGAGATGAAAAAGCATAGATGATATTGTACCCCAAAATTCTACTGGAAACAACCATATTAGAAACCACCATATTAATAAGATTAATATGTTTGGAATACGTCGATAGGTATATAATTGGAAAATTGATAATGTTTTTTTTTCCGTGTCAAATATACACATGTCAGATTGTTTCGAACATATTAATATTATTAATATGGTTGTTGCTATTATTTATCCCTCAAATAACCAACTATTTATTTTAGGTTCTCATTAGAGGAAATTTCAACTCAAAATGGGTCTCCTAAAAAAATTAATAAAACAATAGTTAAAATAATAAAATAATATTTATTAATTTTGGAGGAAGAAAAGAAAAAAATATATTTTTTGTTTGTATTTTCGACATATCTCCCTGTGTTTACTCAAATTTTTATCGGGAGAGATTGTTGGATGTGGAATTAAATTCCGCATCCAACGAGTGCACACTCGACATACTTTTGACGGACCTGGCTACCCCAAATACAATAAATACCTGGAAAAACGTGATGATGATGTCAGCATCATGTTTTTCCAGGTATTTCTTGTATTTGGGGTAGCCAGGTCCGTCAAAAGTATGTCGAGTGGGAACTCGTTGGATGCGTCATCATCACGTTTTTCTAGGTATTTCTTGTATTTGGGGTAGCCAGGTCCATCAAAAGTATGTCGAGTGGGAACTTGTTGGATGCGAAATTTAATTCTGCATCGAACAACCTTTCTCGATCGAAATTTGAGTAAAAACACGGGGAGATATGTCGAAAATACAAGCAAAAAAAGTAGTTTTTTTTTATACCAATCCCGAAATTTTTATTAAAAAAGTGTTTAAGACCTATACAGTATTTCAAATTTAAAGCAATTTCATTAGCTAACACATGATGACATGGAATTTGAATTAGATTTAAAAGGCCCATTTTGAGTTGAAATTTCCTCTAATGGGACTTAAACCTACCAAAGCTACTCAATTGCGGGAAAATCTATTGTGTTGGACTTAAACCTACCAAAATGAATCAATTGCAGGAACAAGCATGATGTTTTCAAGCCATTTTTTACCTTAAGATTTATTAAATCTCAAAGGGGTGGAAGTCACGATTTTAAGTAAATCCCGGAATATATGGAAAAATCTGTGTTCGCAATAACCATTACAATTTGCTCAATTCTTCATCTAATAAAGACACTCACTACGGTCCAAGCAGCTGAACATTGGAACAACATCGCCAAGTGCGATGCCACTTACATATTCTTGTGATTTTTCCTCTCAATCGCTTTCTCCTGCTTTGGAATTCAATGACAACCTTCTTTATGATCGCCTCCTCTCGTGCTTTAACTTCATTAGTTATTCCAAAAGAATAAAATGATCTATCGAGAAATGATTTCAACAATAGAATATGAACGCACAGCAAAGACAAAATAGTTGACAGCAGACTCTATTTGAAAAATATACCAATTATGTACAGTGCTGATGCTATCATAAAATTGTATCATTCTGCGAAATTTGTAAGGTGCAATTGTTTTGAGCTCAGCATAAGCTTAAAATGTTCCTTTTATCCTTCTTTCTAAAACGAGGAAGGAAATACTCAATTTTTCTTATGTGATAGCAATTGAATCTTGCAACATAGTGCTTATATGCTGTGAAATTGCTCATGGTGATCAGTTTGAAAAACATAACCGTAGCAAGAAAAGGGAATGACTGGAAGCTAGCGACCACTACAAGGTATGGTAGTACAAATGGAGTATGGAAGCGACAGTAAGGGAAGTAAGTTGTGTAGTCTTTGGGTTAGTTATTTAACTCATAATTTATCTCATTTGTAGAATAATATCATGAGCTTTGAGAATACCATATGACACTGTTAGTGAAGAATTTGTAGTTATACTATTTCTTTGTAACAGGTGGTGCATGTGGATATGGAACCCTAGTGAAAGAGAACCCTTTTCAGTAAAAAATAGTTGCAGTGAAACAAAACCCTTTTCAATAAAAAATAGATGCAGGAAGTCATTCCCTATTCAAAGGAGGGAAGGGATGCAAAGCATGCTATTAGGTATTTACATTGCTTGATTTAATAAAGTATTTTGGCGCCTTATTGATGGGCCATGAGCTGATTAATGTATGGTGTGTCTAAGTAGGTGAAGTGTACAAAGGATGGCCTGTGTTTCCAAATGAAGGTGACTGTGGTGATTACATACAAATGTTTTGGTGGAATATGCTCAGGTACTCGCAAAAGGAATGAATTGATTTGAGTTGTAAGTTTCCTTCACTGACATGGAATCCCCTGGTACAACTTCAAATCTGCTAAACACTCGAGTCGTTTCGATTTTTTTTCGATGGCAGTTATCTAATAATACACCTCAATCAAGTAAATAAGAGGAATTTTGCAGAGTTGAATTTTAGGTTTCTTGTTATTTTATTATTCATGCGTTTCTTCTCATGTTATGTTATTTATAGTGTTCCTTGCGAATATATGGGAAAGAATATTGCATTCCACGTTAACAAAGGTGGCAATGCTTATTGGTTATGTATCCTTATTGAATACTAAGACATAGACGATGATGTTTGAGAAGTCTATTTAAAGCAGGGGTGTTATTACACATTTAAGTTCAATTGTAGTTTTGTGTATCAATCCATTATTGCAACTAGATTCATGTCTGAATTATCACGTTCTGGGCTGCATGTAGGCAAACTCAAATAAACGACAATGAATACAACAAATATGGGGTGCAAATTGTTATTTGAAAAGAAACCCTTTACAATTTTCGTTCTCTATTCTCTTGCAGTCTCCTTCAACTGGAAGAATACTCACTGCAAACAACGTTATTCCTCAGAATTGGCAACCGAGTGCCACATACAGATCACTTGTCAACTATAACTAATTACAATCACATCTGGTGTCAATGCAGATACAAATGTAATAATAGTTGATATCGTACATATCTAAATATTAGCATGAAATTGAGAATTTTCTATCCATGGATGGAACCAAAAACTTACATTAGAGGAAATTTCAATTGAAAATGGGGCTCCCAAAAATAATAAAAATTCCATGTCATCATGTATTAGCCAATCAAAATGATTTAAAATTCAAAAAGGGAGCACCTATTAAACAATGTTTTAATATAAATTTGGGGATATGTATCATAAAAAAACTACCTTTTTGTTCGTATTGTCGACATATCTCCCTGTGTTTTTACTCAAATTTTGATCGAGAGAGCTCGTTGGATGCAGAATTAAATTTTGCATTAAACGAGTACCCACTCGACGTACTTTTGCGGGCCCTGCTACCCCAAAAACAAGAAATACCTGAAAAAATGTGATGATGATGTCATCAACACATTTTTTCAAGTTTTTATTGTTTTTGGGGTAGCAGGGCCCATCAAAAGTATGCCTAGTGGGTACTTCTTGGATGCGGAATTTAATTCCCCATCCAAGGAGCTCTCTCAATTGTAATTTGAGTAAAAGCACAAGGAGATATGTCGAAAATACGAATAAAAAAGTTTTTTATTTTCTTCCTCCAAAATTAATAAATACTATTTTATTATTTTTATTATTATTTTATTAATTTTTCTTAGGAGGCCCATTTTGAGTTGAAATTTCCTCTAATGTTTATAGGATGGTAGAAAGATTCATTTCAATTTACTGTATATGTTTGTAGTAGTCACGACTTGCGACTCGCAACTCATATTTTATATTTCCGAATAGACCCACTTTTAATGGTTGTAGTGAGACTTTAGAAAACTATGAAGGTCTATTTAGCATAGATATGAGATTATAGTTACCAAGTTTGAGTTTCACAATACTAAAATAGTTAAAGTCTCCAATTTATAATTATAAATTAGAAAAAAAATTCAAACAAATGAATAGTATATATAAAAATTCAACATAAAAAAATAGAAAATAAATAAACAAGAAAATACATCATTTCAATTTTGACCCGCAATAATTTTACTACATTGAAATGATAACCATAAATTTATGTTTAAAGTAACGCTTATTCCATTGAAGGATACCATATTCCATTTTCCATTAAATGATACCTAATTAAAATCACTGTGTGTTTTTAGGGCTCTACATCTGGGCGCTATCATGCATCATACTATGAGCATTTTAATGATGTTAACATGTAAATTTGGCAAATAAAAAGGAAACATGCGATACCGATACTCGTATTTTGTTGGGTTTCCATGTCACAAAATTCCTACTCTGCACTACACCAATTTTCCATCCAGCTTCTCTACTGCAACCCCACTAGTATTCTGTTACATTTGAGTGACCTATAAGGATGAATGCAAAACACATATCAATCTATCTCCTAACCTCCTTTAAAAAGAATAAAAAACCTAATTATATCTGTATGGACCTAAACATGTAATATGAACTGTATATAAGCTAGATGCTCAACTATGAGATGTAGGACTTTATAAGGGGTTTGGAAGAGTTTATTAACAGTTTCAACAATTTAATGAGGAGTTCAACTCTTACATGACTGCAAATTATCTAGACTCCTAAATGCCAATTGCAGTTGGACTAAGCCTTAAGTGATTAGAGTTGAAGTTAAGCTCATAGTTGTAGAATCATTGGAGTTAAGCTAATAGTTGTATCTAATAGTTAATTTAAAAGTTAATATATGATCAATTGTAGTTCAAATAAAAGTCATGATTGGAGTTGAAATTAAGAAAATAGTTGTATCATCAATGGAGTTAAGGTCATAGTTGTATCTATTAGTCAAATAGTTGTATCTAATAATAGAATAGTTGAAGTTGAATTTTAATTTTTCCAACTGATAGTTGTATATAATAGTTAATTTAAAAATTAATATATCAACAATTACAATTAAAGTAAAAGTCATGATTGGAGTTGACATTAAGCTAATATTTTTATCATCAATGGAGTTAAACTCATAATAACATGTATTAATTGAATAGTTGTATCTGATAATCGAATAGTTCAAGTTGAGGTTCAATTTTTCCAACTATCATGAACTGTTACTTATGAGATGTTAACTAAGTTATTTTTTATTTTTTTGAAATTATTAATTATGAAGTTTGGGAGATGCCAAATTATGAATTTTTAAATTATTAATAATAATTTTGGACAAAATTATTAACTATGAATTATGGAAAACCTAAACATGTAATACGTACTGTATATATACTAGCTAAATGCACAACTAAGAGATGTAGGAGTTTATTAGGAGTTTGGAAGAGTTTATTAGGAGTTCGAACGATTTTGTTAGGAGTTCGACTCTTACATCACTGCACATTAGCTAGACTCCTAGATGCCAAATGTAGTTGGACTAAGCCTCAAGTGGTTAGAGTTGAAGTTAAGATAATAGTTGTAGAATCATTCGAGTTAAGGTAATAGTTGTATCTAATAGTTAAGGTAATAGTTATCCTATATTACTGTGAATAGAGTTGATGTTAAGCTAACAGTTCTAGAATCATTGGAGTTAAGCTAATAGTTGTATCTAATCTTAGATGGATTTAATCCCGTAGTTGTATCTAATAATTGAATAGTTATAGATTAATTTTAATTTTTACAACTATCACTAACTTTACTTATCGCATGTTAATTAAGCTATTTTTAATTTTTTGAAATTATTAATTATTAATTTTGGACCACACCCATAGAATCAATATCGAGAGTACACTTGTCTCATTCTTGTTTAATCTCAGACGACGCCCATAGAATCAATTCGGATAGTACACTTGTCTCATTCTCGTCGGTAGATCAAAAAGCGTAGATGGTAGTCCAACGAAAACTTCTAATATATATACACCTATTGACGTAATTAATAAGATTGATAGGTTTGGAATATGCTGACATGAATATATTTGACACAATGATAATGTTTTCTTCCTAAAGAATGTGTCAATTACTTGTATCTAATAGTTATTTTATTATAACAACCACTTAATTTGTTGTGTTTAAGCTCATAGTTGTATCATCATTGTAGTTAAGTAAATAGTTGCATCTAATAATTAATTTAAAAGTTAATATCAAGCTATTGCAGTTAATATAACACCTTCGAGTTATCTAGACTCCTAGCTTCCAAATGGAGTTTGACTAAGCCTTATGCACATTAAACTTACTCCCAAGTGGCACTTGGATTTTGACTATCACATGAGTTGCAAATTACCATGCCACTAAGTGCAGTTATCACATGAGTTCAGAGGAATTTATTAGGACTTGAGAGGATTTTATTAGGAGTTCGAATGTCACACAAACATCACATTACTTCAACTCCCAGATATAAATGTAGTTTGACTAAACCTTATGGACATTATCTCGACTTCTACCCACTAGATGGAGTTCCACCATCATATGGACTACACATTACCATGCCATTAAGTTTAGTCATCACATGAGCTATTTTTGATCTTTTTTATAAGCGTTAATTATGAATTTTGGACGATGCCCATAGAATCAATTGGGACAAAACACTCGTCTCATTTTGGTCCATAGATGAAAAATCATAGATGATAGTCCACCCGAAAATTCTAAGATATATACGCCTTTAGGCTCAACTATTTTGACATGTTTAAATTCAATATATGTATTGTATAGCATTATATTATAAAAAATGAATACAAGTGGTTGAGTGACTTCCTAATAATGATAAAACAAATATTATGATTGAAATGTTAATATAAATTTATATCTATAGCATTTTTAACTTTCAACATGACTTAGCCTCTACTAATAGCAAACTTTATAATTTTTATTACAAAATTATTAAAAAAATTACATAATAATATTTTAAAAAATAAAATAAAAATCAAATTATTACCGACAAAAATGACTTTTTTCAAAATTGTTGTGAAGACAAAACTTCCTTAAAAGTACATGTTAAATGTATTTCGTAATATTTAAACAATTTTTCACATAGTCATAATATTACCATTTTATTAGTAATAACAATAATAATTTTCCATTTCAAATTGAAAGCTACTATGTTACTCAACAAACACCTAAACTCGCTTTTTAAAACCTTAAATATATGTACACCCATCTCAATCGAAATAAAGTTTAATGAGATTTACACCACCCTTGAAAGAAAAGTTTAATGTGAACTTTCTTTTTGAAACCTTGAAAAAATTTCAACACATCAATCAAAAGAAAATTTCAATGTGATTAACGCCCATCATAATTAAAAGAAAACTTTAATGTTATCATTGTGAGGGTGTTCATTTAAAAGCATTGTAGTCAAATGAAAGTTAAACGGACGCCTTCGCTGCTAATAGTTTTCTTTTAAATATAAATAGAATGTCTATCTTGACACACACTCATTGAATTCATTTGAATCTATAAGAACAAGAATGCATTGCAGCAAATGAAGGTGTATTCATTATGGCACGACCACGGCACGACGCTCTCAAGATCATTTCAGCCTCTCCGAGCGGTGGTCACTCTGTAGGCATTGAAATAAACAGTAGCAACTGCGGATCCAAGTTTATTAAATTCCACAAACACATAATCCCCATAATTACGTAATCAAGTCAGACTCTGAACTTTGAAAAACAATTGTTGGAAAAGAGAATATGACTCGGAATTTACTCAATGCCTACAAAAAGAATTCGATGTTGTCCCAAGGATATCAGTAAATATCCCATAGAATAATATAACATTGATATTTAATGCGTAATGAATCTTAATTTGTTGGAATAACACTTATCAAAACACTACACCTTGCCGAATGTAACAAACATAAATAATAACAATAATTAAATATATTTAAACAATTAATAAATTAAAAGTCAATTAAAAGACACATCCTTGGTGAATAGTCACCAAGAAAGCCTATTAATACAGCTTCATTATCAATCTAAATTATCAATTATTCAATATGTGAGTTATTTCAGAAATAATGAGTTTATTCTGGATTATTTGAGAATATCTAGATACAAATATTACAGTGGTATCAGAGAGCCCCTTCTTGGGCATGTGATTTTCGCTACTGACTATCAGTGAGAGTTTCTCTCATCAGTTGGTATTTAACCAAGGAGTGCTTCTTGGCCAGATTCAATTGTTCCATAACCAACCCTTAGTTGCGCTAAACGCCCTTCCACCGCTGCTCACTCCACATCACTCCACCCATCCTGTCCATGCAGCTGCCTCTCTGCTGCATGTGTCATCCCTCTACATCTCTTTTCTCCCACTTCCACAAGCTACCTCCCAATTTCCATGTGTTCCAACCCCATCCTCCATTTTTTCCCTCAACAGCTACTCCATGCACCTTGTACATGCCACATCAACTCCATTTCCCTTCGCGCAGCCTCCACTCCTCACAGACTCCATCCGTGAACTCCCTCCTCACAAGTTCTCTTCCCCACCTCCCGTCTCCCAACATCACTTTCTCCCGCTCCAACACATTGAATCTCAGGCCTCCCCTTCCCTCTTCCGGACACTACCACCCTCGCTTTTTCCCTCGTCCATAGCCTCGCGCAAGCCCCCACAACGCTACCTAGTTTCCATCCTCCACGCCTCTGCACAATCCAACAACCTCCTAACTGCTCGACCATGACCCTCCTTCAGCTACTCACCCTGCACTCCACCCACCTACCGACACACCTCGTTGTTCTCCTCTTTGATATGCCCTTCCCACATCATTGATCCCTTCCACTGCTCTTCCTTCGTATGACCCCTCTACAACACTTCCATTGCTCTTCCTCTTGATGCTCCCTCCACAACCTTTCCACCATCCACCAATATCCACACAGTCCGTCAACTCCCACCAACAGCACAAAACCCAATTTCCACGTTCAAATAAAAACAAAATTAATAATATTATAATATTGTATTATTATATTTTGAAATTTCAAATTACTATTAATAATAATAAATATTATTTCAGTATTGTTAAAAATATTACTATATATATATTTATTTATTTTGGAAAAAAGAAAGAAGAGAGGAAATACCAAAAAGGGCAAAGCTGAATTTTCAACAAGAACCATATTGGGGATTATTACACCTTTTATTGTCGAATAAAAGAAGACAACTTGAAGCAAAGTTTAAATCACAACTATGTAAAATACATATTCAGTAATTAAGTCGTAGTTACAAGTAACATTGGACGAGTGGGAGCAATATAAGGTGACTAATAAATGCCTACATGTTGAGGTCAAGACGAATGATTCATTAAAATCAATAAGAGATAATGAAAATTGTCGCTTAAAAATTCAAAGTCGATTGTTGGAACTAACCAGAAGAGATACCGAGAAAATGTTGTATAATAAGGATAAATAAATATCTTGTTTAAAATCTCACAATCAAAACCTAGAAGACTAGGCCAAGATATAAAAAAATGATGACAAATCACCATATGGAAGCGATAATGAATTGGAAAAATAAATGTGACATCTAAGCAAGTTCATCATGGACAAGGATACTCAATCGGCATAAGTCCACATAACATTAGAAAGTCAAGAAGCAAAGATAGGTCAACTTCAACAACATATTAGTGAACTATAGCCGAAAGAGAATGACACTAAAAGAATGCACAAATTGGAAACTACAGTTGTCAAAAGCACGTTACCAAATAACAATGAAAAAATATATTGATTAAAAAACTATAAAAAAACGTTAATTGGGAAAATCAGAAAGCTAAAACATACTAATAAGACAAAACAATAAAATGAAGACACCGAAGGAAAACTACTGAATAAAGAGGAAGAAAACCAACACCTAAGAAGTTTTAATCTAGAATTAGAGGAAGAACTCAAGAAGTTAAAACAGGAAAAGAAATCGCAACGAGAAAGGTTAGAGGTGATTCAGAGTGTGCAAAAAGCATCTAGACAGCGAAAAACAAAATCAAGTTAACAAAGAAGAAGCAAAATAAAATTTGGTCCTCATCGCAGTTCAAAAAGAAGTCAATCCAGCAGGAAAAGCGAACAATAAAAAGTCCTTATCGACACCCCAATTATAAAGTTATTTTGACCAACGACAAGGTCAAAATGAAGATAAATAGGGCAATTATGATTTAAGATGTGAAACAAAAAATCTACAACCTAAACAGAAAACATAAATATTTATCCAGCAAGGCGACCAACAGTCAGCTCCAATGAAAGTAAATCTCGGATGGATCACTTTCGAAGAAATGCGACATTTCAGGGAGTAGGAAATTATATCGCCATGCTTCATCAAGTGTTGGAATTACAGGGTCAAGAGAGGCATGAGAAGGTGTTACAAATAAGAAAAATTGATAATTCCTTCACTAAATAAGCTTTGAGGACAAAGCTTCCCTTAAGGAGAAGACAATGTAACAAACATAAATAATAACGATAATTAAATAAATATAAACAATTAATAAATTAAAAGTAGATTAAAGACATGTGGTGTCCCTTGATGAATAGTCACCAAGAAGCCATGTTAATACGACTTCTATTTATCAATGTAAAATATCAATATATTTATCAAAATTATTCAATATGTAGGTTATTTCAGAAATGATGGATTTATTCGGAATTATTTGAGAATATATAGATATAAATATTATACCAAATTTAATTAACTATCACCCATTACATTTCCATTTATATCAGATGTTTATAAATAGCGATAAAGGGTGGGAAAACAATTTTAAATAGCCACATATTTCTCCATATCAATGGCATATCATTGACCATTTTTTCAATCATATCTTTCAATATTATTTGGTACTAAGATTAATTGATGGTTTTGTCTACACATTCTCACAATGAGCACACATACCAATGTAAATATTTACAATTTGTGGGCTCACTTGGACTCAGAGCGTCTCGATCCGTCAATATCTGAAAAATTCCACTCATTACAAAATCAATTCAACCGAACATAGCAAGGATTTCATGATAAATACAGAGACAAAAAACAAAAGCAAGGATCGTAGAGAACGAGCCCATGACATGAAAAGTAGCATCGTGGGTATATCAAAACCTTAAAATCGAAATTATCAGAGTAAAAAGTGTACACGTCTGAGTCGATTACTTTGACACAAGAAAGTGACGTAAGAGAGGAAGGAATGACGTTATTGATATGCATATTACAATTGTAAACCACAGTTATTTTTATAACAGGTGTGAACTTATCTAAGACATGAGCTCGACTCCTCTGGGTTGGACGAGCTATCTTTGATGTGCGCTATGAAATCGGTTGCCCTCGTAACATTGTTATCTTTTAAAAGAGAAGATTGCAAGAACCATGTGTTATTGTAGCGGTGAGAAGAAGAAGGGAACAAAACTTGAGATGAACTTCCACACAGATTTATGGAAAAAAAGGGTGCAAAACAACACATCAAAACTGATATCTCACTACATCAAAACAATCAGTGGACTAGGTTATCACAATTGAACTCCATGCGCTCTCATGCTTTGAACTCAATTTTTTTTCCATGGAAGAGTCCTCTTTTAAAAGTTTTGGACTCACTGACCGGAACACAACCACTCTTGCAGAACGAAAGTTCCACTCGAATAGAAAAGCTCGCCCCTTTTTAATCACAAATTGCTTTGAACCCACTACCGTCGAGCAAGGATTTACTTTACTGTAACTCAACTCTTTTTTTTCCATGATGATACATGGATGGACTAGATGAGTGTGATAGGTGCATGTCAATTCAATGCACATCAGATTACCTCCTCCAAAGGATACCAGATTGAGAGTTTACTTGGTATGTCATGTGAACTAGATATTAGTTGGACACCCACTATCAGATGGAGGAGTTTATCATGAGTGCCGCATTTACACTAAGTGCACATTACTTAGTCTCCGAGCTACAAAATGGAGTTTGACTATGACATGGACTACACATTATCATGCCACTAAGTGTAGTTATCAAGTGAGTTGAGAGGAGTTTATTAAGACTTTTATTGTCACATGAGCTATTTTTTAATTTTTTAATTATGAATTTATACTTGTCTTATTCTCATCCATAAATGGAAAAATATTGATAAATATAGATAGTAATCCATCCCAAAATTCTAAAATATATATACTTATAGACTTAAAGATATATAAAATGATAATGGAATTAATAAGTATAAACAAAATAAAACCTTCATTATAAATTTTTCAATTTTGTTACCACCCATAAAGATAATTTAGTCGAAAATTTCATCCATACATGATTTAGTTTGGAGATTTAAATAATTTGGAAATTTTAAATCACTAAAATTAAAGAAACCATTAAAAATAATAATAATAAAAAAATTCACTATTACCGAAAATTTTGGCCTAAACAAGTGAAATTTGTTTCCCAGGCAATTCACGAACCACAAGATGGAAATAGAAGACCATCGAAAAGTTCACCGGTTTAAAGAGCAATGACCGTCACAAGATTCAGTGCCATTCTGTTTTCAAATGTCAAGGCACACTCTCTTTCGGGTGCTGAAATGAGACATGCGGCATTCTTCGTCCGGTACCTTGAATCTGAAGGGTGTTTGCTGGCTATGAATACCCAAAGGTTATGTATAAAGCCGTATATGTCTTGCTATCTTGAATGCGAATGCTGTTTGCCTCGTTGAGGGAAAACTATTGCTATTTATAACTGACGAAATATTTTTCAATATGGGAAACGAATTAGTTTAGTTGTAATAAACGAAACGATCAGATATCATTATAGTCCAATTTTAATAAAAAATGATCTGAGGAGCGGCGGTTAAAGGGGAGAAGCCTCATGTACCGAAAAAAAATGAAAAAGTGTTTGTTGGATTGATCGATCAGTTTCAGTTTAAATGAATTTAGAGAGACTTCCTTATTACTAGGTGTTCCTCTTATTTAATTAGTTGAATTTGTTGAAATCTGTAGCTCGTCATGCTCTTTCACTCTTACTGACACATCACTACTTTGTAATGTAAATCAATCCAATTTAAGTTTTTAAGTCGATAGTTATTACAGACTTCAATGCTTAAATCCGTAGCTTCTCAAAGAAGCTATTTTGTCTCTCTATATAAAGAAGAAGAAGTTTTGTAAATATACAACAGATATTGAAAAGAGAATTGAACATTGGAGAAGAAAGAAAACTCTCTAGAGTTCAAGAAGTCAAGCTCTATGTCCGAACCTATATTTCGACAAGTTATATAAATCAATAATTTATGGTTGAATACATGTTTATTTAAGGTTTTCACCTAATTTTTTTTAACCAGAGGTAACTCAAATTTAACCGTCTCAGTATTAACATTCCTGTATGCCTTGCAAAATATATTGGTTTCATCCTGCATTTTCGCAGGTGTGTGGTGACTTTATTGAGTATACCCAACTTATAGGTGGTAGAACGTTTGCAAACCAGAGTTGGGCTGTGAATTTCTACAAAGTTGGTTGTTAAGATAAAGGGTGCGAAGATCTTGGCCATGGACATATTGAAATCCAATAAAATAACGATTACGCCCTCTTAGCAAATACTATAAGATATTTTGAGCATTGTTCATTCAGTAACAGCAGTATAGTATTTCATTTAGTAGAGGAAAGCTAAGAAAGAAAAGGATTTGAGAAAGGACGCGCCATACCTCTTATTGGCAAACTCGTAAAGTTTTCCACGGTTTGAGAAGACGATGAGCGCCACTTCTGCCTCGCAAAGCACAGACAGTTCATACGCCTTCTTCAGCAATCCGTTTCGACGTTTGGAGAAAGTCACTTGTCGATTTGTAGTATTCTCGATCCGCTTTATCTCAATCTTCCCTCGGCCCATTGCGTGTTTGTAGTAACTCTAATAACAAACTGCTGAAATCTACATATACTGTAGCCGTTAGCTGTTAGGTTAAGGCAACCCTAGTCCTGTTAACACCCTTACCTGGTCAAGCAAACGATGATCTGTGTACTAGTTGTTCCTTCGTCCTGCAGAGAGAAGCGAGAAAAGCATCACAGGTCAGACTAGTTCCTACCAAAAATATGACACAGACAGACTTACATGACTTCATTTCAGATGGGGTGGAGCCTCAGGGTTTCCAAGAATGAGTGAGCACTTACAGACGGAAGAGAAGAACAGGAAACCCTTCCAGGATGAATGAGATAGAGGCCGGAAAATATGTGGCTGAGACTTTTTCTAGGGTATGGAAACCTGTGCGAAGTAACTTGTGGCGTAGTTTTAATCGTTGATCGTTATTTATTTATAGGAAGGTGGACATCATAATAATATAAAATGGATGTTGCATTGTTTTATCACCCCATGTTTCTTGAAGTTATGAATTGCGATGCATATCTGTCTCCACCTCTGTCCAGGTCAAGTACTTGTTACCCCGCCCACTCTCTTCGAATGGAAGGCTAGGAATATATTTAACCTAAATAATAAGTCTACTCTTCAAAAGGTTCCAAACAAAATCTTTCGTGAATCAGTCGAATCAAATACAAGGCTCGTATTCTTCTGCCTCTCTGTATATAATATAGACTTTTATCGATTGGAAAATGTCATGACCCGAGATAAACGGATTCCACTCTTTTATAGTAAAAAGAAATCCGTAAAAAAATTCTTTAGGCGGTCTATTCTTTGGCCAACTGCCCCAAATTTAGATAATATAGAGAGTGCATTGGACGGAGGGAGAGTTTGATATATTTCACTAAACGGAACAGTACAGGTCTCCTTCTCGGTGTTCCCGAGATGCCTTCGTTTCCAACCAGTTGAACACGAAACGAGAAAAGTGGAAGTGGTCACAACTTTCGAATGTAAACTGTTGTAAGTGGAAGACAGGTTTCAGTCATCCATTGGCAATTTGCTTTAAATTATTAATCCGTTTGTGATGTTCTAATTTTGTTAATTACCAAGTCACTAAAACGCACATTTTAACATATCTCTTTCGGTTTCGAATAAATTTTTTATAATGATATTAGGTGAGATGCAGTTTACATTTTAGCGTATATAATATCGACTATTAAACATATAATACTAGAAATTATTCAAAATTAAAAATATGTAAAAGCTAAAACTAAACTAGGAAAAGAGTTTCATAATGATAAATAATGATCATATCTTCAGTCTGTCTTTTGTTTAGCTGTGCGAATGGAACGAACAGCAAAAATGAACTTCTTGCTTTATGATGTCTAGTTAAATTTTCCATTCCACTCGGTAATGCTTCTCTTGTGATTGTCAACTCGGCAAATAACGTATGTCCTTTGAAGGTTATATATCTTCGTTAATAGTGCTTAAGGATTAATAAACTTTTAGCTCTCTTTCATGGTCTCTATATTAAGCATTTTTAAAGAGAACTCAACATGAATGCCAATACATTCACATTCTTAAAACAGGCTCTTACTTCTGAATTTGGTCTTCTACTTCGGGAGGAAAGCATTGAAGGCTTTCTGGTGGACAAAGGTTTAGTTTTCAGTGTTACCAGAAATGGAATGTAGGGGTTCGCTTTACTTCAAAAAATGGGTAAGAAAGGGAAATGGGATGGAAAACGGTGTTTTCTACACCCGTTCTTGTTTTTCAAGCACTAAAACCGTTTTTTAGGAAACGCTTTACGTTTCTGGTCATTTCTTAAGGCCGTTTTTGAATTTCTTAGAGGAGTATAATACTATTAAAAATTCCATGTGTCTTCTATGTACTGCACAATAATCATATTCGCAAACAGGATTCCCATTGTGATGAGCACCAGAATTTTGTTCTAAACAGGGTTTGTTTGCAGTAGTAGCTCTTATTTTCTTGTTAACAGGGTTTCATTTCTCTTATTTTGAATGCCAATGAACTTATGCCCTCTTGGATGAACTCTAATCAATCCCTTTAAGAGCAATGGCTATGCGAACCCAAAACGCAAAGGAACTGCAACTAATACCTAAATTCTTCACTTGCCCTTCGTCTCACCGGCTTCCATTGTCACTGCTCTTGTGAAATAGCCCTCAAATTTTGTTTAAGGTCTATTTTCGTTTTATATCTGTACCAAACTTATATAACTGTAATCGACTAGCACAAAACTAAACTCTCATCGATGATAGATCATCGAAAATTCAATTTCATTGATGTCGTTTATTCTTTTTAAATGTTTTGATTGACCTTATGTTGAATAATAATATCATCATCTTTTATAATAAGCATAAACAAAATAATATTATTCAAATATCCCAAATTGATGCTTTTAAACCCTAAGAAACCCAATAATAAATGTTACATAAACCAATATTGTGCACCACAGTATATGGTTTAAAAATATTAAATGCAGATAACTCATATTGTGCACCACATTCATATGGTTTACAGGTTTATAAACTATCATATCCTTAAAAATATTAAATGTAGATAACTCATATTGTGCATCACAGTATATGGTTTAAAAATATTAAATGCACATAACTCATATTGTGCACCACATTCATATGGTTTGCAGGGCTTAGTAATGAGGCACTTAATAATCAGGCATTTACAGGGCTTAGTGATGAGGCACGGGTCCATTCTACATTAAATCAGGAATGTGTTTTTGGTTTAAATTGCTCTACCACTTCTTTTGCGTGGAAGCATTATATGTCCAAACTTTTAAAAGTTTATCCTCTTATCCAATATTGTTGTTTTCTCTTTCCTCGTTTCTCGTTGCCTTCATGTTTCTAGTTTCATTTCTAGTTTTTGGTAACACAAGTAATAACATGATGGATCCTGTCTCAATGTTTTTTTTCCATTTTCGACTCAATGTTTTTTTTTCCATTTTGAACTCAATGTTTTTTTTTCTATTTTGGACTCATTCTTTGTTACAACTTTTTGTTAAAAAGTTGTTGGCCATGATATTTTAGCTCCTATACTTTTATGGGATTTTGTTAAGAAGAATATATATTTCAAACATACTTTAGATATCACTTTGTAAGTAAAAGAGATATATTTTTTTTATTTTATTAATAGCAAAAGTAAATTTTTTTCAACTTGAAAAAAAATATGATAAAAAATTTGTGAGAAGTGGAAATTAAAAAGAAAACATAGTTTTTTTAGAAAACATAATTTGAGAGCTCATTTAGTTTTTTTTCTTAAAAGTTTATTTATTAATATTGGACAAGTACAATATACCTTACAAAATGATATGCCACGGGTTGTTGAGAGCTCATTTAAGTTTTTTGTTTTTTTGTTTTATGTAAACTAATTTTTTATCTAAAATCCTCAAAAAATAGAACTTATTTTCTTTAAAAACTCTAAAATATTAGTGAAAATTTTAATTTCTTGAATTTTATAGAATACATATAAGTGAATATAAGTGCCCTTTGAATAAGAAGTACAAAATATTACATAATACTTTAAATTAATAGGAACATGGATCTACAATGATCTTACATGAAACTTGTTATGAAGTGAAAGCTTGTTTCTATTATGCATATACGAAGAGTATGATATAGAAGCCTTAGTTACAAAATTTAAAAACTAAATTGCAAATTATTATTAATATATTGTTATGCTATGCAACTGTACCATATAAATGTCAATGTTGTAACATAATGGCATTGGGAATCTTAACTCAATGTCAATTATTACAAGCAACAATTAAAACAAAAGTATAACATTAATAACATAACTAAACAAACATACAAAAAATCCATTGTTCTTATAACATTTCCAAAACAACTTTATGATTCTATATACATAGATGAAATATATTCTTTATGCATATAATTTTGGTTACTCAATCTTGATTGAGTATCTGTTTCTTTTCTTTTTCTATGATTGGAAATCGTGTATTTTAGATATCTATATGATCAAGTCCTTAGGCTTATAAAATATTGTATAAAAAATGTTTAAAATCATTGCTATTTGACTCGAATCTGTTCTAAAAAGGTCAAGGTATTTTTAATTTTTTGTTGAAACAATGTGGGAAAAATTTGAAAATGATTTTGATATTGAACCTTAGACATATAATAGTTCCAAATCTCCTAAAAAAGGAAGATCGTTTGTTTTACAGTAGCCTGTTCTAGTCCCCTTACAAAACGTTTGTTCTTAGGTTAGCAACATACTTCATATGTTCCTAGAAATTCACATGGTATCATCATGAAATGATACAAGTCTTAGATAAGTAAGAATATACAACTCACTAGAATGCCCTTGTTGACGATCTTTTACTTCAGCAACATCTAAGGTTCCTCGAACAATGCGATATCTCACATCGAGTAAATCTTTAACCCTTCCTCCTCTTACAGATACTACCGAATGTTCTTGTAAATTATGGTCAACATGAGGTATATAAGCATTGATTTCAAATCCAGAGGTTAATCGTACTCTGGCAACTTTGGGAGTCATAACTCAATGTCAATTATTACAAGAAACAATTAAAACAAAAGTATAACATTGATAACATAACCGAACAAACAAACAAAAAGTCATTTTCCTTATAACATCTCCAAAACAACTTTATGACTATTTTATATTATTTGATAAAGTTTTATTATTTAATTGAATAAATTGGCTAGATCTGAAATCTGCCAAATGTCTGCTTAATGGACATATTTATTAAATACTTATGGATTTGATAAAAGTAGAGAAAATTAGAGGACAACCACGCTAAATGAGGAAATTGTGCAGATAAGAGTGGAAGACGAGAAAGAGTTAACCTCGAGGAAGTCAAAAAAAGTTTCTAGAGTGCAATAATGACAATAGACACTCCCCAAAAATTAGGGATATTGATAGCCACGAAAATTCCAAAGGGAATCAACTACTTGTAAAAGACCTAGGAAAAGAAAATACAAAGAGGCATATGCGGGAGAAAGGACGTTGCGTAGTATGTTAGACAAAGGAAAGCTTGTTGTGTGAGCATTATGGTGTTAGGAAAGAAGTACTTGTTGATCAAAAAAAGAATTGTGACATAGGTTGACTATTTTCCACTCTTGGAATGCATAATTTGGCTCGGGGATGATTAGAGCGGACAAGGGATCTTATCTCAATATAGGGTTGGGTGGAATGTGATTGTTCCTATCATATTTGGTGTTGCAAAGCTATCCAGGTTTCTAATTGAGTTAATTTATTTTACCGCTTACATAATTTTGCAGTCTATTAGTTTTATTTTCCTGCATATTAGACTTATTGTAATATTTATCCTATGGTCATGATTGGTTTTCCTTGGTAGAATGAAGAGTGCAACAACAATAAATATTATGTTATGTGATTGTTTTAGATAAAATGTCCCTTTTTATTAAGGTCGAGTTGGAAAGTGCATTGTAATTGTAAAACATTATTTGTAGAATTGTTTCCTTGTTCTTTTACAGTAACATAAGATTATGGAATTTGAACAATTTGAACAATAACATATTAAACGGATCCTCATGAAAAAATCATATTCCTAGAAGGTTAACATTTCTATTACAAAATTAATGTATTTAATTATATGCATACCATATCTTCAGGCGTTTAGTCATCAAATGGTTTTAGACAATATTAAGGAAACAAATTATTTTTTTAAATACAATTAAAGGATGACTGTTAGTTAACATAACAACAACCATTATTATGGTTCATGGCTGATATTTGTATCAGTTCTCAATATTTAAGGTATGTGACCAGTTCTGCATTTTACTCCACAGTAGGTCTATAGATCCTCAAAGGAAAAGAAATATAAAGAATCGATAGCTTGCAAAGCCCTCGTAATTTGTTTTAAACTAGAGTATAGAGTCTTATCACGGAGCAAGCCGAGAGACTTAGAGAATCAATACTCATATCAAAATTACCTTTAATATATGACTAATATGTACAATAATTCAAAATATTATCTATCATACCAAGTATCTGTTACAATGGAGAAACTCTACATGTTCATTAACCCGAGGATGTAACTGAAATAAATAAAAACTGTACATAACCTTCAAAGAGCTTATGGCTCCACACAAGTCCATTTATAGTAAGAGTAACCCATAAAAATAGCATGATATAAACTAATATTGCTGGAGAACCCCCTAGGATATGAAAATGTTGAGTAAACAATGCCTCTGATGTTGGATAAAATCCTATCAAATAAAGATATGTAATGGATAAACCCTAAAAGAAATATGGGCCAAATCCCAAGTTAAAAGTTACAGCTAAACCCTAAACAATTGCAAAGCAAACAATGCCCCCAACATTGAATAACATCTTAACAAATTAAGAAATGCAATGGCTAAATGCTAAATAAATACAAATGAGAAATCAAATTAAAATATACTGCTAAGCCATAACTAAATGCAGTTCATAGGTTAAATCGATACTTACAAGTCAAGACAACTTCATTATAAACATGTAAAAATTTATAAATAGAACAAGTTTAAACCCTATTACTAAATCATTAAAAAATATCCAAACATAATCTTTGGGCTTAATATCCTCATTGAGAGCAAGGGACACAATTTCCTTACAAAATATCTACATGATGATAAGTACATACCTCCTACCAGGTTAGAAAGCGATAAAAACCCATCTATGTACAATCAAGACAAGATTCTGATGTGAGGTCCTTCAGAGAGTACTATATGACTCTTCTTCTTCCCCTCAGTAAATGGAAGTCCACGGTATTAATGAGAAACCTCCCATGAATACCAATCATGCAGAAAGGAGAGGGTGAGGAGAGGACAATACTAGGATCGAGTATTGCTTACCGAAATTACTTGTCATACACAATAATAGGGTTTTAATAACCGGGATGCGAGAACCTGCAGCCAAGAAGAGGATATTATTATTAATTAAGATCCTCGAAACAATTTATTCAATAAAGTGAAATGTGTTACAATAAGAGGCTTACCGATGTCAAGGATTCTAAAGGAAAAGCTCTTTAAAAAAAAAAATATGCAATACATTTCATGGTACTGTGATTATAAGCAACGAGGTAGACTATCAAATCCCATGCTATCATAGAATACGATTTCTTGAATGAACTAGGGTTCAAGTCCGGTACTCATTTCCTTGCAGTTGGTGGGTGCTTCAGTGGACTTCGAGACCGTTACCAAATAAATTTTTTGAGTTAAATGTACAATTTAAATGCGATACCACCCAGATAAAACCTTCCATCTCAAGAAATGACTATGGAAGCGAAGTCAACAACCTCACATAGCTCAACGTCCCGAGAAGCAATAAGAGAAAGAAAAAAGAAGACTCTTAACGGTTTGCGCTCATGATTATACATTGGTTCATTCAAAGCGATTGATAAGGGAGATGTTTGTACGTGTGAAGTTAATGATTATCGTACTTTCAACTCACCACATTGGTCCCAACGTAAAGCATGAAATGACATGCACATTAGAACATGTAAGTATGGTATAACTAACGACTTGACATATGTAGTGAGAAATAATTCAATCATGTTGAAAACCCCTTGAACCTTAGTAAAAGGATCTCGTGAGTATGTCTTAAAACGATTTCTTCCAAACCATTTAGAAAGATCTTGTGACACTAGTTTAAATCCCTACATTTGCAAAGTGTTAAGTTAGTAAGGATTTTAATGTGAATATTTATAAAATTAAACATACTAAAACATGTTAATAACAATAGTTATCTTAAAATGAAGATGAAGGATTAATAGCAAGTACCAAATGATAGTAGTTGTAACATCCCCAAATCAAATAATAAAACATTTTTCCTTTCGAAAGACAACTTATACCTTCGATACAGCTACCCTTATGACATTTGAGTGACAAAACTAAATCAATTGTAAATGAATTACCGGAAGGGTGTTGGTCATTAAGAGGAAACTTTGTATCTCTGAAATAACATAAGTCCATTGTAATAAATTCAACCATTTCAATCCTTCCTAAGGTCCATATTTCTATAATAATTAACACATTAGGCAAATAATTTAGTTAATAACTCTAGCCTTTATCCAACATTAGACTGTCTATCATACTATAAATATCCAATAAACAATATTCCTTTCGAATCATCATTCGACAATTTACACCATCATTATCATCAAAATTTAAGATAAATACATCAAGACCACATAAGAGTGAAACCAATGTACGTGGTTCAGCCAATCCATGGGTTACGTCCACAAAACTGTTACATCATGTAATATTTATTGAGCTAAAAGAATTACAATCTGCAACATCATTGTTTCTATACTTTTCTGTTATTCTCATAGTGTCTCTCTCTGAGAGTATTTCTAATCTATTTCCCAATTGCGTTCTTTGCATGGGATCTAAACTCCATTTTTACATTGGATATGTGGAATAAAAAAAACATTTGCATTCAGTTTTCTTTTTATTGACACACAATCATTAACCTGTCCATGGCTAAAGCTGTGCCTCCACTTGTTAATACATAACCTATGATACAATCAAACATGCACGGTGTGCTCTCAATAGCCTTTACACACTAAGAAAAACCCTATACATATAAGCTATATCCATATAATATAGTTGTTGCAATAATAACATGGACGGTCACAACGGTGTGTACACATAATTTTAAGGGAATCGCCCTCCATTTACAAGGTAACCAAAATATAACCAAAAGAAAACATCCCAATGTTTATTACACTTAAATCTGGAATTCCATATTATGTCTACAAAAATCATGCCAATGTTGCCATACCTCAAATATAGATAACCTATATTCAAGCACTGTCAAGACAAACCTTTCACCAGGCAATGAATAGTTTCAAATCATAGTAGAATTGTTCCCAATGCATGCATATAGACTCTGACCACGAGAAAACGAGGAAGATCAAATTGTACAAAATAAGAGTAAAAGATAAGATATTTATCCATATTTACATAGCAACACACATCCCAAATGAAGGTCTGTATGAAACAATTTCATATCTGACCTAACGCATCAGACTAATGCATGCCAAATATGGAAAAAACGTAATCAAAGCAATAGATGTATTAGTTCTGGGTCTAAAAACGCAGTTAAGTAAAACAATAAATGTATCATCAATGGATCTATGCATTGAAAGCAATCCAATAGTTATGGATCAAAACACCAGCCAAAGAATTTCAATACCTATGGATCTAAAAACGCGGTCAATGATC
The DNA here is from genome assembly GCA_001517045.1 of Pseudotsuga menziesii. Taxonomy (NCBI): domain Eukaryota; kingdom Viridiplantae; phylum Streptophyta; class Pinopsida; order Pinales; family Pinaceae; genus Pseudotsuga; species Pseudotsuga menziesii. The sequence continues at coordinate 593,652 of LPNX010683960.1, read as the reverse complement.
CTATAAGTTTATTAGCTATGGATAAAAAAACACATAGTCAAAAGCAATCCAATAGTTATGGATCAAAACCGCACCCAAAGAATTTTAATACCTATGGATCTAAAAACGTAGTCAATGATCCAGTAAGCTCATCAGCTATGGATCAAAAACACAATCAAAACCAATCCAATAGCTATGGATCAAAACGCAATCAAAGAATTTCAATATCTATGGATCTGAAAACATAGTCAATGGTCCAATAAGTTTATCGGCTGGAGATCTAAAACATAGTCAAATGTATCCCATTTCTATGGGACAACAACGCATTCAAAATAATAATAGACCTACTCCAGATCAGATCCAACTCGCTTTAGAATACTAGTAGTAATAGGAATTACTTAAATCATATCCAAATCACGTTTGACATTGCTCTAGATTAGATCCCAATCATATTTTAGCATAGGCATTAGCCTAGATCGTATCCAAATCGTATTCATCATAAAAACTGCATTCAGCATAACCATTAGTCTAGATCATCTCTAAATTGTATTCATCATAAAAATTATATTCATCTTGGGCGCGCCATACCCCGATCAAAATCACATGCAATCAAAATAGCATACATCAAGGGTCTTTCCCAATTTAAAATCGTTGACAAAGAATTTATATGCACACATGGTCTCAAGTATAATGCTCAGATCTATGTTTCTAACAAATTGCATGTAGGTTTGGAAGCACATACAAATACAAAACGTCTGGATCGGTCAGTTGTCATACGTAGAAAAAATAATACAAGTGTATACCTAAATAGGATTCCTACTAGATTCATGGATCACAACGCAGATAGGTGAACGCTTAAAAGTTTCATGGTTCAAAATGTAGATGGATGGATGCTTACCAGATTCATATCTGAATCTTCCTTTGTAAATTGTTTTGAATGAGATATGGTTTTGTTTCGGCTCTCCTCTCCCTTGGTCACCCTCCTCTCTTCATGTAAAGGAAAGTAAAAACCCATTGAGATAATCCCCTTGGGAATCCTCCTGGAGCTAAGTGCGATCGCCGCACACCCCCTCTCCTTCCCTGAAAGAAGAATAAGTAAAGATACTTTCCCCAACCATCGAGCTTTTTTGCGGGGTATTAACATTTTTGGGAGTGGTTGTTCTCCCTCCTTGGAACGAATCATTTTCCTTTCGACATATGTCAAAAGAGTCCTCCAAAAGATAGGATATACTGACCTCATTTAGAGGAGGTTGTCCCCTCTCATAATGAATCAGGAACACAAACAACAGTGGCACTAGAAGGGATCGTCACCCTTTACAATCTAGTATATAACCTGCCAAGCGTCTCTCCCAAGGAGACTCGTATCCTCCATAAGATATATGGTTATGCTCATTATTTCTCTTTTTATTCTAATATATAGTTATATGACATTAGTCCATCCTAAATCTATTCTCACTTTAAGGTATTTAGGCATACATAACTATATCTCTCCTTCTTCTATAAATCAGATAATAATTTCCTCTTAATTATTTATACTATTGTGGCCTTATTAACTTATTTATGATGAACTTATATATTATGATATGTTTATAATAATAAGATGAGTCTTTCTATATTGAAGAGGTTTTCCTCGCAAATCGTTCCCAGATTTAAAGAGTTCCTATACTTATGGTTGTACATGAGAAGTAATGACTTGCTTTTCTTTTTATTACCGAAGGAATCATGGTGAGCCTATTCATTGAAGATTGGATTCCCAAAGCCTCACTTTCCTACACCTTTTAACCCTAACCCTAGTTATTTTCAATTGCCCGTTGTTAATTTGTGTCAATGTCTTAAGACTCGTAAGTCTACAACTTAGGGACATTAGAGGAAACTTCAACTCAAAATGGGTCTTTTAACCATAATTCAAATTCCATGTCATCATGTGTTAGCTAATGAAATTGCTTTAAATTTGAAATAACATATAGGTCTTAAACAAATTTTTAATATAAATTTTGGGATAGGTATCATAAAAACTTAACTAATTTTTTTGTTCTTATTTTCGACATATCTCCTTGTGTTTTTACTCAAATTTCGATAAGGCGAGATCTTTGAATGCGAAATTAACTTCTGCATCCAATGAGTACCCACTCGGCATTCTTTTGACGGTCCCCGCTACCCCAAAAACAAGAAATAGATGAAAAAATGTGATGATGACCTCTTCATCACGTTTTTTTAGGTATTTCTTGTTTTTGGGGTAGCGAAGTCTGTCAAAGTTATGCTGAGTGGGTACTCATTGGACGCATAATTTAATTCTGCATCCAGGGGGCTCTCTTAATTGAAATTTGAGCAAAGTCACAGGGAGATATGTCGAAAATACGAACAAAAAAGTAGTTTTTTTCTTTTTTCCTCCAAAATTAATAAATATTATTTTATTATTTTAACTATTAGTTTATTATTTTTCTTAGGAGGCCTATTTTGAATTGAAATTTCCTCTAATGATTAACTCATATAAATTAGAAGGTTTTTCTGGTGGGTCCTTGGCCTTGAGATCCTCACCGGAAACAAGTACAATATACATTCATTATTACAAAAATGTTTAGGGGAGTACAAGAGGGATATTACAGTAGTCCTCACTTGCTAGGATAGAAAAAAATTTCATCATCCAAAGCTAAGTAAGCAATATTTCCATCTATAGTATATTTCACCTTTTTATAATTGAGACTTCATTGAAGAGCTCGTTTATTTCTTTAAATTCCTAGGATAAATGAATAACTGGAGGAACAAGAGGTATCCGATGCTGAAACCATTTTTTTGCCGTGTTAGGTTACAAGATTTGGTTACATTAAAGCCCTTTTCCAAAAAATTTATTGCTTGAGTTTCTTTGTTTTTCATTTTCTTTCCTAGAAATGGTCATCTTCTCTTTTTGGAGGAATTTTTTTATGTGGATACATGTGCAAAAGATGATTGCCTGCAACGGATAAAGCAACACATGGAAACCAAAACCAAAAGAACAATGAATCCTGCCTTTAATTGTCTTGATAGAACTTTGGTATGTAGTTGGTCATGCATATTGCAAAGAGGTTATAGTTAAAATAGAGTGTGAGCTAGAAAGAATACAAGTATTTGAAGGACACTACAACCATAGGAAATTCAAATTATTGCAGCAGTCATAAAATGCTAAAAGATTACTTGGATTTATAGATCCCATATTCTTAAAGAGAACAAATAGACATATTGACAACATTCTTTTGGTAGAGTTAATTAATTGAAATTGAACTCGTTTCCATTTAACAAGTTAGTTGTCATGGTTAATGGGTATGAGTAAGTGACAATAGTATGCATTTGGAATCTGTGCTACTAATTGTAGAGACAAGAGCATAGTAAATCTAAAGTAGAAGCACAATAGGATTACTTTCTTACACAATCGGGAGCATCAATCAAATTCAGTCATTTTTTTGGAATATTGTGCTAATGTCAATATGTTTCATCTACATAGATATCTAAAGATGAAAAATCGGAGAAAGGGAAGAGGCAATGTTTTTGGAATATTGTGCTAATTTCAATATGCTTTGTCTACATGGATACGTAAAGATGCAAAATGAGAGGAGGAGAGGCAAGGACATTTATTTATAGAAAAATATCATAGAATTTAATATCCTATTATGTAAATTCTTCTCGTCGGTTGATCTAATGACACGTGTTTATTCAATTGATATAACATTATTGTGCAGGGTAGGAATTAAAAAATCTTTTATATTAATTAAAAAAGTGTGTTGCATTGCAACACTACTTAATGTTTTTCATTTCAAGTTTTAGAGTAGTTAGAAGTCATGCAATTAGAAATAGATATATTGCTATGCACTATGGTGTTGAGCATCGTTATTTGACACTTCAACGTAGTTCTAAAGATACATGATACAAATTTCTTGTGGTGAAGAGTTAATAGTAAGTGGAAGTAGCATACATATGCCATTAAAATTAATACTTTAATATAAAATAAGATATCAAAAGCAAGATGGGTCTTCTAAGGAGTGAGAAGAATGAATACAATTTAGGCAAGATTATGATAATCTTTTGTTAATGTGAATGTTGGTTACAAGTTAAGATTATTAATAAGACTTGGAAATTATTAAAAAAAAATAGATTGCATATATGATGAGCAATGCAAAATAATTAGAATATGCATTACAATACCTTTAAGCAATCCAATCTATATTGTCATAGATTACACAATTTTTTATATTTATTGTATCTTAGTTAAATCTTTAGTTGACATATCAATACTCTAGCTCAAATTCATTCTTCTTCTTATTTTTCTATTAGTTCCAGTTATGTTTAAAATTGACAACTAGTGCAAATGAACACCAATTCACACTAGAAAGATGAGATTTATGTCACTTTCTATGCATGATATTTATTTATACTACTAATTGTACTAGTATGTGGTAATTGGAATAACATCCATTAAAATACTTACTACTAGGCCCTCGTATAAAAACCTACTTGTCGGCACACATTGACCCATTTTCGTCATCCGAGCACATAGTCAATCTTCGACTTGTTCCTTTGCACAGCCTAATGGCCATGGGTTCTAAGCGCTAAGCTTAGGGACCACTTTCTAATGGCTAAGTTGAATGACTGAGCCTCCGGCGGAATGAAGTGGCAAGTAAGTAAGTTAAGGGGGAATAGTCAATTTCAATGGAAGTTCAGGGGTAAGTACAAGTATATCAGTGTGTGTCTGTTCCATTCTCATACTGTTTAAACTATAATTAACCTTCTAGTCCATAACAAAAAAAACACGAAGTTATTTGTCCTTATGTGGAGAGAAATTGGCACACAAGTTGCATATCAGTTATTCTTGCAAACTCTAATCTATACTGTCATTAGCAATCTACCCAAAAGTTAGCACTAATGGGCCTTCTAGACATGTTTTTAAATTGGACTTTCACCAATGCAAAAGGGCTAGTAGCATTTATTAGCATGGGAAATGATGAATAGTTTTGTTCCATGCTAGCATATGCTCGTCATGTTCTACTAGCAAGTAGTATCGAAGATACAAACTAAAACATAATTTTTATTGGATGTTCTTCAAAAATTTCGCACCATTTGGGAAAAAATAATTGTAGCAATCACATTGCAACAAATCCATAGTGCTCATTGCTCTAAGAGAAAATATATAAATTAAATAAATTTTGATACTAGTTAAGCCTCTTACATAAGCGAGATGCTTAATGTACTCTGTCAATGAGTCAAATTCCAAAATAAGAGGAAAGAGTAAAAATCCATGACACATAAATCTATAATTGTTATTGAAGTTCATTATCCAATCTACACGTTGTTCAAGCAATTGGGAAGGGAAACTTAAATTTGATTTTCTTTCAATGTTGGTGAAAATCAAATTATGAAGCAACTAAGTTTCAATGTGAATCAATTTAATTTCAATTATGACAACTACTTGAGCTTAGAAAAGAAAATAAGTAACACGTAGCAATGTTATAAAAAACTCTTTACATACTCAAAGTTGCAAAGCTTATTTGTGAAAAGAAATGAGGATAATCCTATCTTTAATATATAGAAAGAATTGAGGGAAACAAGCAAACCATAGAAACACAAAAAATAGTCTCTGAAACACATAAATTCATTTAACCCACATTCTCTTGGTAATGAAGGATACTTCCTCTCTCGTAAGTTACGTTGAAGTTCCTTTTTGAGTTGAGGATGCAGGCTAATTTAAATGTGAAGAGATAATGTTAAAGAAATGTATCTGGGGAAGATATTCTATTTTGTACTATTATTGTTATTACTCTTTTGGAGATGTTGTTCCTATGATTATGGATGGCATTGATGTAATTGGTCATGTAAAGTACTGAAGTAAATCCTTTGTTGCAATTCAGGTCAGTAGTACCCACAAAAGTATTAGTAAAATGTATTTTTGAGTCTCCCAAAGAAATTTGGCCCTAAAAGCAAGGAGAAGTCTTCCCTAATTGGGTTATTAGACATCTTAGCTGATCAGTTAAATAGGAAAGGCGCCTCCCTCATTTTCAGTTGCATCATAGCTAAATAGTTGCGCTAGAGAGAGAAAGAGTAGTCCATCTGAGAGAGAAGAGGAAGTCGAGTATTATTCTTAGGGTCTTATAAGTCTTATATAAGTTGGTTCTTATAGTGTACTTAGATGGATTCTATATCGATTAATTTTTACTGGGTTTTCTTCTCTGTGTGGGTTTTCTAGGATAAATCTCTTTGTTCTTTTGTGTAGTTGTGCTTGTATTTATTTCAGTAATCCTTTTGTATATGGTTATGATGCTATGATGCGGAATATTTTTAGATCTTTCGTAACATTTGAAATATTAGCATGCTATCAGAGCTACCGTGAAATAATTCTTTGTGTAGTCTAAACACTCCTACAACTACAACTACTGAAGATTAGGGTTTCATGCTTGAAAACCCTAGAAGATAAAAACTAGCCATCTTACAATGTTCTCTATAACTCGCAGTTAGAGAAGGATAAAAGGTGGAAACTTTGACATTCCAAAGGTAAAATCCTACTGTACCATGTATGAAATTTTTAGTCTCAAATTCTCTATAATTCATGACATATGATTCCTTCAAATTAGGGTTCCAACCTCCTCCAGAATACAACCATAAACATGTGACCTAGGGATAATTTCTATATGTCGGGTGAGGAAGGTCCAAATCAAATTTCGCAAGATGTTTCAGATAGGGTACATACTGTAATTTTTGTGGTCACATTTCATACCCCTAAGGTGAAATAGTGGCAGTGTCAAAGTCTGTACAAGTTCATTATGCAGAACAATCCTTAAATATGTTACCTTGGGAAAATTCATATAAGTCCCACTTGGAGAATCCAATTCTGCTCTAACCTGTGGGATTGGAAAGAAGACATATCAGGATATTTTAGGATGTTGTTTTAGACCCATAGGATAAGCAATGTTAGATATATAATAGAATCAATATAAGACATTTTTGTAGAAGAAATTGGAGAAAACTAGGGCTTCCTGTTTCGGGCACTTCCCTCCGTCGATAAGTTGAAAAAGGAGGAATATCAAAATATAATTACAAGGGAGCATATGTCTATGGGAGAAGTTTCTCATTGTGTGGATATTGAATTTTTGACCTAACATTACTGCCAGGGAAAACTAGAGAAGAAGATATTTTATAGTTCTGTCCACAGTTTTTGGAAAGTAGTATGCTACTTAGCTTTCCTTGAAGAGGTGCATATTTCTATCCAATAAGATCTAAAAGATACCTAAGTTCATAAATTAAGGTTTCTCTATCAAACTCTAGGTCTACCAGAATTAGTTTTCCATAAAAGCTTTCAAGCAAGCATCAAGTTGGATCAATATCGTTGGTAAGTTCTATCCTCTCTATTCCCATTTGGGGTTCTCAATTTTATCATGATGCCAAACAATAATAATCTTGGGACAAGCTTGAAGGAGTCAATAAATATTGATCATGAAATTATAGAGTTCTTCTCATACTTGAAGAAGCATGACCTGGAGAGCTATGTCAAAGAAGAAGCTGCAGATCGAGAGGGAGATGAATACAAAGCATAAGAAAACTTAGTCAAATCCAAGGGGATTATTTCTGTCTCCATTTTATTTCACATGTATCATTCTTGAAGACTACCAAGGATACATTTGAAGCAATGGCCAACTTGTACAAAGGAAATACCATAAATAAGAAGATGATCTTGAGATTGCAACTCAAGGATGTAAAGATGCAAATGTCATAAAGCCCTTAATCTTATTTCACAAGAATCTCTCAGATCAAGGAGAAACTAAAATCCATTGGAGACAATGTCAAAGAAGTCAAAGTGAATATTACAACCTTGAATGTTCTCCTAGGATCATGAGATTCATTCATTCAATGAATATGTGCAAGAAGGAAGCTGATCTCTTTCAACATACTATGGGAAGAATGCACAGAAGAAGAAGATCGTCTAATTACAAGAGAAGATGGTAGAAATTGTAGATCAATCTCTAACAGTTCAGTACAAGAGGAAATCATAGAAAGAAAGAGGACTATCATCACAATAGGAGACAAAAGGAATTCAGAAGAGATCCTTCCAAACATTTGATGCTACACGCGTGATGAGCATGGAAACTACTGTAGAGATTAGACTGGGAATAGAGGCTCCTTCAATAAGAAGTCAACCAATAAAAGGAATCATGCTCACATCGTTGAATATGATTAACTAACTAATAAAATATTCAGAGAAGAAAAAGGAAGATTTACCAATATTTTAATATATCTTATAATTTATTGAAATATTCGCTAATATTTTACAAGATTCTATAATAGAATGAAAGATTAGTCAAAAAATTATAAATACATATTATATTATGATAAAATAGCCTTCTATTTTTCTTATAAATTAGGGAGTATCACCATTTTATTTTACATATAAATTTCGGGGGTGTTCTTAAAACTATTCCAAGCGAGAAGTCGAGTTAATGTGCACAAGGTTCAGTCAAATTTCATTTTAAAACTGAGAGTTGAAGTAATGTGCAGTTTGTATGATAGTCAAACTCCTAATAAAATCCTCTGAACTCCTAATAAATTCCTTTGGACTCATGTGATAACTACACTTAGTGGCAGAGCTCGAACAGGTGTGGCTCATTGGTGTTGCTTCATATGAACTCACTTGTTGTAAAGGAGGCCACAAGATCAAATCCCATCCGGGTTTACCTGTGTCCCATGTCTTGCGGGCGGGTGTGGGGCACCTAGGGGTATAATGGTAGCAGGAGGGGATTAGTGGACCCTAGACCCTAATAAAATTTTATAGACAAATATTATGATAAAATTTGTACATGTACATAAGATGTCTTTTTCAAAATATTTGTTACGATATGAACCTGGCCAACCTTCTATCTCATAAAAATTATAAATTATATTAATTTAGGAACACTTATGTCTAACCTTTTGAACACAAATATACCAAATAGTTCCTGACTTATATTTCTTATAGTCTCATCAACCAAAGAACAAATAGTTTATTAGGTTTATATCTTATAGTCTTATAAACCAAATTCCATTTTTAAGTGGATGTTAATTATCATCACTAAGATATATTTATTTGGATAAAATTTCAAAAATCAATGATTTTAATAAAGTGTAACTTCCATAGTAAAAACACTGTAAGTAATGTTTTTTATTTTCCTATGTTTTGAATTGCTTTGGTAGACTTAGGAGATGAAGAACTTGACTTGACTGAATGGTTAAGAAACCATGAGTTAGATGACCATTATCATCTTGGAGCTATAAACAAGAAAGTGAACCACAATATTCACTTATTGGTCTAAAGCTTTAAATAATGTCTTAATTAAAGATTAAATCATTCTCTTAACTATTATAATACCCTACCTTATAACTAGGAGGTGTTAAAAGATTTATTTTTAAAACCTTAAATAAAAAAGAAATTAAAATCGTATTTTAATCACCTTCTAAGTAAGGTGGAGACTTTATGAAATTGATAGATAGAGTAACACATATTTTTCTATAATACATACTTGAGCAAGTATTAACATACAAATATATTTAATATTGCATGTATATATTATTAATGAGACTTTGTTATAAAACTAACACATGAAATATATACAAATTAAAAATAAAAATAAAAATACATATATGACAAATCGTGGCCGAGTACTATGATGATGGGCGCTTTCTCCTTTAGCATTCAAGATAATAAAACCTTTAAGAAAACAATACGATTTCTTAGGATTTTGTTTAAAAGAGGATTCAACTCCACTAAAAGAGGAAAGAAACAAAGAAGCCGTTACAACGAACCAAAAAAAATGCTCTCGGTTGAGGGAGGAGGATTACCATGCACCGAGGACGAGAGCGATCATCACCGGGGTAAAGGCATCTCTTGTTGGGAAAATTTGTGAAACAGGTTCAATTCCTTTCTCTTTTTGTGTTTCTCTCGGTTTAAAGAAATAATGATTTGGTAAAGAGTAAAAGATGCAGGAAAGAGATGGTTCTTCACACGACTCACAAGATAAGAAAGCAATCTTGAAATCCCATTGTTTGTTTGCACATAGATTTTTCTCCAAAAGCAATGTTTCTTGTGTTGAGGAGCCGCTCTTTTGGACAGATCGATTTCTTTACTGTTTTGTTTTATTTTATTGATTGAGGGAGGTCTAATTAATGAGATCCAACCCTTCCACCTTTGTTTATATATATATATCCTCTTGCCAAAAGGAGATGGGCTTTTTGGCATTTGAATTGATAAAACGATTAGATTATAAACTTAAGCAGAGATGAATTATTGTACCTGAACCCGTAAAGAGTAAAAGACGCAGGAGAGAGAGCGATCTTCAGGAAAGAAATGGTTCTTCACACGACTCACAAGATAAGAAAGCAATCTTGAAATCCCATTGTTTGTTTGCACATTGATTTTCTAGTGGAGGTTTTTCTGCAAAAGCAATGTTTCTTGTGTTGAGGAGCGGCTCTTTTGGACAGATCGATTTCTTTACTGTTCTGTTTTATTTTATTGATTGAGGGAGGTCTAGTTAATGAGATCCGACCCTTCCACCTTTGTTTATATATATATATATATATATATATATATCCTCTCCCTGCATTAAGAAAAATAAGGGACAATCTCTCGCCAAAAGGAGATGGGCTTTTTGGCATTTGAATTGATAAAACGATTAGATTATAAACTTAAGCAGAGATGAATTATTGTACCTGAACCCGTTCTTTATATCTCTATTTCTTCTGCGTGGAAAAGAAAGCAGGAGCGAGTCCTCCATTGTTTTTGTATCAATTTATATTTGCTTATAATTATTGCACATAATTATTGGTTGGCTACTGTATTTAAGCCCTCGCAGTCTTTTATTTCTGTAAGAGGATTGCCTTCCTCTTGGAAACCATCCTTACCTTTCATATTAACTATTTATGCGTATATCTTAATGTGGAAAAAGACAACCATTAGTGTGTGTTTTTCATTGTGGAAAGTTAGAAATTGAACATGTAAAGCTACAGAATGAGTTGGAGGTTGTGTAAGATGTTTATAAAAGTAGATAGTGCCAATAAAATATTATGATATTAAACTAAGTTTATGTTATGAATTAAGTTTTAAAAGGTATTTAGTTTTTCATTTAATTTAACTTAATGATTTCTATTGCTAATATGTAGAGCCTAAACTCCAATATATGGTTAAAAAATTGGAAGGTTAAATGGTTAGCATGAAGAAGCTAACCTTGTCATACACTCTTAAGAAGAGTGGATTGGATTTTTTGGATAATTGAGGTATCCAATTTAATTTGAGATCAGATATTTGTGATTATAATAGAGGTATTTAATGGAAACAAATGTGTTGCAAATTGTATTCCGATTTTTCTTTATTGGATAAATTAATAAAGAGGCTGATATTTTTTGTGAACTTAGCCCATGGATGGGGTGAATCAAGTAGATTAGTGTCTATTTCTTCCTTTTGTTTCTTAGATGTTTTATTCCTGAAATTTGAAGTATTTGTTAGAATTGTGAGTAATAATAATAAACATGCTAAAGTAGATATGGAATATATGCTAATGTTCCAATGTGCTTCATAGACTAGAAGATTGATAGTTAAAAATGCTGAAGTAAGAGCATGGTGTTTATATAAGCAATGGTCCCCATTAAAAGAAATTAGTGTTTAATAATAGACATGTGAAGATTGGTTGCTTAGATTTCTTTAGTCTACTATATTGATGGATTTGTTAGCATAAACCCTACTATATTGATGGACTTGTTAGCATAAAGCTCTTATTATGATTGTCTATTAAATTGATACGTCAAAATTGACTGTTTTACATGAAGAAACCTATTGAAAAAAGTATTAAATAAAAAACTTCCATTTCCAATTATGATAATTTAATATTAAAGGATATAAATAACTATTATTTAGAATTGTCTTGCAATTTACAAACATAAATATAAGTTACAAATTAGTTAAAATGATTTTAAGCCATCATTTGATAAGCCATTTTTATACTCATCATTTCTATACACAACTTAGCTATAGAAATAAATGGACAGCTCTAAGAATTTAAATAGAAGTATATTTTGGAGACCGTTTTGATATAAGAAAAATGAAGTCTATATATGAAAACAACTAACGTTGCTCTTCTCACAGAAGGTTAAATTGACTGATTGTTAAATCTGGTTGTGGATGTTGTTGAATTGCATCCACCAAATTTCCTTGAAGGAGGTCTTGCGTATCAAAGTGCGGCGCTTCTTTATAGAAATGTAGTGTATTAGTACCTTTTCCAATTTGACATTCTGCAAGCTAAAAATTAAACAACATACATAATTTTAATATTGAACATTGTATATAAAATAATAACTAAATGAATTATGATATTTTCACGATATACCTTACTACGAAGGTATTGATTCTGAACAAGTAGCAGTTGCTCCTACAAAACATAAAATGCCATAGTTTTAATAAAGATATAATGCCAGAAAAATTTATAACCCATAAAACAAAAATTATATTCAAATAATTCATGACAAAAAAAAAATCATTATGATCTTCATAAGTCGTTCTGTAAAAGATGTATCATACCCTTTGTTGAATGGCCTTCATCTCTTGAAGTAACATTTCGTTCTGGAATATATTATAAGAAAAAGATGTTAAAGTTTGGAACCAAATTAAGATTAATCATTCACTCTAAAATGAGAATTAAAATTAAAAGAAATGCAAAGTTTGTTTATTTTACCCTTTTTGATCGAACACTATTAATTACCCTTTCAAGGCGAGCTTCAAGTGAGTTAAGTTCCATAATACTTAAAGATGAGAGATTATCTCCCGTCAAGTTCCTATAGTTGTCATCAAATTTCATAATTAGAAAATCAGTAATATACATCTTTAGACACTAAAAGCGTTAATATCACTAAAGTGTTTAGTATCGAATGTGCAAAATCATAACTATAATTAATACAAACCTGTTAGTTTTTGTTAGCATGTAAATTTCTTGTCTTAGTTTTCCAGCTTCATTTTGACAACACTGTATGCATTAACATATTATTAGCAAACCAGCCTTAGACATTTAATCATTCTCGACATCTCTAATCATTAATTAACATTTTTTGAAATTTTAAAAACTATATTTATTTACATTTTTCAATTATAAACATAAAAAAAGCATTTAAAACTAAATTTATTATATAAGAAAGTTTAAAAAATAATACCTCCAAAATAGAATCCGTAGTTGGCTCCCATTGCATGTCCTTCGCACACGTCTTATTGAATCTCAATAGTTCTTTTAACACTTTCACACAAAACATCATCAATTTTAGTTCTTGTTAATTAAAATAAAATTTTATGTTCTTCTCAATTAAAGAAATTTAGTTTATTTCAAAAAGTTCAAAAGAAAATTATTATCATGTATTATGTTTGGAATCATATGTATAGCGTACGTTATATTATTTTAGTTGTTACTATAATCATAAAATATGAGTTATAAATTAATGAATTATATTAAGTAGATAATTTTAAATGTTCGATTGAGAAAGACTCTTTAGTAATTTAAATGTTTAAATAATTTTTATTTTTATTATTAATTTTTTAAATATGTAAATTTTATTTTTAGAATTTTTTTTTTAATATAAATTAGACAGTTTATTTCAAATTGTTTTATATATTTTATTTATTTTTACATTTTCAGATGAAAAAATAAAATAAATTTACTTTCTTTTTTATTATGAAAACATGATGCAAGAACATTTACAAGCGGATTTTAATATTAATCAAGTTAACCTAATCAAGTTAACCTTACGCCAGAAGAGCAACTTTTGTTGTTTTCATATAGACTTTATTTTTCTTATATTCAAACGCTCTCTAAAATATACTTTTATTTAATTTTTTAGATTTGTTCATTTATTTCTAATATTTAAGTAAGGGTTTCTCATATCTTAAACTCTAAGCCTTATTATTCTTATTTTTAAAAGTAATGATAAAAATGACCCCTCTAATTATGGAACTATTATGATTAACCCTCTCTTAGCTGGGCTATATGGTATTATCTTAAAAAGGAAGATCAATGAATGTCCAGAAATGGAAGGTAAGTCAGCCAAAGGCCAAGCAGGTTTTATAATGAATCATTCAATCACAAACCACGTTGTAACAATTAGGATCATTGCAAAGGAATGTCATAATAATAAGTTTGACTTATTTTGTTGCTTTCTAGATTTTAGAAAAGATTTGGATACAGTGCCCACAAATAACCTGTGGAATAGGCTAGAGGAGCTTAAGATTCATTTTGAGTTGAGAGTTGTTGCGATAAGGGTATATGAAATGTCGTTTCCAAGTTTAAGAAAAATGAAGGGTGGACAACATATATAAATTGTAATATTGGAGTTAAACAAGGTTTCCCCCTCTTCCCTACCCTTTTTTGGCATTTACATTGATAAGCTAGGAAAGAGTTTTGAAGAAGCAGGTTGAGCTTATAGTCTTAGCTTGGGATAGTTATCATCATCCTACATTATGTTGATGATATTATTCTTATGGAAATGCATCATTCTGATCTTGATAATCAATTAAGAATTCTTCATGGGTATAACTGTTAACACCGACAAGACAAAAATCATGATTATAAAATCTTAGAAAGACACCTATGCAAATTTTATTTATCATAATAGAAATCTAGAAGAAGTGACTTCTAATAATTATCTTGGAATAGATATTCATCACAAGCTCAATTGGAACTATAGCATTGAGAAAATGATTAATGGAGGGTGTAGAGCTTATTTTGGTTTTGAAAATAACTGTAAATCAGCCAGGTCATGTGGGATACAAAGAAGTTCCTTTTTGAAACCCTTGTCATCCTTGCTATCTTGTATGGTTGTGAAGTGTGGGGGTGCAACATTTCTAGAAAATCTTGAAGGAAGATTGAGCAAATCTAGAAGCAATTTTGTAACACACCTACTTTACCTTCTAAATTAAAGAAAAGAATAAAAGTACAGGTATAGATCATGTTGCTTATTAATGTAACACACCTGTTGCAGCTGCAACTGTTTTCCCCAAAAAATTATAAAATTTTGGACCCCCCGTTATGATTTTAATGCTGCGTTGAATCAATTGGATCCGTGAATTTTGGTCATGCTTTAATTTTGGATGATTTTCGAAGATGAACTCTCGTTTTGTTTTCAGAAATTGCTTGTGTTGGAATTTGCTAAGGGTCGCAGATGTTAGAGTCTGGTTTTTGTTAGTCGAAGATGAATCGGATCAAGTGTTTTTAAAAAACGTTGCTTCAGAGGTGAAACAGTTTCAATCGCTGCCATTTTTTTTAAAGTTTTCTATCACTTAGATCGGAGGCTGTTGTATGTTTTGCTTCCGCCGTTGTGGCTCCCAAACTAGCTAGCTGCTCAAAATTAAAAAAACACTCAGCCCGCCAATGCGTGTCGCATGTCTGTAGCCTTTTCTCTTCCACCGTTGCGGCTGTGCAAAGCACTTGGCTTCCGATGTCATTGTCCTTCTGATTTCCGATTGGAAGTTTTCCCGCCACAGCTTAGGTCTTAACTTTTCTGACTCCGATGTGGTTAAGGGTTTTCACAGTACCCATCGCCTGTTAAGACTCACTTATGCAGCTGTGAATAGGTCTACCCTGCCGATGTTAGCGTTCTAAGCCGCCGATGAGTTCTTTGTTTTCTGTCATTGGTGATTTCTTTCGAACTCGTAGGTAGAAGGGATAATAGTGTCGGCACTTGTCAAGTTTCCTAACATTAATGCAGCGCATGGCATTTCTTGTTGCTTAGCCGTTGTGGTTGTTATAATTTAATGTGGTTTGATTCTCTTGAAAATATAATCCCAATGAATGATAAATTGTCATTTAATTGCAGGAGCATCCAAGAGACTGTTTCGACTACTGCGGGGGAAAGTTTGGACCGAAACCGATAGGATCTCAAGGAGCGCAAGACAAGTCAAAGGAAAAAATCAAAAGCAACAAAGGCATAGTCCTGAAATGTCTGTCAATTACTTAGCCGATCTTGAGTGCGCGCAGAAAGCATAAAAAAAGGGATACAAAACGTTTGAGGAACCGAAGGGTCACACGTTTGGGGGGCATCCCAAACGGTCCTATTTTAGTTTAAATATTTGAAAGTTAGAATGGGGAGGGGCTTTTTCCCAATTAGACATGTAAAGAGATATTGTAAGAAGAACTACTTTTTTTTGCAATAAAGAATTATTGTTTGCCTATCGGAGAAATTTTGGTGGGACGTTCAAATGCTATGCTATGGATTGGTGAAAGATGAACTATTTCATTTTTCCAATTTTTGTCCATTAACTGTGAGATCATTCTAAATCTTAGAGCCTATGCTCTTGTTTAAATGATTTTTGGTTTACTCTGTGAAATTACCACCATGAGTAATGCATGCTATTCATAAAACAATTGGCTATCTGATTGTCTAAATATCTTTAGTCGTTCATGTGTTGTAGGAAGGAATATCAGCTATCTGTAATTTCTCTTTATAATGCATGCGCAATATACATTACTCATAAATAAGTCACAATTTGGCTCCCCGGGGATAGATAGATAGTTAGTTTTACTTTATTGCTGTATATGTGATTTAGATGCTTGTGAATTCTAAGACGAGAGGTAAGAACATGTGCATCACGTTGTGACTACTCCCTGTATCCTTTATCACCCTGCATGGTTAATTAGGCACATGCATTTCATATCTTAAATAAATAAAAAATACAAAAATATATACGTTGGACCGGGCCGCAACCGGTAAACCCTTTAGTTTTTGTTACTTGACCTACGGTAGCCAGACCGCAAACTGGATGGATTCCCTATAACAAACTGTCACGGGCTAGTTGGGAACGTTGACTGGGGAGAATCCCTTGCTGTTGTTGCCTGTGAATTTCCAGGCCTCAATAGTTTCTGGCGCTAGAAGGAGGGCTGCCAGTGCATGGCTGGCCGAGGAAACCCGTTTTCTCAAGATTATTCCACTGGTAACAGTTCAGAAAGCAGTGGGCTTCATAATCCAATTTCGGAAGAAAGGGGTAGAGAACATTTGTTTTCTGTCAACAACGAAGCTATTAATAATCTGATAAGACACACCAGGGCATATGTGAAGAAGATTGAAGGATTCCCAATCATCCCTGAATTGCCCAGAAGAGAATATGAAAGGAAAGATCGTCCCACATTGGAAGACTCAATGCTGGTTGAGGATTGGGAAGAGCTTGTAGAAACAACCCTACAGGAAGTGGCACTACCTTTGAATCAAGAAGGCCCAGATACTCCTCATAGTTCTCCTTCTTACACTCCTATTTTCTCACCTCCTCACTCTCCACCCAGATTCATGGCAGGCGTAAATGCCAATCAACCACCCAACCCACCGAATCCACCACTTGCTTGGAGAGCCAGATCACCTTTAAACCTGACACCTCCGTTAAATGATTTAGCTCAAGCCTTTGAAAAAATGCTGCCCAAATTCAACCCAAGTGAAAAGATACTAGTAGACGACCACTTGCAAAGTTTTTATTTGGCAATACAAGGGTTAAGGGCTAGGGAGTATGAAGATGTAGTTTGCAGACTATTCCCGCACACCCTTAAAGGAGTTGCAACACCATGGTATTTTGGTTTTCCTGTGAACTCTATCCCTAATTGGGATACCTTCATGTAGCCCTCATGAAAGGACTAAGCGCTTTAAATAAAGAGAGAAAAGAGAAGGTGCACAGCTTCACTCAAAGATTTGCAGCATACCTCAAGAATTTTTTTGAAGCTGACAGACCTTCAGATAAAGTCCTGATCGAATATTATACTTCGGCTTTAGGACCCAATCTTGCCATGTTCGCCAGAATGAAGGCCAAGCCCACTTTAGCAGAAACTTATGAGGAAGCAGAAAAGGTAGAGGCTGAAAGAGAAAGTATCGAAGATTATCCCGAATGGTCAGGAGAGAAAGGTGTGGGGAGGAAAGGCTTGTTGTTTGCTAAGCCTAAGGAAGAGCAATCACCAGATTTTGAAAGTATGGCAAAATGATGCAGAAGGTTTCTAACAGAATCATAGACTTGGAAAAATAAAAGGAAACTCATAAGTTCTACAAGCCATATTACAAGAAAAGGGAGGATAACAATCAATCCCAACCTCCTCTTCACAATTCAACATCTATGAATTTAACAAAGGTAGGAATGGACAAGAATTCCACCAACAGCCCCACTCTGAAAAGAATTGTCCTCAATGGATAAACTCAATGACATTGGTTATGAATCAGCTATTGTATTCTAAATTAATAGAAGCTGGAGATGAAGAAACAAGGGATAGTACCACTTCAACGAAAGAACAAGAAGATGAGACCATGGTTTTGTGGAATTCCGTTTCATTATTTGATGCTGAGGAAGAAAAGAATTGGGGATACGAGAGCATCATGGAAACGAACGTTACAACAAGGAGCCAAGGGTCGGTTAAAGAAGACAGTCTCATACTCCCAAAAATCAAAAGGCTGCAGAAAAATGTTAAGAAATTTCAAAATAATTCCGCAGATGATAAAATTCCCAAATTCACCATTACCAGCCAAGATCCTAGGAAGAATGATACGTTGGCCAAGCCCAATGGAGAAAAGATGAATGCTGATAAACCGCATCCCATTGAACCGGGGATGGATTATGACATCGTGGAATATATTAAGAAGGTAAAGGCAAATGTCTCACTATTTGAAATGTGTAAAGTGCCGCAGCAGAAGGAAAGAATATTGAAAGCGCTTGAAGCATCGGATGAAAGGCTTCCCACTGGTAATCGACCCAAGGAAGAAGAAGAAATTGGAGAAACCAGCATTGGAGGTAAGTCTAAGAACAAGCATCAGCCTTTCCTCCTCACTTTTGAAATTTTTAATCAGAACGTACATAATTGCATGGTAGACTCAGGGGCATCGGTTAACGTCATGCCAATATCGGTCTGTAAAAAGATAAATGGGTAGCCTAAGCCATCCACGTGGAGGGTTGTTCAGTTCGACAGGACGAATGTAAAGGTAATTGGTGAGATGGAGGATGTCCTAGTCTTCCTGTCATCGAATGATAAAGTGTGCCAAGTCATTGATATCATGGTGGCCGATATACCAGACGCTTATGGGCTTGTCCTTAGCAGAGAATGGTCAGCAAAAATAAATGGATATTTTTCCTTGGATTGGTCACATCTGTGGCTGCCGTATAAAGGAAGCCCGAACCAAATTAAAATTTTGAGGGAACCTCACACGAAATACAACGTTACTCAACTTGAGGAAAATAATGAACTAGTGGATTCTGTGTTGGGAAATTATTTTATTCAGTTGGAACCAGGAAATTACCAATAAGAAGAAGCCAACAACACATTAGACACCCAGCCTGATCTCCTTCGATTCTCACAGGCTGATGAAATCGATTGTGAAATAGTAGACTTAGCAGTAGGAGTAGATTCGCATGCAGTAGCAAGTGATTTCTGGACATTGTTTTTTGATGGCTCTAATACATTAGAAGGGTCAAGGGTCGGTTGTGTCCTTATCGACCCAAAGAAGAATAAACATTTTCTTTCATGTACATTAGAGTTTGAATGTACGAATAACACAGCTGAGTATGAAGCGTTGGTGCAAGGATTGAGGAAAGCAATCGAATTAAAGGTAAGTAATCTGAAAGTTTTTGGAGATTCTGAAATAATTGTGAAACAGATTCAAAATCAAATACATTGTATTTCTCCCCACTTGAAAGATTATCAAAATGAGGTATGGGATTTGCTCAAATGTTTTAACGCATTTAATATTGTTTCAATTCCAAGACTAAAAAATGCAGCAGCTGACTTGCTAGCCACCTTAGCTACTAGGCTTGTTCCTGCTAATAATCGGTGCTCCGTTGAACTTCTTTTCAGGCCCTTGGTCCTTGATATGATTACCAACTTACGAGTGTTCAATGATTATTAGCAGATTATAGAATGCTTAACAAATGACGAGGTATTTAAAGGAGCAATTATAGATGATGAAGAACATCAGGTTGAGCTGAAGTATGATAATTTCATCCCTAAAGGAGTCAGAACCTTAGAAAGAATGTTCGATTTAAATGAAAAGTTTAGAAGGCCAGCAAACGTGAAGACTCATAGCTCATCTCTACAGTTCGAATTGATAAATTTAGGGACTGAGACAAATCCTAAATATGTGAATCTTGGCAAATGCTATTCACCAGCCAAAAGAGATAAGTTCATCAGTCTTTTTAATCAATATAAAGATGTTTTCGCCTGGACATACGAATATTTTAAGAAATATGACACTAGCATCATCCAGCATGTCATCCCCATTAAATATAGTGTCAAACCTTATTAGCAACCTTTAAGGAAAATGCACCCCAAATTGGATCCTCTGATTCAGAGTGAAGTTAAGAAATTATTGGATGCTAGGATCATTTTTAAGGTCAGACACTCTAAATGGGTCTCAAATTTGGTTCCAGTGAGAAAAAAATCTGGAGAAATCAGGTTATGCATGGATTTCAGGAATTTGAATCGCGCTTCAGATAAAGATAACTATCCTGTTCCACCCATGGAACAACTACTACAAATGGTCTTAGGTTCTGAACTATTTTATTTATTGGATGGTTTCTCAAGCTACAATCAAGTATTAGTAGCCGAAGAAGACAGATTAAAGACATCATTCAGGACTAGATGGGGAACCTTCGCTTATCGAAGAATGCCCTTTGGGCTTATAAATGCTAGAGCCACGTTCCAGAGGGCTATGGACATAGCTTTCCGCGGTTTGATTGGCCGTAGTGTTGTGATATACCTCGATGATATTATGATATTCTCAAAGAGGAGAGAAGAACACGTGTTCCATCTAAGGCAGATTTTTGAACGTTGTTGAAAATATGGCATCTCACTCAATCCCGAGAAGTGTGTGTTCACTGTCACAGAGGGTAAATTGCTGGGGCAGGTAGTTTCAAGGAAGGGAATATCTATAGATCCAGAAAGGATCAAAGCAATTGAACAGATTCCCTTGCCCCATACTAAAAAGGGGATGCAATCATTTATGGGAACAATAAACTTCATGCGAAGATTTGTGTTTGACTTCACTCAGATTGTCAAGCCTCTGCAGCAAATGGTGAAGCAAAGTGCACAATTCAAATGGACTGAGATTGAGAGGAACGCATTTAGCAAAATTAAAACTGCTATTGCACATGCACCCTCCCTAAAAGGCCCAGATTTCAACAAAGATTTTATTCTGTATACCTTTCCATCCGATGATTCACTAGTAGCTATGCTTACCCAAAAGGAAGATGGGGGGGATGAATTCCCAATATCATTCATGAGCACTGGTCTACGAGGGGCCGAATTAAATTACCCGGCTATTGATAAACAAGCTTACGTAGTATTCAAAGTAGTGAAACAATTCAGGCCCTATATATTAAAAAATCGAACCAAGGTGATCGTCCCATACCCAGCTGTGAGGTCACTTTTTGTACAAAAGGAGTTACGAGAAAGAAGGGGCAATTGGGTAACGGCTCTTCAAGAGTATGACCTCAAATTCAAACCAGCTTCTATAGTTAAAGGGCAGGGGTTGTGCAAACTAATGACTGAACATGGGAACAATGATGAACACGCCTGGGAAAACGAGGTTGAATTACATTTGATGGATATATGTCCTCTGTTCACAGCCCCCGAATCTTGGTATAGAGACCTCGTGCATTACTTGTATGCAGGGTTGTTTCCCGAACATTGGAATTCTAAGCAAAGAAGAGCACTGCGTCTCAAATTAGCCTCCTATCAAATTGTTGAAGGAATATTATTCAGAAAAAACTACGACAGAGTTCTTCTTAGATGCTTAGAGAAAGAAGATGCAATGAAAGTAATGACATATTTGCATGACGGGCCTGCTGGGGGACATTTTTCAGGAGATACCACTGCTCACAAAATTCTCAGGGCCAGTTACTATTGGCCCACTCTTTTCAAAGATGCACACGCCCATGCCCGGAAGTGCGACATTTATCAGAGGTGTGGTGGAAGACAATCTAAAGCAGTCTCACTGCTGAAGCCTGTGATGATCATGGAGTCATTTGAGCAATGGGGGTTGGATATCATTGGGGAGATAAAGATGAACTCCTCCCTACAACAAAAGTACATTCTGATCGCGACCGATTATTTCACCCGCTGGGTTGAATCCATCCCGTTGCGCAAAATAAATGAGGACGTGGTCATTAGCTTCCTGCAGGACCATATTATGACCAGGTTTGGAGTTCCAGTTTCTTTAGTCTTTGATAATGCTACTTAATTTTCATCGATTAAATTAACCGCTTTTGCACATGAGAAAGGAATAAAGTTGCATTATTCTGCTAATTACTATCCACAAGGAAATGGCCTGGCTGAATCCACTAACAAAAATCTGATTAGAATTTTAAAGAAGACCGTAATAGAAAACCGGAGTTGGCACTCAGCGCTACCAAACGCCCTTTGGGCCGATAGAGTCACCCCCAAGTCTTCGATAGGAGTGTCTCTGTATACCCTTGTGTATGGTAAAGAAGCCATTCTTCCCCCCAATATCATGCTACCCTCTTCCATAATATGTCAAGAATCTAGAGGGTCGGATGATAAAGTTTTGCAAATAAGGATATATAACCTCCTAAAAGCAGAAGAGGCTCGGTCTAGAGCCAGAGAGTGCTTTAAGAAACAACAAGAGGTAATAAAGAGATGGTTCGACAAACATAAGGCAGGAAAAAAAGACTTTGAAGTGGGAGATTTGGTTCTCAAGTGGGATCACCCCCATGATGAGAAAGGGAAACACACGAAATTCCAGCAGTTGTGGGTAGGTCCTTTCCAGATTGTGGGGAAACTTGGCCCTTCAACTTATAACTTGCAAGATTTACAAGGGTGGGAAGAGAAGTTACCAGTAAATGGCTTAGTTCTCAAGCCCTATTTTTCCTGAGTTGGTTTGTGTTCTTCTATTTTTGTATATAAATAATATGGCTTGGTTGTCTTTTTGAGTCTTTGAGTCATGAAGTTCAGTTTTGTTTTAGTTTAAATTTCTGTCGATTTCAATAAAGGAGGAAAACCCACGGTTGCATGGAAAACATCAGAATTTTGGTATGATTAAGGTTCATGGGTATAAGACTGTATATTGCTGCTCGTCTAAAAGAACTTCTTCCAGTTTAGCATTTTTCCCAAATAGCTATGTACGCATTGAAGTCCTGCTTAACCCCTGTGAAATAGACCAGAATCAAAAGGTCTGGAATATTATTTTGAGGCTCCATCCATGTCACATTTAAAATGTCCTAGTGAGTGACAGCAAAGGGCCCATGGAAAGAAGCAAGGTAAACAGTATATTAAATACAAATGTTCCCATGCCAAGAAACAAACGCCAAAAGGCAGATAAGAGTCAAAAACTTCTATGTAAGAATCATATATCAAAATAAATGTTGAATTATATTAGTACTAAATCGCTGAAAGTTCCTCTCCGTCCATGAGCTGAAGCGTGAACGCACCCCTCACACAAAAGGACACTTGGGATAGAGGAGCCTGAATTAAAAGTTCATAAAGAAAGGCATGCAGGAGGACTCATATGAAAAGGAAAAAAGTCCAAAAGCACAAAAGTGTTAAAGTGGCATGGGAATGAGGAACAAATGAATATTGTTGTTTACCATATGCTACAATCCTGTGGTGCCCAAGCTGGTAGCCACCTGAAGACACAAGTAATAATGAAACCCATCTCCATGCCTCAAAAGAGTTATCTTGACTTGAAAATCCTAGTTTCCACTTTCCCAAATTGGACTGTCATCAATGATTAAAGGTACATCCTTTTACCATTTGAGAAATCCATATAGTTGGAAGAATTCAATAGGTTCGTTTGTTGTTAAACAGTCTGCTACTCAAGAAAGAATCGTTTAGAGTTCTAGGTTCACGAGGTAATCGCCAATTGTTGCGGCTGCAACTGTTTTCCCCAAAAAATTTAAAAATTTTGAACCCCCCGTTATGATTTTAATGCTGTGTTGAATCAATTGGATCCGTGAATTTTGTCCATGCTTTAATTTTGGATGATTTTCGAAGATGAACTCTCGTTTTGTTTTCAGAAATTGCTTGTGTTGGAATTTGCTGCGGGTCACAGATGTTAGAGTTTGGTTTTTGTTAGTCGAAGATGAATCGGATCAAGTCTTTTTAAAAAATGTTGTTTCGAAGGTGAAATAGTTTCAATCGCTGTCATTTTTCTTAAAGTTTTTTATCACTTAGATCAGAGGATGTTGTCTGTTTTTCTTCAGCTGTTGTGGCTCCCAAACCAGCTAGTTGCCCGAAATAAAAAACACTCCGCCCGTCGATGCATGTCGCATGTCTGTAGCCTTTTCTCTTCCACCGTTGCGGCTGTACAAATCACTTGGCTTCCGATGTCATTGTCCTTCCGATTTTCGATTGGAAGTTTTCCCACCACAGCTTAGGTCTTAGCTTTTCCAACTCCGATGTGCTTAAGTGTTTTCACAGTACCCATAGCCTGTTAAGATCCACGTATGTGGCTGTGAATAGGTCTACCCTGCCGATGTTAGTGTTCTAAGTCACCGATGAGTTCTTTGTTTCCTTTCATTGGTGATTTCTTTCGAACCTGTAGGTAGAAGGGATAATAGTGTCGGCGCTTGTCAAGTTTCCTAACATTAACGCAGCGCATGGCGTTTCTTGCTGCTTAGCCGTTGTGGTTGTTATAATTTAATGTGGTTTGATTCTCTTGAAAATATAGTCCCAATGAATGATAAATTGTCGTTTAATTGTAGGAGCATCCAAGAGACTGTTTTGACTACTACAGGGCGAAGTTCGGACCGAAACTGACAGGATCTCAAGGAGCGCAAGCCAAGTCCAAGGAAAAAATCAAAAGCAACAAAGGCGCAGTCCTGAAAGGTCTATCAGTTACTCAGTAGATCTTGAGTGTGCGCAGAAAGGATAAAAAAAAGGGATACGAAACGTTTGAGGAATCGAAGGGTCACACGTTTGGGGGGAAGCCCAAATGGTCTACTGTTTTAGTTTAAATATTTGAAAGTTAGAATGGGGAGGGGATTTTTCCCAGTTAGACATGTAAAGAGATATTGTAAGAAGAACTACTTTTTTTTGCAATAAAGAATTATTGTTTGCCTGTCGGAGAAAGTTTGGTGGGACGTTCAAATGCTATGCTATGGATTGGTGAAAGATGAACTATTTCATTTTTCCAGTTTTTTTCCACTAACTATGAGATCGTTCTAACTCTTAGAGCCTATGCTCTTGTTTAAATTATTTCTAGTTTATTCTGTGAAATTACCACCATGAGTAATGCATGTTGTTCATAAAACAATTGGGTATCTCATTGTCTAAATATCTTTAATCGTTCATGTGTTGTAGGAAGGAATATCAGCTATCTGTAATTTCTCTTTATAATGCATGTGCAATATACATTACTCATAAATAAGTTACAATTTGACTCCCCAGGGATAGATAGATAGATAGATAGTTAGTTTTACTTTATTGCTGTATATGTGATTTAGATGCTTGTGAATTCTAAGATGAGAGGTAAGAACCTGTGCATCATGTTGTGACTACTCCCTACATCCTTTATCACCCTACATGGTTAATTAGGCACGTGCATTTCATATCTTAAATAAATAAAAAATACAAAAATATATACTGTGGACTGGGCTGCAACTGGTAAACCCTTTAATTTTTGTTACTTAACCTATGGTAGCCGGACCGCAAACCGGATGGATTCCCTATACCAAATAGTAATGGGATAGTTGGGAACGTTGATTGGGGAGAATCCCTTGCTGTTGTTGCCTGTGAATTTCCAAGCCTCAACAACACCTTACTCGAAGATTGTGACTTACCTTTATATATAAATATTCAACCTATACAAGACTGTTAGTAACTGTGGAACCGATAAGGAGACTATTCTGTATATGTACTTTTAGCGTTGATTATCTCCAATAGGTGATATGTAAGTACGGTGTTCTGTAACTCAATCATATTATAATTCAAGGTTTACTTTTTAAGTGAATTCATAAGGACATAAATCCAAAATCCAACATTCCATTGATCAAATAACTAGCCACATAAGAAATGATCATAATGCATGAAAATAATTATCATTTACGGCATATAAATTATCATTTGATGGAAGTCCTGCATAGAATCATCATTAACACAAATATTAAATGAAATATATACAACATAAGATGAAAGATATACAACATAAGATGAAAACGTAAAAAAGACACCAGAGTAAGTGGTTCACCCCAAACTTGGGGTTACGTCCACCAAACGGTCGCATTAGGCGATATTATTTATTAGAAAGGGTTACAAACAACAACTTCAATATTGCCACACTTCCTTTTTGTTTCTTTAGTACACACTCTCTTGCTGACAGTATTTCCAGACTACCAATACTAAGGTCAACCTAATACATGAAAACTAGTGGATTCTAACTAGAACACTAGGTACCCTTCCAGGTGTAAGGTGACTTGTTTTTCTTTTACTAGATTTCACTCCATCACACACACACACACACACACACAGATATATATATATATATATATATATATATATATATATGATTTCAAATTTAAACACATACAAAGTATTGACACTTGTAGCTTCATAGATAAATATATTTCCATAACCAGCGAGCTTCGATAAAGGCCGTATTGCCACCCACTATGCATTCTAGAATTCATATCTGTTAAATAAAGACAATTTTATAATTTACATATACAAATGTAAGTGAAATTTCCTACCCATTTCCATGCGCAGTAGCTTACGTTTTTTCATATATATATATATATTACTTCATTAAAGAATCTATATTTTATTTCAGTAAAGAACCTACACTTTATCTCAAGAGGGATGAAAACAACCATGAGGCTGCTCAACCCATTCTTAACACAAAAATCATAGCATGTAAATTAAATAGCTCCATTTACTAACCCAGCACACGCAGGAAAGGGAGATCATGATTCCTGATTGGACATCTTCCCTTGACCAATCGAGCATGTGCAGGAAGAGATCATAGCATATGCATACAACTGATCCTTTTTAAATAATAAAATACGGCAGAGGAAGATCACGAATCGCACCTTTCTAGATATGCTTGGCATTCCAATTGCAGGAAGAAAAAGAATAAAGGTAAATCGTATACCTGGAATCGCTAACACTCAGACTCAACAATAAACCGAGGAGCTTCATGATAGTTCGCATGAATTCTCACACCAAAATCTTAGCTTAGAGAAATCGATAGAGCTTTAGATCTGAACTATCCATAAAATGGCACTCGTAGGCTTGGAATAATACGACCAGATTCAGATGAATCAATCCAAAAGAATACAAGGAAAAATTGCTACTGGGGACCCATAAAGAAGATCGATTTCCAATCTACTAGGTTGTGTTGACTCATAGCTAGGTTAATAACTATGGTTTGGAATATCGTAAAGGGGCTCTATTTCAGATCCCTACTGATCAATCTATATGGTGAGAAAAATAAAGAATTTCCTAACCTAAAATCAACCAAATGCATGATATAGAGCTGCTTACTTGAATTACTAAGCACACTGAGTTAAAAGAAACTATGAGATGGGAGCACATAGTCCATAGCCTTGATCGCAGACTTGGATCACCCCCCATTGCATTCGATTCTTTTCCTTGATTTCCCAAGGAAACCCCCCCTTATAAACACGTAGAGATGTCTTATTATAAAAACTCTCGGTTCCCCCTTCGGTAGTGGAATCTATTCCTGAAAAACCCTAACGCCTCTATAATTAATGATTTCGAAACTCTAGTAATGTCTCCCCATGGTGCGACTATAAGTCAGGGTGAAATTAAAACCCCATAATCAACGTCTCTCATAATCGATGTCGGTTAAGGAAAGTAAATGACAACTCTATAATTAGTCGTCGTAATTCAAGTGATTCCAAAATCTTTCCCCACCACTCAGGGAAATCAAATAATTAATTATGATATATCTACATATATATATATATATATATATATATATATATATATATATTTGCTCTCCCCACACAATCTCTAGTTATGATGCTCCCACATTTTATATAATGTTCTTATTATACATGAAATTCCTATATGCACCCTACTACTTCACATAATTAATGTATAAAATAATTGTTTACTATATATATATATATATATATATATATATATATATGGAGTTCCCATCACTATAGGTGGAGTTCCCTTATATATAATATTCCACCATTATATATAATGTTCTTTGTATTTCTTTATCCAATTTACACCATGGATAATATACACCTATATATATATATATATATATATATGTTATTTGCACCTGTTGTGCTTTATACTGGTTTTAATGTCACCCTTACCCAAATTGGCGACTACGAACCCAACAATAAATACCCTAGCGAGCTTCCCTATGCCTCATCATCTAGTTCATGAAGAACTAGGTCTCCTAGGTGTTGTCGACTACTAGTCTCTTCTCCTAGTTGTCTCGGTTGTTCGAAAGAAGTTGCACTCTTCCCTGACCTATGAAATCACATTACCTAATACACAAAGTTCTGCTGGTGGGGCCTTAGCCTTGAGCTCCTCACCAGAGAATAAATACATTTAGAAATTACCAAATATTCAGAGGCATCTTAAGAGGGATATTACATCCTTCCCCCCTAAAATTAACATCATCCTTGGTGTTCTTGTCCTTTAATAATTTTCCTTCCCTTTCGAGTTGTCCTTGCTTTGCTTGGTATTTCCCGTTATGATCCTGCATTTAAAATTACACATATGCACGTATACTAACATTGACATTGAAACAATGTAAAACACATAAATCAACACTATACAATGGTCCCAATATGCATGTGAGTTCTATTTGCCGAAAAAGAATAGACAAATTACCTCATAGGTAATGGTTTACCTGTAATGCACATACCTCTTCCCGACATTATTCTTTTCCTCTGGATGACCTCCATCCGAGCACTCTAAGTGCTAATAGTACTTTGAGTATCAATCCAAGCCACCCAACACAAGGACAATACCCTTGCTTGGGCCTATCTCCTTCTTTCTCTATTCAGGGCACTTTGCCATTATTCTTTTCTGTGTATGTCCCCCATCCCAGCACTCCAAGTGCTAATAGTACTTCAAGTACCAATTCCAGCCACCCAACACAAGGACGATACCTACCCTTAGGCGTATCTCCTTTTTGCGCTATTCAGGGTGCTTGACCAAGTTGAGGCACCTCCGTTCTCGAACACCCCCATAGCACCTAGAGGTTATTCTCTTCACAGATTCCCCCACTCATGTGATAATCCTCTAATGTGTACGGAATGAGTCTTAACCAAAATGTCTTACATCTAAGCATCCCCATAATGCATAGTGGTCCCTCGCTAGCCCAAGGGAAAACAAGGTAGCTTTCATCCACTACCTCCATCACCACTTCCTTATGGTGATAACCTTTTTTCACATGAGATCTTTCTCATATCTTCTTAACTCATTACAGTCCCAGAGCTTTAGCACTCCTCAGGGCCACAATTTCCCATGCCTGCAATCACTCCATAGGTGGTTAGTTTATCATTTTATTAATTCAAAGAACATCAAAGCTTTAGCATAAGTCATGCCTTACTTCATTTCTCATTCATCGGATAAGAGCCATTTTCAATTTCCTTTAACACTAGAATTGACAAGAAGGCATTCACAATAAGCCATAAAAAAAAACTTTTTCAATTTCTTACAACAACACAATTCGTAAGAAACCACATAGAACATGGAACTAGATCTGCAGCGATAAATTTTTTCAAAGAAAACTTTAGACAGCCCCTTAGCACTTCTCTATTGTACATGGATGGTACCCAGTATAATCTCATAAACATTGATTATAATGCTTAGCTAGTAAGGACAACAATTAATACATACAATAGAGGTAGCAGCCCGAGGATCAATCACATGACCTACTACATATAACACAAAACATTCAACCACTCACAATAGCCGACCAGATTATCTTCAATCATTAAATATATCCAACTATCCTTAGCAATGTGTGCCATTCCAAAAAAAATGAAAATATGCTTCTTATACCAATGAATCTATTCTGTAAATGAATAGCAATTAACAAGTGCCACACTACAACTAGATTCTCTAGCAATTGCCTACATGATTATGATGCACATGTTTGAAGCTGCAACTCATTTAGCATGCAGTATTACTTCTATCACTTATCATCTATCCTTTAACCTACAAATACAATGCACATTCCACAATTATTAAGCCGCACAAAACAAAAGTGGACTGCAATTGCGCTTTAAACTTTAATGTAAAAGGCCACTTATAGTAACTACCACAACTTTAATTTGAAAGATATGTCCTTGTTTAATGTTGCGATAAACTCATTAAATAAAATCAATAATAATTAATAAGTGTCATGATAAAGATAGAAACTCTAACCCTTGATTATGATGCACAAATTTAGCAGCGCAATAATCTCTGTCAATTGATTATGATGCACAAGTTTAGCTCCGTAATTTATTTAGCATATACATTTCCTTTTGTCATTTGTCTGCTATGCGTACTGATGTTGCTCGCTCTTCCCATCGATCTGTTTGATTGATCAGAGCATCAAATGGAGCGAGTATATTTTGTAAAGTTAATTGAACAGCATTTCCAGCCTCTAAGGCCATACATTGGTGTGTATTCAAATCTATATTTTTCGTTCCAATCAGTTCAACAATGCCCTACAACACAGATTTTTTATCATTTCCCAAGTTCTCTGAAATCCTTTTGTTGTTAGGAAAGACCCCATCAAGGACTTTAGTTGATCCTGAGATAGATTTTGGATTCTTTGAGTTATACGTTTTCTTGACAACCTCTCCTAGTTCTTTGACTAAAGCAATCACATTCAATTCATCTGTTAAGGCCTTCAAAAGTTCAATATTTTCGAAAAGGCTCTTCAAATGTTGTTGGGGTTCTGTCCCTTGCCAAAGGGGACTAATTGGGGGCATACTTGGGGAAGATATCTGTATTGAAGGGATATTTTCTCCATTGGGTCTTACTAAAGGAATTCTCCCTTCCATTGCAAATATTTCTGTAGCAAGAAAAAAACAATACTCCAATCGTCATAGCAGTTGCAATCGCCTCACTTTTCATCCCACATATAAGGATTCTGGTTATATAAAACAACAAATTCACACATAAAAATGGTGTTGATCTCCTTTAGATTACTAAGTGAAGTAATAGCCAAACCTTAAACTAAGAAACGTTTTATAAGCTCAATTACAATGAACCGAATTGACACCACTAAAGCAAAAATGAGTGCATAAAATCTAAGTTTTCTGAATTATTCAAACCAAAGAATCATTATGCATTTGACGTTGTGGACATATTAAATAGAAATATGCATGAATCCCCTTCCTTTGGCTAATGATCCCACAGAGAGATAATCCTTCCACCAGTATGGCTGGCATTACTGGAAGCCTTAGACACCATACCTGAGCTTGTCCCCTGAGCTTTGCACTGTTATCAGGTTATCGCTTTCCTGCCCTAATCTTGCCAGGCATTCTGTTATTTCTAAGGTGAGCTATCACTAATGGAAAGGACATGAAAGTATATAAAATTTTAGACACAGCCTTCAGTGCTTAGGGCAGGAGTCCTTTTGATAGTGAGCACAAAACAGAATTACAGTTGAACTTTTAGTTTTCGAGGTTGTCGTTTCTACAATTCTATCAAACTTTATAGATTGGTTGACTACTGAAAACTACATGGATTAAAGGTCTGTCCATGCGTGATTTTGAAAATATAGATCTACCACTATAGATAGTGGATTTTGAGATCATGAGGAGAAACACATGGAGTTCAATGCTGACATCTCAAGCAAGGACAGAGTAACAAAGCATCTATGGATGACCTTGATGACAAAAGAAAGTAACAATGCATCTATGGATGCCCTTGATTGAAAAAGAATGAAGGGATAAAATCAAGGCAAGGCAAGCTTTGAAAGAAAATAAGATTAGGCCTTTAGTGAATACTTGATCAACACAATGGACTCTTCTAGTAGAGGAAATGGAAATCACAAACAAGGTTCAGAAGTTCAATATCTTGTCATTATTCACTTGCTTGGGGAACAAATTTGGCATTTTCTGAGGACATGATTTATATTATAGAGGAGCTCTGGAATTTTTTTTTAACATTTATAATTACAAGAAAATATGTCTAATCAAAAAAAATTCTTTGAAGATCCAACATATGCTGTCATGTGATGTTCCATACAACAAGCTATCCTGTCCACCATCAAAATACGGAAAACTCATCACTAAATAGAAAGATTAGTTCCTGCTACAATAAAATTATGAACTTCCCAAGACTGGCAACATGTGTAGCAATGAAAGTGACAATATGGAGGAGAGGTCAACAAACTCCATTACTTCAAGATTTCCAAAGGATAAGATAAGATTACCTTCTTTTCCATAATTTAGCAAAGCATTACTCAAAAGTGCTAGATAGGTTTTAAGGCACTATTATTCTCAGAAGAATTCAGTTCAGACTAAGGAAAATGCTTTTAATGGGAAACTAGACCATTCTTGGATGTGAAATTTGGAAATGAATGATGGATTATTTTCCATTGCTTCTAGGGAAAAAGTGTATGTGTATCCATTTTGCTAGGTACATAGCTATAAGGGATTCTCAACTACTAAATGCCACTTCACAAAGTTTTGAGAACATAACCAAAATCAATCTAAATATTTTTTTCAATATCAACAATTTTAATAAACTAAACTACTACCTGTACAGTGCTCGCCATGGAACTCAGCAGGCGCGTGGCCACAAAGTTTACCTTTCCCACTTCTATGAACTGTTCTGCAAAAGACGAAATCCGGAGAGAGTATGAACTGTGGCAATTTATTCCAAATGTAATCCTGCAAAACTATCATGTTAGCCCATTCTTAAGGGTTCAGTGTTGTAGGTGGCTCTGATACCATATGTAACACACCTACTTTACCTTCTAAATTAAAGACAAGAATACAAGTACATGTATAGATCATGTTTCTTATTAATGTAGCACCCCTTACTCAAAGATCGTGACATCCCTTTATATATAAATATTCAACCTATACAAGAGTATTAGTAATTGTAGAATTGATAAGGAGATTGTTCTATATATGTACTTTTAGCCTTGTTTATCTCCAATAGGTAATGTGTAAGTACGGTGTTCTGCAACTCGATCATATTGTAATTCAAGGCTTACTTTTTAAGTGAATTCATAAGGAATTAAATCCAAAATCCAACATTCCGTTGACCGAATAACTAGCCACAGAAGAAATAATCATAATGCATGAAAAGAATTATCATTTACGACATATAAATAATAATTTGATGGAAGTTCTGCATAGAATCATCATTAGAAATAATATTAAATGAAAGATATACAACATAATATGAAAACATAAAAGAGACACTAGAGTACGTGGTTCACCCCAAACTCAGGGTTACGTCCACCAAACGGCCGCATCAGGCGATATTATTTATTAGAAAGGGTTACAAACAACAAATTCAATATTGCCACACTTCCTTTTTGTTTCTTCTTACACACTCTCCTACCGAGAGTATTTCCAGACTACCAATACTAAGGTCAACCTGATACATCAAAACTAGTGGGTTCTATCCAAAACACTAGGGACCCTTCCAGATGTAAGGTGACTTGTTTTTCTTTTACTAGATTTCTTAACCCAACCTTACTCCATCACACGTGTGTATATATATATATATATATATATATACACACACGTGTGATGGAGTAAGGTTGGGTTAAGAAATCTATATGATTTCAAATTTAAACACATGCGAAGTATTGACGCTTCTAGCTTCATAGATAAATATATTTCCTTAACCAGCGAGCTTCGATAGAGGCCGTATTGCCACCCACTGTGCATTCTAGAATTCATATCTATTAAATAAAGACAATTTTATAATTTACATATACAAATGTAAGTGAAATTTCCTTACCATTTCCATGTGCAGTACCTTGCGTTTTTTCAAATATATATATATATATATATATATATATATATATATATATTACTTCATTAAAGCATGTATATTTTATTTTAGTAAAGAATCTACACTTTATCTCAAGAGGGATGAAAACAACCATGAGGCTGCTCAACCCATTCTTAGCACAAAAATCGTAGCCTGTAAATTAAATAGCTCCATTTATTAACCTAGCACACGCACGAGCGGGAGATCATGATTCCTGATTGGACATCTTCCCTTGACCAATCGAGCAAGCGCAGGAAAAGATCACAACATATGCATACAACTGATCCTTTTTAAATAATCAAATATGGCATAGGGAGATCATGAATCGTACCTTTGTAGATATGCTTGGCATTCCAATCACAGGAATACAAAGAATAAAGGTAAATCGTATACGTAGAATCCCTAATGCTCAGACTCAACAATAAACTCAGGAGCTTCATGATAGTTTGCATGAATTCTCACACCAAAATCTCAGCTTAGAGCAATCGATCGAGTTTTAGATTTGAAATATCCATAAAAAGGCACTCGCAGGCTTGGAATAATATGACCAAAGTCAGATCAATCAATCCACAAGAATACAAAGAAAGATCGATTTCCAATCTACCAGGTTGCGTTGAGTCATAGCTAGGGTAATAACTATGGTTTCGAATCCCATAAAGGGGATCGATTTCAAATCCCTACTGATCAATATATATGGTCAAAAAAATAAAGAATTTCCTAACCTAACATCAACCAAATGCATGATACAGAGGTGCTTACTTGATTTACTAAGCACACTGAAGTTAAAATAAAATATGAGATGGGAGCACACAGTCCATAACCTCGATCGCAAACCTGGCTCACCCCCCCCATTGCATCTGATTCTTTTCCCTACTTTCCCAAGGAAGCACCCCCTTATAAACACATAGAGATATCTTATTATACAAACTCCCGGTTCCCCCTTCGGTAGTGGAATCTATTTCGGAAAAACCCTAATGCCTCTATAATTAATGATTTCAAAACTCTGGTAACGGCTCCCCATAGTGCGACTATAAGTCAGGGTGAAATTAAAACCCCATAATCAATGTCTCTCAAAATTGATGTCAATCAAGGAAAGTAAATGACAGCTCCATAATTAGTGGCCGTAATTCAAGTGATTCCAAAATCTTCTCCCACCACTCACGAAAATTAAATAATTAATTATGATATATCTACATATATATGTATATTTGCTCTCCCCACACAATCTCTAGTTATGATGCTCCCACATTTTATATAATGTTCTTATTATACATGAAATTCCTATATGCGCCCTACTACTTCACATAATTCATGTATAAAATAATTCTCTGCTCTCTATATATATATATATATGGAGTTCCCATCACTATAGGCGGTCTACTATTATATATAATCTCCTTATATATAATATTCCACCATTATATATAATGTTCTTTGTATTTATTTATCCAATTTATGCCATGGATAATATATACCTATATATATATATATATATATTTATGTTATTCGCACATGTTGTGCTTTATACTGGTTTTAATTTCTCCCTTACCCAAATTGGCAACTACGAACCCAACAATAAATACCGTAGCGAGCTTCCCTATGCCTTATCATCTAGTTCATGAAGAACTAGGTCCCCTAGGTTTTGTCGACTACTATTCTCTCCTCCTAGTGGTCTCAGTTGTCCAAAAGAAGTTGCGCTCATCCCTGACCTATGAAATCACATTACCTAATACACAAAGTTCTACTGGTGGGGCCTTGGCCTTGAGCTCCTCACCAGAGAATAAATACATTCAAAAATTACCAAATATTCAGAGGCATCTTAAGAGGGATATTACAAGTTTATAACTTATAACCTCAAAATTAAAAACAATACACTTTATTCTATTCTCCTCATAGAAGTGGGTCTTCCCCCCATCGAGAGCATACATATGACTAGGTACCTTATGTACAAGCATAAGATAAATAACATGGGAAATGAGAGACTTCTTAAAATCGCTTTAAACTCAAGTTAAAACCAACTACGCCTCAAGCAGTGTTGGTGTAAAGATACCATGACTTGGTTAAACTATTGGGACATTGTTGAAAATGACATTTTCCAGAACATTGCTAATGTCAAAAATATTATTACTTCCAAGTTTAAAGAGAAATTCTAGTGTGAGGAAAATTTAGCGGTTAAGAGACAATTAAAATACTATACATAGGTCATTCATCCTAACTTGGAAGATCAGAAGTATATCTCGGTAGTAACTACCTAACGAAAGAAAATTAAAATAGCCAAGATTAGAATGAACTCTCATGAACTCCATAGAGAAAACGTGTGTTGGTCTATTCCTAAAACTCCATGGGTGGAAAGCACTTTTCATTTGTGTGAGTCTATGAGTGTTGAGGATGAAAATCACTAACCTCCTAACTTGCCAAAACTATAGTGAGCTTGGAAAGAGTCTTGAAAAGTTTTTTAAGCACATAAACAAGATCTTAAAGTAAACAAGTTGGATTCAATGGACGTTCATCATCATCATCATCATCATCATCATCATCATCAAGTAATAGAAATGTTAACTTCTAAAACATCTAGTCCTTGCCTTTTGTTTCTATTCCTCAGCAGGATTAAATTTTATAATTATAAATAATTCTTTTTTGGACCTTCACTTTACTGACACTTGGTAACCTTCTAAATGGCCGGCTATAGAGAGCTTTTAGATAATACAACCGAGTAGAAACATTTTTGATCTAAATGTTTTTAGAATAATTTTGAAAAAAAATGATTATTCTCTATACTTAATTCTTAACTCTCTATGCTTAAAAGTTGAAATTTAAATGAATCTATTTTAATAATCAGTTTCCCAAATATCAAGTAAACCATCCATTATATGAAAGAATCAAAACTAACCCCATCTCCATAGAAGATCATAAAATAAAAAGATCTAATATTCAAAGATCTAGATGAATGTTTACTTAAAAAATTAGTTTCCTAGAACGATAATTGCTCTCACTCGCTGGAAAAATATTCGAGACGAGGGAACGAGACATGCGAATGTAAAATGTAAGTGTAAGTTAATCCAAATAAATTATTACATTGTGGCATTCCAATTATTCGGAAGGAGTAAATTTGCTGTGATAAATTAAGTGATATGGCTGTGGCTCCAAGTGTAGCCAACGGTGGATCGCCTTGTAAACTAAGTAAAAGGTTGTGGATGAGAAAGGCAAACCTGAATATCAGGTAAGTAAGATTTTAGAGTCCCACTTGTTATTTTGATAAAACTGCAGTATACTTCGCTGGAACAAAATAGGATTATTTAAGAATAATCAAAACACAAAAACAAACAACCTTTCTATTCAGAGATATCAGTCCAATATATAAGTACATCCATATTTAATGGCAACCAGAATAATCCTAAGATATTAAACTAGAAAATATCCTCTCTTGCCTGGTTGCGCACCTGATCAGATGACTTGAGCAAACTTGGTTGAGTGCTCAAATTGTTAAAAAAAACTATAAAGCACTATGGGGAAGATTGATTTCCTCCATAACTGAATTACCTTTTCAATATTAAAGCAACTATTTATAAGAGTACATAACAGCAAAGCCATAAGTAAATAGCATGGCTCAGATAATACCATGAGCCACTAATTATAGGTAATGTGAGTGACTCAACTACTCAACTAACTAACTAATTAATAAACTATTGATAGTGGTCCTTTGAGATTACAATTATTAACACACCCCCTTAATCTCAATTAGGACAATACTTTCAGCACTATCAGTGCAAAAAGATGCATGCTGGTCTATGTCTCAGCTCAGCTTACATTTCATTCAAAATACTTTAGCTTTACTTTCTTTCTTTAAGTGTACTTGGACTTATTCTTCTTTGTCTTCACGATCTTGATGCTAAGTAGTTGTTCTCCAGAGTTTTCTCCATCATCTCGAACATAGTGCAAGTCTTCTTCTTCTATTTCAACATGATTTTTCTGGTTGTCATCTTTACTTCCACACTGAAATTTTTTGTCAGAAAAAATATGAATATGTTTCAGCTTTTCTTCACTTTTGTTGGAGAACATTCACATCTTGGTGTTGCTCATCAATGACATCTACTTCGTCATTCTCATTGACTTCTTCATTTGCTTGCATGTACAAATAGCTCGCATACTATATATGCTCATCATTAACAAGAGTTTGCTCATAGATCTCCCTCAAACTTCTAGTTTTCTGGTTTTGGGATGGACTATCTGTTTCTTTTGTGATGCTATCAACTGATTGTTGCTCATTCTCATCAACTATTGTAGCTATATGAACATCGCTCGATACTACTACATTAACAATTTTATTGTCATCAGCTAAAACAACTGGATCAACAAATTTTGGTGGGATTACATGATCACTCGCTATCTCATAATCAAAGTCTTTTTTACCGTCTTCCACTTCACTGTGGTATTCTTGGTGCTTTGGCTGACTTGCAAAGTCTCCTTATTCTACAACAGGTTCTCCACTAAATACTTATTTTAGTATATTCCATACTCTTTTAGGAGTATTAGCTTCTACAATATATTGAAGTAGTGAATAGTCTATAGTGTCTTGTATGAGACATAAGGAAAGAACTTGTCTTCTTTCTTTTTGGAACCCATTCAAAGCCTTAAATGAATCTGGAACTCTAGGATCTTCTTCAACTATGAAATTCCATATTTCTTGTAATTTCAACAAATTTCTTACTTTGTCTACCCATACATCATAATAATCTCCATCAAATGTTTTCCATAATCCTTCAGGTGTTAGGAGATTTCTTATCTCTTCAAGCTCTTATGGTAGCTCCATCTTCTATTTTCTTCGATTTTCCAATATTTTTGTCTCGATCACAACCTCTAATAAGCTCGGATCTATGTGTGTGTGTGGTTTCCATTTTGTGAAAAGGCTTACTGATAAACAAAAAGAAATGGGATGGATCAGGCCATTGGCTTTGATACCATGTTAAAGAAAACCATGAAAAAGATAGAAGCAATATGTGCAGATTAATTTTTTGGGAAACTGAATTACTTTCTCAATATTAACGCAAGTATTTATAAGACTACATAATAGCAAAGCAATAGGTAAATACCATGGGTCACTAATTCTAGTTAATCTGACTCACTCCACTACTCAACTAACTAATTAATGTGCTATTGATAGTGGTCCCTTGAGATTAAAATTCTTAACACAAATGAGATTGTTGTCCTTATTTATGTCTTTTCGTTGAGCTAGGCCGAATTGTATAAATTCTATTCCCATGCTTTCATGTTGTTTTTAGAACTTTTAGGGATTTCCTTTCTGGAATTTTTTGAGGGGTTTCCTATGCTTTTTAGAACTTCCAAGGCATTCCTTCTAGAATTTTTGGAGGGGTTTCCTTTTTAATTGATGGAGTAGACTTTGTCATGAGGAAATTCATGATGCCACCATCATCATCACTCCTTCTTAGCTAAGGATTCATCATCATGTTGCAAAACATAAATGGATATCATCTTAGCATCATGGCTTGTTTTGAACATCATGTCATCATAAGAAAGGTGTTCAACACAACTCAGTATGTCGAGAAGTGTCATACTTAACTGAGTTCCTTGAGGAGCATTATTAATCAACTCAACTCAATGTATTGAGGAGGATGATGGGACTACACAACTCACTCCATTGAGAATTGTTGAATGCTCAACTCAGTTCGTCAAGGAGCACAATAAATAAACTCGACTTAGGTCTTGTTGGATCAGGCAACTACACAAATCAGACCGTCGAGAAGTGCATGCTCAACTATGTCCATTGAGGAGAACAATAGATCAGGTCAACTCAATCCGTCAATGAGCAAAGTAAATAAACTCAACTCAGTCCGTGATGTTGGATCACAATAAATAAACTCGACTTAGTCCGTGATGTTGGATCAGGGAACTACACAAATCAGACCATCAGACCGTCGAGCAGTTCCATGCTCAACTCGGTCCATGGAGGAGCACAATAGATCAACTCAACTTAGTATGTCGAGGAGGATCATGAAACTACACAACTCAATCTGTTGAGAATTGTCATGCTTAACTCACCTTTTTTTGTATAGAACAATAAATAAACTCTACTCATCTTATAAAGGAAGATCATGAAGCTACACAAGTCATGTCCATAGAGGAGCACAATTGATCAACTCAATTTAGTCCGTTGAGGAGGATCATAAAGAACAATATGCACCCTTTCTCTCCCTTGAGAGGGAGAGTCACACCATTCTCCTTTTCCACTGGAGAAGGTCTCATCAATACTCCCTCTCGATGAAGGAGGCATTCTCCACCACTCCAATCCCATCACAAAAATACTCAAACTTCGCTCTCAAAAGAGACTTGGTGGGGATGTTAGCAATTTGATCATGTGTGAGAATATACTGAGGATGGAATGCTTCCTTCTACACCATATCTTTAATGCAATGTTACTTGATCTCCACATGGTTCGATGTGCCATGAGATACTGGATTCACTAAAAGCTTCACACAAATTGTGTTGTTAAAGGGAATCAAGGTTAGATTTAGAAATTAGCATCTCACAAAACAATCTCGCAAAAGGCTTCCCCGATTTGTGAAAGGGAATAAGGTTAGGTTTCGAAATTAGCATCTCACAAAACAATCTCCCAAAAGGCTTCCGCGATTTACAACACATAATGCAATGTACTAATGCTCTCATGTACGAAAAAAATACTTCAAATAAGACCAAGTGCATCATGGGCTTCTTGCTTGTAAAAACACTTCAAATAAGACAAGTGCCTCATGGGCTTCTTGCTTGTGGGACCAACTCGTCACTTCCTATTTGGGACCAATGGTACTTCCAAAAATTTCTAAATAATAATCATGCCCTGGAGGTGAATTCGTACAGGTTCTAGTTTCTCAACGGAAGGAGCATCTAACTTCCCTTTTCAAATCTTCTTGATCGATGACATAGGTTGCCTCTTCAGCCCTCAATGGAACCTTTGACGAGCGTGGGCAGGGACAAGTTTACAAATGCCATCGGAGGTCATGTCCGGACTTTCACATCGAGATCGACTTCTTTGCGGTAGGAGAACTTGTTAAACACCGTCTTATTGGGATAGATGGTGGCCACATCTACATCTAAGTTTGCCATGGCTGGAACAATATCGAATGACCTTCTCACTGCCTATAAATAAACGCCCCAACCGGTTCTCTTGAGTTCTTTATCATCGTGCTCCTTATCAGTTGAGGGAAACTCTGCTATTTCGGGAATCTTCAAGTCTGCGCCACTTCTAGTAAACTAGTGGCATACGCTAGATTCAGACGGCAGCTCCATAACGTTATATTTACGAGCCCTGTAGCTTTACTTGAATTGGAAGCTTCTTATTGAAATTGAAAGTGCTCCCAAGGATCACGACTTGGCTTGGATAGGGTGTTGGTCGCCGCTAAAAACAGAAGAACAAGCCCAACAAACGATTGGCACTCTCCCTCAAGCAACGTAGTCTGTAGGTGATCACTGAGCGACTAGAACGAGTTATCTCTCTTCTGTACATGACTGTCAGTATTTGGCAGATGATTTAGAATCAAGGAAGTCCTTCCTTGTCACCACGATGTGCTGTAGAGAAAATTCTAGTTGAAACGCAGTCAGTTTTACAGCCTTCAAAGCCCCCACGTTGATTAATATAGATGGTAGTTGGTAATTACTAAACGAAATGGCCCAGTCTGAATTTTTAATTGCCTATTGAATGATAGGATCACTGAAAGAATAACCAAAACACATAAACAAATACACAGTTTTATTTTTCTATTCAAAGATATCAGTCTAAAATACAAATACATCCAAATATGATTACATAATACTAATCAGAATAATAACGCAAACATATTAAACCCCTTTTTCTGCTGGTGTCCTTCTCTTCCTCACCTGCGCACTTCATCACATGATTTAAGCAAACTTGTTTAAGTGTGCAAATGAGATTGGAGTCCTTATTTATACATATTCCTCATCCTTATTTTGCTGCTGCGTCCTTCTCTTCCTCACCTGCGCACTTGATCAGATGACTGAGTGTGCAAATGAGATTGGCTTCCTTATTTATACATATTCGTTCAGCTAAATACATATTCCTCTTTCTTTTCCTCAGCTGGGCACTTGATCACATGAATTGACCACTTGATCACATGAATTGACCAAACTTGTTTGAGTGTGTAAATAAGATTCGAAATAGAGAAAAGTCACTTGTTTGAGTGTGCAAAAGAGATTGGAATCTTTATTTATAGATATTCCTCATAAGCTAAGTTTATTTGTATATTTTCTATTTCCATTTTTATTCACGGGCTTTTCAGAAATTTCATGAGGTTTCTAGTACAGCCTTTCATGAGGTTTCTAGTACAGCCACAAGTAAAGTGGCCTATGAATGTTTATAGTAACAAATGCTGTGTTTTTTTAATCAATAAAAAAACATGATATGAAGTAAACAAAAACAAATTGCACTATTAGTATTTTTAACCAGCCTTTAAGTGAAAGCTTATTTAAATATTCTTAATCAAAATGCATTTAAGCATGTTGTTACATTTGAGTTAATCTTGTTGATCCACTCAAACAAGTCCAAAATCTTAGATAATTACACTGATAAGTATATTCGATGCACAAAGATAAGTATATTTGATTTGATTCTCATCTGATCACACACAGAAAATCAGCGTCATTAACACTCTTACTAATAGAGGCAAGAGAATATCTGATTTCGCACACTTGGATCTTGAACTAGAGCACCTTGTCAAAGTCTTCAAAAATTACTGCTACAATGAAAATCTAATCATGAAAACCATGAAGAGGTCATAGGAAGTAAGGCAGGAAAAAAATCAAAATGAAATTATAAAATCAATAAAGCTTCCTTACATCCATGGGACAATAGACAAAATAGCTAACATATTGAGGAAGAAACGAATATGGGTCACCTTCTCACCTTTTAACATGTTGCGTGGAATCTTATACCATACAAAAGGTCAAGCAAACCCAAAGAGGAATAAAGGTGTGTACTCGATCCCATGTGGCTGCAGCAAGGTGTATATTGGAGAGACTGTACTAACACTATTAAAAGAACATAACACGAACATCATTCATGGCCGGATAAATAATTCTGCATTAGCAGAACACTCCTTAACCTCCAAACACCACATTCTCATGGAAGACGCCAAAGTCACCACCAACATTGACCATTACACAAGAAGATGAGTAAGAGAAGCGATTGAAATTGAGAAACACCCTCTCAATATCAATCGGGATGACAGATGGAAACTTAGCAGGACGTGGGCTCCTATCATTAACTAGATCAAAAATAAAACAACGACATCTTAATAATATTTCTAAGGGCTAACATAATTCAACAATTAGGCTAAATTACATTATTAACACAAAAACCAAATGAAATATTAAGTTGGGGAACTATAAGGTATCTCCTGAAGATGGGTTGAACTATCCAACCCGAAAGGTCAAGTAATTT
Organism: Pseudotsuga menziesii; assembly: GCA_001517045.1. Classification (NCBI taxonomy): domain Eukaryota; kingdom Viridiplantae; phylum Streptophyta; class Pinopsida; order Pinales; family Pinaceae; genus Pseudotsuga; species Pseudotsuga menziesii. The sequence goes on along the minus strand of LPNX010683960.1, from coordinate 550,269 downwards.
TTACTTTTTTTCACACAGGGTTTCGTTTGGTTGAAACAATTACACTGATAGTTACGCCGAAATGGGTATACATCTTAGAATTTTGGGGTGGACTACCATAAATGTTTTTTCATCTATGGATGAGAATGAGACAAGTGTACTGTCGAGGTTGATTCTATGGGTGTCGTCCAAGATTAAACGAGAATGAGACAAGTGTACTATCCAAATTGATTCTATAGGTGTCTTCAAAAATTAATAATTAATCATTTCAAAAAAATAAAAGGGAGCTTAATTAACATGTGATAAGTACAGTTAGTGATAGTTGTAAGAATTAAAATTAATCTTCAACTATTCAATTATTAGATACAACTACGAGCTTAACTCTGTCGATTATTATTAGATACAACTATTAGGTTAACTTCAATGATTCTAGAACTATTAGCCTAACTTCAACTCTAATAACAATTATATTGGATAACTATTAGATACAACTATTACTTTAACTCCAATGATTCTACAACTATTAGCTTAACTTCAACTCTAATCACTTAATGTTTAACCCAATGCATTTGGTATCTAGTAGTCTAGCTAATGTGAAGTCATGTAAGAGTCGAACTCATGATAAAATAGTTAAAACTCCTAATAAACTCTTGCATCTCATAGTTGGGCATCTAGATGCTAGAAAAAACCATATTACTAAGATTAATATGTTTGAAATACGCCGAGAGGTATATATTTGACATATTGATAATGTTTTTTTTACTAAAGAATGTGCCAATTACTTGTATCTAATAGTTAAGCTAATATAACAACCACTTAATTTATGGTTTTTAAGCTCATAGTTGAAGTTAGGCTCATAGTTGTATCATGATTGGAGTTAAGCTAATAGTTATATCTAATAGTTAATTTAAAAGTTAATATAAATCTTAGACTAAGCCTTATGTGCATTAACTCGACTCCCAACTACCAGATGGAGTTCAACTGTCACATACGCTGCACATTACCTAAGTGATTGTTCTTGGTGCATGGTTTCACTGCAATCAAGCTCAACTTCTCATGCTAAGAGATGGAGTTCATCTAAATTTAATTTAATAGATGTATCACTATTGGAATAATCTAATAGTTATCTAATAGTTATCCAATATAACCGCGATTAGAGTTGAAGTTATAGTTGTCAAATCATTGGAGTTAAGCTAATAGTTGTATCTAATAGTTAATCTAATATTTATCCAATATAACCGTGATTAGAGTTGAAGTTAAACTAATAATTGGACAATCATTGGAGTTAAGCAACAAGCTACTAGTTGTATCTAATAGTTAATTTAAAAGTTAATATATTGGCAATTGCAATTCAAGTAAAAGTCATGATTGGAGTTGAAGGTAAGCTAATAGTTGTATCATCAATGTATTTAAGCTAATAATTGAATAGTTGTATCTAATAATCCAATAGTTGAAGCTAAAGTTTGATTTTTCCAACTATCATGAATTGTAATTATGAGATGTTAACTAAGTTATTTTTGAATTTTTTGAAATTGTTAATTATGAGTTACACTAACCTCCTTTAAAAAGAATTGAAAACCTAATTATATATATATGGAAAACCTAAACATGTAATACTAACTATATATTAGCTATATGCCCAACTATGAGATGCATGCGTTTATTAGGAGTTTGGAGGAGTTTATTAGAAGTTCAAACTATTTTATTACTCTTACATGACTCCACATTAGCTAGACTCCTAGATTTCGATTCCAGTTGGACTAAGCGTTAAGTGATTAGAGTTGAAGTTAAAAGCTAGTAGTTATAGAATCATTGGATTAACCAAATAGTTGCATCTAATAGTTAAGCTAATAGTTATCCAAAATAATTGCGATTAGAGTTGAAGTTAAGGTAATAGTTCTAGAATCATTGGAGTTAAGCTAATAGTTGTATCTAATAATGATGGATTTAAGCTTGTAGTTGTATCTAATAATCGAATATTTGAAGATTAATTTTAATTTTTATAGATATCACTAATTGTAGTTATCACATGTTAATTAAGCTATTTTTTATTTTTTGAAATTATCAAGTATTAATTTTGGACTATACCCATCGAATCAATCTAGATAGTACACTTGTCTCAGTCTCGTTTAGTCTTGGACGATGCCCATAGAATCAATCTGTACAGTACACTTGTCTCATTCTCGTCATAGATGAAAAAACATAAATGGTAGTTCACCCTAAAATTCTAAGACATATACCCCTATTGGAGTATATATATATACAATTCGTATTATATGTTTAGGTTTATAGATATAATTAGGTTTTCGATTCTTTTTAAAAAAGGTTACTCTAACCCATAATTAACAATTTCAAAAAAATAAAAAATAGCTTAGTTAAATCTCATAAGTACAATTAGTAATAGATGGAAAATTTAAACCTTAGCTTCAAATATTGATTATTAGTCTAAACTTTATATTAACTTAAATTAAATTAACTATTAAATACCACTATGACCATAATTTAAATAATGATACAATTATGAGCCTAACTTTAACAATAAGCTTAACAACCATAAATTAAGTGGTTGTTATATTAGCTCAACTATTAAATACAAATAATTGAAGTTTCTCAAACATATTGATCTTAGAAATATAATTGTTGGTAGTATCTAAATAATTAAGAAACTCACTAGGCTACCATCGTAACACAGCTTACGTTCTCTAGGTTCACTGATGACGTCCTAACACAGCTTACGTTCTCTAGGTTTACTGATGACGTTGATAGAGCAATAAGATTGCTCAACCAATATTCTCGAGTCTTTCATATATGGGGTTTTCACATCCAAACGCCCAAAATTAATGTATTATTTAGTACTCATATGATATTTAATCGTTTCATCTTTTTGAATTGGAATAGTATATTACATTTTGAAATTCTATGTACAAAAGATAGAGTTCTCATTTTAATGAAATAATTTATATGGAGCTGATTAACAAGAAAGGTAATGTAATATTTTAACATATATAAAAGTTCATAATACTGTGTAAATATATCGTATTTATATATATTTTCTTTCATCTTTTGATTTGTAATAGTATATTATATTTTTAAAATCGAGCATGCATTAGTTGTAGTTTGCTATTTAACAGTCCAAGATAGAACTTAATTTATGAAATGGATGTTTATACGTTTACGATTGAGGCTACCAAATGCCCTCATTTGCCATTTCTATTTTCTCTGTAACTAATTATCCAAAAATGAAACTAATAAGTTAGAAATTAAAAATCATACTCCAAAATTAAACTTCTAAAGAAGAAGTGATGTTTTATCTATGGATTAAAAGAGAAATCAATAATGCCATTAGTCATATTAATATAAGAAAATGTTGAAAAAACTAACAATTTTTTATATGTATAAATGTTGAATGCTTTCCAGATGCAAAAAGAAATTTAGAAAATAAAATAAAAATAAATAAATAAAACATTTTACTAGATGATATGATGAGTAACGCAAACCAACTTAAAAAACTATTATTAAATTTTATTCGGAATGAGGTTACACGTTGTAGGGATGAAAGGTAAACATTTTGAATACGGAAAAAAGTGTTATTCCCTTAAAAGGAGTTAAAATGATAGTATGGTGAGCTAAATTGATTTGATATCTATGGTTCAATAATTTTATTTTTAATATTTGGGACTGTGTATATTTTAATATATCGAATTTATATTTTCTCGATTTTAGATAATGTCGAGAGATTAGCCAAATCTAAGAAATTAAAAGTATATAATCCTTCAAAATAATAAATAAAAATAAAATTGAAAAAAAATCCCAAAAAATAATATATTCGATATAATGTTATTTTTGATATAATATATTTATTATTATTATATAGGGTAACCTTATTTGGATGTTGATAATAATGTAGAAAACTTGCTAGCATGTGTTTGTAATGTATCAATATTTAAAATTTTGAAAAATGCAAACAATATTTTGAAAAATGTTGTGTTATATATATATATATATATATATATATATATATATATATATATATTATTTCGTTGTCCATTGGGCGTAGCTCGGGTGGTTGGGAGATTTGGTTGTTGCACTCCCCACTTGGGTTTGAATCTCGCCAAGGACATTTGCTCCTTGGGAGCCCTTGTATGTAATAAAATATTAGGCTAGTGAGCCGTTTATCATGATTAATGATCCGCAAATTCATGTATACTTGCCTAACAAGTATAAGATATTTTCCCAAGTGGACTTATCCATGGTGTAAAATTGGGCTTCCATGGTGAACCACTTTAAAAATATATATAGATATTTATATTATTTCACAAATTTTTATTATAAAATTTTGTTTAATCTAAATTATTTGTATAAAAATCTTAAAAAATTAATAATATAAATTAATTAATTTTTTCCAACACATTTCAAAACTTTTAGTCATTTTTTTAAACCAAAATTGAAATAGTATAATTTTTTTTCGAAAACAACACAAAAAGGAATTTCCTAATCATGAAGAGAAGAGAGAGACTGAGCTACTTGAATTAATACATATTGATGTTTGTAGACCTATGCTGACTAGATCACTTGGTGGTGCTTGGTACTTTCTCATATTTGTTGATGAAAGATCTAGGTTCACCTAGGTTTACTTCATAAGAAGGAAAGGAGAGGTCTTCGAATACTTCAAGGAATTTAGGATCACAATTGAAAAACAGTCAGGTAAATATATCAAAATTATCACATCGCATCAAGGTGGTGAGTACACTTCTAGAGCATTCAAAATAGATTGTACAAACAATAGAATCCAACATCAATTCACTGTGACCGATACACCTCAACAAAATGGAGTTGTTGAGAGGAAAAACAGGACACTAGTGGATGTGCTTCCAACATGCTTCAAGGTAGAAACATTTCTAATGGTTTATGAGTTGAATCTATTAACATGATTGTATATTTAAAGAATAAGAGTCTAATAAAGAAATTAGAGTTCCAAACACCCTTTGAAATCTTTTATGGCTATAAACCATAAATTAGTCATTTAAGAATATTTGTTTAAAGGACCTTTGCTCACATCCCTAAATATGATAAAAGAAAATTGGAAGCAAAATCTATTGAATGTGTCTTTGTTGTCTATTGTGATTATCATAAGGCATATAAGTTGGTTCATCCTAGTTCGCGGAAACCTCATTGCAAGTAGAGATGTTGTGTTTCATGAAAATACAAATCGTAGTAACAGATTGAATAATTATGATGAAGGGAAGATCTCAAATGATAATGTCAAAAGAAATAAAATATTTTAGAAAGTGCAGGTACAACAACATGTTAAAAAATAGGGTGATAACAAGAGTGATACCACCTCGGATGAAGAAATATTAGAAAGAAGAAGACTCATGCATGGAGCTCCAATGGGTATTGTAGTACCTAGAAGGTCAAATCGAGAAACTCAGCCTCGTGTAAAATTTATAGATTGTGCCTTCATGACTAATGTAATGAATGTCATAGAACCATTGAATTAAGATCAGGCTAAAGATAAAGAAGAATGGGTGAATGCTATGAATGAGGAATACAATTCTATTATGAGAAATAAAACTTTGGAATTAGTAGAATTTCCCAAAGATAGAGTACCCATAGGATCTAAATGGTTGTTAAAATCTAAGTTCAAAGATGATGGTATTATTGAAAAACTTAAGGAAAGACTAGTTGGAAAGGATTGTTCTCAACACAGGGCAATTGATTTTGAATAAACATATGCACCGGTAGTAGCTAAATTAAACACAATCAGATTGCTTGTTGCATTAGCTACAAAACAGAATTGGAGAATACACCACTTAGATGTTAAATATTCTTTCTTGAATGATGATTTAAAAGAGGAAGTGTATTTAGTTCATCGTGAAGGTTTTGTGCAGAAAGGTTAGGAGCTTCTTATTTGTAGATTAAGGAAAGTTATATATGGATTGAAACACACCCCTAGATCATGGTATATAAACATTGATTCCTTCTTTAAACACCAAGAGTTTATGAAAATCAAAACTAATTCAAGCCTATACATTAATAAACATAAAGAGGGAAATGTTTTCTTGATATATTTATATGTTGATGATATAAATATTATTGGTGGAGCATATCTATTGATCGCAAATATTACAAGTCATATGTATCAGGAATTTGAAATGAAAGACCTTGGTGATTTGCATTACTATTATGTATTGCATTTTGGAGAGTCTGGTAAAACATTCATCACTCAAAGTAAGTATGTAAGGGAAATCCTTAATATATTTCATATGAGTGAATGTAAAGTAGTATCAAATCCTTTGGATCAAAATGTTAAATTATATAGTAATGATGGATCTAAAGAAGAACATGGTACTTTTTCCCTTAACACTTACAACCTTCACCCTTAACGCTAACCTATTAAACCCTATGCTCTAACATTTGTTCCCTCAATCCCTTAACCCTTAAAGCACCTAACCCTTAAACCCATTTACTTCTAAGCACTTAACACCCAACACATAAGACCTAGTTTATCAACAAACATTTAAGCCCTTAATGTCTAAACACATAAACCCTAATCCCCTAAACACGTATCACCAAATAACTTAAGCACTAAATCCCATAACTCTTAAACCCCTTGACCGCATTACATGTTTAGCTATAATATTTCAACCACTAACAACTAACCCTAAGTTTACTTTGTCACCCCTATACCACTTAACCCATAATCCTTTAAAACTTAACGCCTAACCTCTGAAACACTAATAGCCTAACAGTCGAGCCCTAAATCCATTAACAACTAAATCCTGAAACTCCTGAAGCCTTATCCTCTTAACTGTAGTTAATCACTTATCATTCCTTAACCCCTAACTCCTAAACCTTTAACTTGTACCCCATTAAGATCTAACCCTTAAATATCATAAAAACTAAATAATATAACCCCTTAATTAACCATTAAACCCCTAATTCCTAAGCCCTTAACGCCTAGCCCCTATATTATTAGATAGATGTAATATAAAATTGTAGAGCATTTTGATGTAATAAAAATGCTAGAGAGTTTTGATGTAATACAAAACACTAAAGATTTTCATAATTACAAAACTTTAGAAAGTTTTGATCTAATACAAAATGCTAAAGAGTTTTATAATTACAAAACACTAGAGCTTTTTCATGTAATACAAAACACTATAGAGTTTTGTAATTACAAAACACCAGAGTGTAGTTATTTGTAGTTATAGAATGCTATATCATTTTGTAGTATTTATAAAATGATACAACGTTTTTGTTTGCTATTCGGAATGTAAATTGACATGGCACGCTTAGGCGTGCCCATTCCTAGTTCAAAGAAATGCTTGCGCATTTTCATTTTACTCAACTCTCCCAAGTTTCATGAAAGTGGGATTTCATCTAAAATTTCCCTCAACTTAGTGTGAGGACCCTTGTGTTACATTAGAGGAATTTTGGGGTCTAAAATGGGCCTCCTAAGGAAAATAATAAAATAATAGTTAAAATAATAAAATAATGGTTAAAATAATAAAATAATATTAATTAATTTTGGAGGAAGAAAGAAAAAAACTACTTTTTGTGTTCGTATTTTCAACATATCTCCTTGTGTTTTTACTCAAATTTCGATCGTCAGANGAAATTCTATTGGTTCTTGAATTCCAACTCACAAAAACTTATTTTGGCACGTTTTCTTATAAGGCCCATTTTAGACCCCAAATTTCCTCTAATGCCCGTTGTCTCATTTAACCTAATTTGATAAACTCACAAAGGGTCCAAAAAAGTTTTTAAAAAACTACAATATTTAGGAGATGTTGTCAATTAGATTGAGTCGTGTGGATGACATCGAGACATGGAAAATTTAAAAAGTTGGAAAAATATTAATGCCTACTCAAATGGACTGTATAATGGAAAATTCATTATACCTAGAGGAATTACATTATAACACCCCCTATTAATTCCTACCATCATAATCACTATTACAATTAAAAAAAAAATTAATAATGTGCTACCTGTTGGTCTAATGTCTCAACCTGGGTTACAAACTTGCATTGCATACACCTAGTTTTTTTTTGTGAAATTCAAACTAATCTTTTACTAATGGCCAAATAAACATATCATTCTAGTTGATATTGAGACTTCAAAATTTTTATATTGATCACATTATTATTTACCAATTCTCTAATGAAATGAAATATGGTATTTATGTGTTTACTTCTTTTGTGAAATACATTATCTCTGTATAAAGTTATGGTCGATTTATTGTCACATTATATCTGAACTGGTTCCTCTTTATTTTACTACATAGATGAGATAATTCTTTGCAACCATACTATTTTATATGCTATAGACGTGGTTCCAATATATTTTTCTTTAAATGACAAAATATTCATTATTGGCTGCTTCTTGGAAGACCACGGTACAACCTTTGAAGCAATATTAAAAACATATACTGAAGTACTTTTGCAGTCATCATCAATATATCCTACAAATTACTGTTAGTGAAATGACATAATCTAAAATCTGATTTTGATGAATATAGAATTTCATATTCGACTGTTCTTGCAATATATCGTAGAATGTTTTCTTCAACTTGTCAATGCATTAACTTTAGTGATTTTGTGAACCTGGAGATTAATCTTAGTGTAAACATAATGTATAGTCTTGTTTCTTTCAAATAAATAAGACTTCCAACCATGCTTTTAAACGAAGTTGGATCAACCTTTGATCCTTCATCAATTTTACATAGTTTAGTTCATGTTACAACTTGTGTTCGTACTGATTTTCAATTCAATATTTTAAATATTCTTAAGATATCAGTTTCATACTTAGACTGTGAGATAAAATCACAACCTTCAAATTTCTTCGCTTCAATTCACAGAAATATTTCATTGATTCCAAATCTATCGTTTAAAATTCTCTTTTCATTACTAATTTAAATTTTGATATGGACAAATTTTAGTAAAAATCAGGTCATCAACATACATGCATATAACTAAAATCTCTCCTTTCAGATTCACCTTTGTATATAATTTCCCTTCATTAACACTCCTGCTAAAACTATTATCAATGAAATATGCATCAATTCTACTATATCAAGACCTTGGTGCTAGTTTCAGCCCATATAATTCCTTGCTGAACTCGTAAACTTTATCTTGATGTCCTTTGACTTCATAACCAGGCGGTACATACACTTCTTCTTCTACAAATCCATTTAAAAATGTTGATTTGACATCCATTTGATGCACTTTATAGTTATTTTGAGTTGCAATTGATAAAACAAGCCTGACAATATAAAGTCTTGCTATAGGTACAAATGTTTCATTATAGTTAATTTGATGTTGTTGATTGAATCCTTCTACAACACTCTTATTTAAATGTTTTTTTGTAAATCCACTTAAAACCAATGCATCCCGTATCTCCACCTAAATATGTTAACTCTGAAGTATCGTTCTTTTCTATTGGTGACTATTTATTCATCCATAGCATCAACCCAAACTTTTTCTTTTACTCCATAAGGAATTTCATGATGACATGAAACTAATGAAAAATGTACATTTTCATTTACATCAACATTTTGTTGTTCAAAAATTTCATTTAATCTCCACATTTTTGTTCTCTAATTCTAGATCTCAACAATGCAATTGTTAGTTTAGAATCACTACTTACATGTGAATTCGATGACTGCTAGCTCATATTATGATTTATGATTCTTCATGTACAACATCTCTTGGATTCCTATATTGTTTTTTAATTATACTTGATGATAGTCTTCTTGGTGTGCTTGTTGTAGGTGAAACAAGTTGTGCATATTTTTATCCTACTTGAGAAATATCCTCAGCGCCATCATCTTATTCATAAGGTAATGCAACATCTGCTACATTTGTTCAGTCCGCGCTATCATCCAAAGCTTCATCTTGTTTAAATTCGACATCTTTGTTGATTATTAACTTCTTGGTAATGGGGTTATGATGTAGAGAATATCTATTGGACACATCATTGTATCAAATGAAAATGTAGTTTTCACTACGGTCATGTAAATTTTTTCTCAATTCTTCAAGTAGATGTGTGAATACACAACAACCAAACAATATGAAATGAGAAACATGATATTTCTTACCTCTCCAATATTCTTATGGAAAACAATTTATCACTCTTTGTTGGACATCTGGGCCAAAATATATACTGCACATTCAAAAACTTCAACCCAAAATTCTTTTCCCACATGTTTCTCTTTAACCATGATCTGAACCATATTCATTATCGTTCTATTCTTTCCCTCGGCTACACCATTTTGTTGTGGCATATACTGCGCTATAAATTGTCTTCTAATTACATGTTGTATTCAAAATTCCAAGCAATCACTGGAATTGAATTCACCACCTATATCAGACCTTGAAACTTTGATATGAGTTCCATCTTGTTTTTCAACCATAGCTTTGAATTTCTTAAAAATCCCAAAAATTTCATATTTTTGCTTCAACAAACACACCCATGTCATTCTACTATAATCATATATGAATGTCACAAAACAAATTTCCACCCGTTGAAGGTGTCTGCATGGGTCCACATGTTTAAATGGAAAAATTCCAAAGGTGCTTTATCTCTATAAGAAATTCCTCTAGAAAAAAATTCCCTGTGATGTTTTGCAATGATACAGCTTTGATGACAATTTGTAGGCTACTCAATACATTCCATACCAGTCACTAGTTGCTTCTTCTGCTAAATATTCCATCCACCAAAACACAAGTGACCATACCTGAGATGCCATAAAAATATTGATATTGGCTCTTAGTTTCATAAGCATCTGTTGATTTTGACAAATTATACCTCAATCTAAGTTGATACATTATGTTCTTTATCCTTTCAACCTTACCAATCACTTGTCTATGATGTGGATTATCATAAATTGTGCAAACTTTATTCTTAAATTTAAGTCCATAATTTTTATCTTCAAGCTGTCCCACACTTAAAAAATTACATTTCAATCGAGGAACATAAAAAACATCTTCCACAATTCTGCATTTATCATATCTATAAAATAATAATGATATCCCCTTTTGCACTTACCATGATCGTATTATAACCAAGTTTACTTCTAACTAGAATGAATTGTCTGAATTATAAAACAACTACAATTTTCCTGGCATGTGATTACCGCAACCAGTGTGTAACACACCGAATATTCTTAATTATTGAAGACGTTAAATTATTATTTTTAATTTTGACATTTTGACCAAGTGGGGTCAAAATAAATGTAAAATAGCTTTTATTATTTAATAATTGAAAAACTTAGGAAATACGAAACTAAAGTAGCCATTAAATAGTGTTTGATGACCCCAAGGAGTAATGACAAATGGATTAAAAATGTTGAGTGAGAAATCAACTGATGCAGGAGGAATATTCCCTAAAATCAAGTCGAGACTTAGTGTGGAGTAATAACAAGAAGGTGGCTCATAAATAACCAAGTCCTAGGAAAAATACTATAAGTATTGATCCCATTCGAAACTTGCAATTTGATGATTAGTTTAGATCCAAAATCCTACTACCATGCTCGGAATGATCCGAGATGGCAAGTTGCCATGGATGAAGAGATGAATTCTCTTCAGAAAAACACTACTTGGGAACTAGTTTCTCTTCCTCCGAGAAGGAAATTGGTTCAATGCAAGTGGGTGTTTCAGATAAATATTGCTGTTGATGGAAGCACTTGCAAATATAAGACTAGGCTGGTAGAAAAAGGTTTCTCTTAGGTCCAAGGAGTGGACTACCATGAGACCTTTGCACCGGTTGCAAAAATGGACTCCATCCGCCTTGTTTTGGCAATTTCAGCATCCAAGCACCGGGAGGTGCATCACATGGATGTTAATTCAGCCTTCTTGCATGGAGATATTCATGAGGAGATATACATGAAGAATATTGAGGGCTACATCACTGATCCATATTTGGTTTGCAAGCTAAAGAAGTCATTATACAGGTTAAAATAGGCCCCAAGAGAGTGGTATTCCAAGATGGATGCCTTTCTTCTCTCGCAAAACTTTCAGAGAAGTAGATCAAATCCAAATGTGTATTTAAAGCAGAATGATGGTCATATAATTATTATTGTTTTATATGCTGATGAATTACTGATCACAGGTAGCACAGTTGCCTCCATTTTAGCCACCAAAACTGCTCTCCACAATTCCTTTGAAATGAGTGATTTGGGGCTTCTAAAACAATTTTTGGGGCTCAAAATCGAGCAAAATTCTGATGGGATTATGGTCACTCAGTCCAAATACACTTCAGTCCTATTAGTAAAGTTTAACATGGCTGAATTTAGGCGTACACCATTCCCTTTCCTTTCAAGGATCAGCCTTGAAGAAGGAAAACACACACCTCCCATGGATTGCATTATCTATCGACAGCTGATTGGTAGCTTGTTGTACTTGACACATTCTAGGCCTGATATTTGTTATGCCATGAATGTTGTATCAAGATACATGCAGCAGCCTTATGATATTCATTGGAAGGAAGCCAAGAGGATCCTCCAGTATATTCAGGGAACCAGGACCTACGACATTCACTATGCTGCAGACTTCAAGCTAGAGCTGCTTGGATACACAGATTTCGATTGGGTGGGTGATTCTATTGATAAATATTCAAATTTCGGATATGTATTCATGTTTAGTGGTGGCCCCATTTTCTGGTCAAGCAAAAAGCAGGATGCCATAGCACTATCTTCAACAAAGGCTAAGTATCAAGGAGCGGTGAATGCTTGCATCCAAGCAGTTTGGTTGCAAGGAATTCTTTCAGAGTTTGATCTTGGTATTACTTTGTCCACTGTCCTCTTTTGTGACAACCAGAGTGTTATTAAGATATTTACAGATCTAGTTACGAGGTAGAGGACCAAGCATGTAGATATTCACATGCACCACATCAGGGAGCTAGTGCATGACATGACCATCATTCTGCAATACTTCCCGACTGATGAGTAGATTGCAGACATCTTCACCAAGAGATTTTCAGACAAGAAGTTCACTTACCTCCGTTCACTGTTGGGGGTGATTTCATCATGGTGATTCAGACTACTTTTAGTGTTTCACTTGAGGGGGGGGGTTTCCCACTGGGTTTTCCCTCTTTTCCTCACTTGGTTTGTTTTGAGCATTGTTTCAGTTTCAACATTGTATAGGGTGACCTATGGCCTTAGTTTCCGTGGCCCTAGAATTTTTATACTTTTTTGTTTTCTAACTCCTCCTGAGCATAGCTTAAGGGGGGGTGTTGGAGACATTTATCACCACACACACTCTTTTTTGTCAAATTGGCCTAGTTAAACCACTATACTAAGTATAATTGACATTAACTGACATCAGTGGAGCATTAATTGACATCATCTAGTCAAACCCACGCCTACCTACAGTCAAGGAGGCTAACTTAGCCTTCTCCGACAATCAAGGAGGCTAACTGGAGCACTTCGGGGGTGATATGAGTGATATTAATGCACCTAATTACTAACTGGTGGTTACAATCAGTTCAACCAGTCAGTTAAGGTGCCTCCTCTCATTAAATATATTATTTAATGATTATTTATTATTATTTAATGATCTGGAGTCAACACGGGCGCCTCCACCAACTTTTGATGATCAGTTCAGCTTTAGTTAACCTCATCGAGGTTCATTGAAGTCATTGAAGCACTAGCACTTGATGGTTGGCTTGCTATGACATGTGTTTGATCTCTTTCAGTTGAGATTCAGTCATTTATTGCACTCCGACTTCAGTTAGGGTTTGGTGAGTCAATTAGGGTTTTGGTCAAGTGGTTACGTGAGTGTGAACCAATGACTTTTAGTCAGTTAAGCTATACTCACTCATTGAATTCGAATGACCTCCTTAGGTATTCGAATTCCTCATTGATTCAAGATATTGCTTGACATTGTTATTGAAACTATTCATTGTTCATTGAATATATAGAGAGGAAACCATTCTGGTTCCGATTAACACCATTTTTGAGTTATTTGTTGATTATTTCTTGATGGGATTGATTATTTGTTCCTAGATCAATCTGCAAGATTAATAGGTGGTGGTGGGAAAGGAGTTATTGAGTGCATGACAATTAACCATGTTACTCTCTTCCAATGAAATTAAGTATCCTTGCATGAAAATTGATGGAATCATTTAGGAATCATAATAGGGAAATGATGGATGTGTTGCTTGAAATGGGAAACTAGGGTGATGCTGGGACTCATACTATGATTTTTCTTCTTGTCATACTGAGGTTGAGAACATATCTTTTTCTCTAAGAGAAAGGTATTTTGAATAGATTTTTGATGGATTTGGTTCTTTGTTTATTTCATAAAGTTCCATCATCATTTTCTTAGCCTCATGTTCACTTTTCACAATCTCTCTCTCGACTAAGTATAAGGTTAACTTCCTTTGCAAATAAGGATCCTTTGCAACATGGTGTAAAAGGAAAGGTTGATGTATCTTCCACTGTTGGGATTCTAAGAGTTGCTCGACCATTGCTTGGGTATAAAAAGTCAGGATTTCCTTCTTATGCAGAAGTTTCTTCCAAAGTCCAGTTTGATTGCCCCTAGCGTGATGCTGGGAAAAATGTGCAAAGACTAGAGTGATACGATGCCAATGTTGAGGGATCCTTTGAATGACATTCATAATGAATTTAGGGACTTCAAGCACAGGTTGAGTGTAGTGTAAGACATAATGGATTTTTTTTTGGACTTAATGAGGACTTCCTCTTATTACCTTTCGATGTCAGATTCTAGGATGGAGGATGTTGAAAACCATTTTTACGAGAAGGGATGGAAAATATATGGTATGCAAGTTGATTTGAACAAGCTCCTGAATATGAACCATTGCATCCATTGCAATTACACTCCATCTATTGAGGTTAAAGATATAGAAGAGAAAACCACCTAACTAAGGTCTTTGTCATTAATGGATAGTGGTGCATATATTTTACTTATTTGAATTCTTGTTTGTCTATATAGTTTAAATCTCTCTTTCTTATAGGTCAATTTGTGCATATTTATATAAATTTTAGGATAGTAAGTGTTGTTCTAATCATAGTTGGATTTTTTTTATATGAGCTAATTATTTGTTATTGATAGGCATGCAATTTAGACTTCTTTGCTACTAGAAATACCCAAAATATATCAAACTTATGTTTGGTTTCATCTTTTTAAATACAAAATTATACATGCTCTTGTTAAAAAAATGTTATCAATATATAACATACACAATGGAAAACATAACCTAAATATGTAGATAGTTAGAGTTTGGAACCCCAAAATTTCACAATTTTGACCTCAAATGGAAGATATATCACAGCTGAATGGTTTTCAGAATTTAACCTAGTCTAGTGGCAAATGAAAATCCCCTTTCTCTAGCATATCAATAAATCACTATACTATATGTTTGGACTAATTTTTACGAAGTATGTGAATGTTTGAGGATCTGATAGAGAGGAGTTAATTCTTTGTGAAGAGGAGTTAATTCGTTATGAAAAGAAGTTGAAAGTTGTGAAAACCAAGAAGAGCTTATGATGATTTATTGATAGAAAGAAGTTACATTTAAGATTAATACAATGAGAGCATTTCTAATATGTAATAGAAAGAATAAATCCATGTTCTATAATTTCTAGAGCAATAGTAACGCTACATAAAATAACTAATATGGAATTCTTCACAAAACAATTTGAGATCCTTTGTGGATTTATGGATCAATATGCTTGTAGTGTGTCATGATTCATGATTTGGAAAGGAAACAATTGCATAGGTAGAAGTTTGTATTTTCATGTGCTACATGAAAAAAAGTGAGTGAGTCAAATATTGATAGAGAGAAATGAAAAATGCATCAAATAAGCACAAATATGAGATAGAAGGACTTGAGAAAGCAAACGGTTGTGAAAAAGGTTAAACAATATTGCATCACAAGGATAGATATTGTGGATATAGCAAGAAAATTGATAAAATAAATAGAAAGGAAAATTGTAGGAAAAATTACTTTGAAAATTATTTCAACATGAGGACATGATTCATTTTCTAATTAAATTTTTTTAACATGCACCATAGTCAATGGACGCCTCACATAATGTTGGGGAGATAGGGAGGACAGAAAGAAATAAGTGGACATCGAAACAAGTTGATAGGATCACCTACGAGAGCGACAAAATAATATTTCTGTACGAGGCATCCATAAAGGAATGACTAGTAAAAAATTATTGAAAAGAGTAAGCTAGCTATGGAGCAATCCTCCCTCATCGGACGGAGGAGGAGCAAAGTTAGCGTTGACTTTGCTCCTCCTCTGTCCGATGGAGGGAGGATTGCTCCATAGCTAGCTCACTCCAAAAATTATTGATAAGAGAGTCAATTATGATAGTGGAACGAATATAAATAATATTGTTCGATGAAGAAGTGATAACAAAGGGGTGTATGACATAATGTTGATCAACAAAATGATAAAACAAAAATCATGCTATAAATAAGGATGTTAACGCCAGAGAATGGTAAACAAAAATATCATATAAAATGCGATAGTTAAGAGATCGACTTTGAAGTGAGAGATTCTTGACAATGTGTGCATCAATAGTGTGGATTTTTACGATACTATATTTTCAATAATATACTTATCAGGAATTTAATTTTAAGTAGGAGAATGAGTTTTTTTATGTAGCATAAGTTAGTAATCAACAATGTGATTTTCAATATTCAAGATTCATCAATAAGTGAATGTGAGGAGGGGATGTATGTGATTTCAAACACTTAATATTCATGAATAAGTGGTTCAAGATTTATCAATAAGTGAAATGTGAAGAGGGAGATGTATGTGATTTCCAACATTTAATATTCATGAATAAGTGAAAGAGAAGAGGGTATTTTTATGAAGCATAAGCTAGTCATCGACAATGTGATTTTCAAGATTTAGGATTAATCAATAAGTGAATGTGAAGAGAGTGGGATGTTTTTTTTTTCCAATGAAACTTGCATCAGAAATTCAAGTAGTGGTTCAAGATTTATCAATAAGTGAAATGTGAAGAGGGAGATGTATGTGATTTCCAACATTTAATATTCATGAATAAGTGAAAGAGAAGAGGGGATTTTTATGAAGCATAAGCTAGTCATCGACAATGTAATTTTCAAGATTTAGGATTAATCAATAAGTGAATGTGAAGAGAGTGGGATGTTTTTTTTTTCCAATGAAACTTGCATCAGAAATTCAAGCACCCATGAAAGAAAAAGAAGATGAAGAAGAAATTCAAACACCCCATGAAAGAAAAAGAAGATGAAGAAGATGGAGTAAATGTTGGTATGTGAGTACAAGCAAAAGTGGAAGTATGTGAATGGATATTGATATATTTGGAGGAACTTGAGCTTGGTTTGAGGTTGAATGATGAAATAAATTGTTTCTTTAAATTTAATTAAGGGATTCAAGGAATGAAGATTGATATCTTTGGAGCAACTTGAACTTGGGTTGAGGTTGAACCATTAAATGAATTGTTTTTTAAAATTTAAATATGGGATTCAAGGAATTACATATATTCAAGAATAGCATGAGAAAATTGTGGTATCCAAGAGAAGAAGATGATATTACAAAAGGAAATAAAAATATGAGGGTGATATGTCAAAGACCAAGATACAACATAAAAGTTGTTAAATAAATTCATCACTAACGAAGATACTTGAAAGACATATGAATATATGGAACAAATAAAAGGTTAGGTAAGAGAATAGAAATATATTATAGAATTTATAACAACATATACAAAAGGAGAGAGGATGAGGATAAACATGAACATAATGCATTGGGATAATATACATTTGTGAGGATGAACAGATGCCTCTCAACTAAGTTATGGATGAAATAAAAATAGAGTTTTGAAGGATAAGAGGCCTGGAGGTGAGAAAGAGAATGCAACAATAGCAAAAGAAATAAAGACCCAAAAACTTGCTTTTATTATTAAAATATAGATATTATATAAAAGGTTTTTACGACGATAAAAATTGCAGCCATCGAAATCACAATGGGTGGCGACATATGCCAAAACAATAAAAACTTTGTAGGTGAGTGCAAGCTAATGACTTGGGTAACTTTCGGCGTGTTAGATTCAATAGAAAACTAAAAAATTAGACATACCTCAACTTACTTGGATTTTTTGAGATACTTACACAAAATATCTTACTTTCAGTAAAAAAGATGAAATGTAGCAAATTGATTCACGTTCCTGAATATATCAGTTTTATATATTGAAAAAATTCAAAACTATGTCAAGTTTAGTTTTTACTAACAAAGACTTTTTTTTCAAGAAAATGATAAGGTATACAATTTTGTGGGTGCATCGTTTCAGGGCCTAAATAATGGTTTTGACCTACAAAAATTTGCAGGCATGTAGAGAATATATAACACTAGTGCAACACTATTTTTTTAAAATAAAGCTAGTAATTTTTTTTTATTATAATTATCTAAGTGATCATTCCTAAAAAATGATGTCTTTTCTGGGTGCAACGGTTGAAGGTCTTAATCAAATAATCTTGAAATTGATTTTTTACAGAATGTAGAGGTCAGTGTATTCTAGTGCACCATACAAAAAAAAAAAATCAAATGCTTTTGAAATGAAAAATTTATGGAAGAAATACTAAGAATATGTTTTTTCCCTTAAGAAGTAATCACACAATAAACAGGAAAAAATTAGAAAAAAAAAATATTATTTTAAAAAAATTACATATGTGGAATCTGCATAATTTTTTTTATGTATGTCTAAAAGTTTATCAAATATGGTTGTGCCTACCATGTTGTAAAGAGTGGTGGAAGACATTCATATTGTTGAAATGGAGGAAATGTCCAATTACTTATGGTTTACCATATTCCATAGCATAGGGTTGGTTACTTTGAACCAAACAAGTAGGCCTATAGATGACATGCATGCACATGAAGAGGACTTTGTTTTAGGCTCTAAGGAATGCTCGTGCATAATTTTTAAATTAATTTTGGTTTCCCTCCTTTGGTGTCCATATAAATGCTCTATAATTTTTGTTCAACAAACCACTATAATGTTTCTTACTCGCCAAAATGCACTAGTGTTTTTTGTTTACATAACTCTGTAGTATTATAGAGCACATAATCTATGTGCTAAGAAATGTATGGAGATAGGGGGGTGAGAGAGAGAGGATACTAGAAGGGGGCGGGTCCTATATGATAAGTAATGGATGGACGTAAAGGGGTGAGAGAGAGAGGGGATCTATGAGGGAGTGGGGCATAAATTCAGGTATGGGGAGAGAGGAATGAGGAGCAAGAAATTTAAAGGGCCTAAACTCATAATCCCTAAGGAAATAAACACATAATTCATTAGCTCCTAATCACCTAAGCCCTTAACATACAAACCCTTACCACTTTAACCCCTTAAAACTTAAACCTAGCCTTTTATAAATTACGGCACTAACAGTTTATCCCTAAATACCTTAATTAACCCCTTATCTCCCATCAATTTAGTCCTTAACCTCTAACTACCTAATCCCTTAACCCCTTATAACCCCTTAACACTACAACACCTAAACCCTTAATGCATGACCTCTTAAAACCTAACCCCCTAACCCCAGAGCCATAAATATCGTTATGCCTAGATCCCATAACCCATAAACCGCTTCAGTAGTATAATTGCTTACCTATAACCCTTTAACCATTAGCCTCTAAGCTCTATTTTACCCATTATAGGTAAGCTAATTCTTTATCTCTAATATCCAATTGCATGTATGACCTCCCTTTTGCAAGTGTGCCTTGAATTTGTTTTTCCACTCTAGCTTTGCATGTGCTCTATATTTTTGCATGAGAGCCCTAAGTTTGCTTCAGAGATATCCTTTTGGATTGACCATTCTTCTCTCCGCTTGGGAACTCTTACTTAGGCATGTGCATTAGAATTTAAGATCCATTTTACCCCTTACAATCCTTTAACATTTTAACCCCTTCACCTCTAATTCCTAACATCATCAACACTAATACCCTAAGCTTAGAGCACTAATACCTTAACCCCTACATCCCCTAACCCATAAACCCCTCTACCAATTTACCTATAATCCGACAACCCCTAACATCTAAGACCTACTCCACCCCTAACCCCTAAACAACCTAACCCATAATGCTTAAAGCCTAAATTTCTTTGATCCTGGAACCCATAAACAATTAAACCTTTAACTTCTTAGGAATTAACCCCTAAATTATTAAATGCTATCCCCCCTAACCATTGATCCCTAAATTCATCAACCCCTTAAGCCCCTAACCTATAAAACCAGTTTTCCTAAAAATAAATTTATCCCTAATAATTCCTTGAACCATAAATCCTAACCCCTTAACACTTGTCTCCCTAACCTCTTATCCTTAAAGACCCTAACTCTTGAATCCCTTAACCTTTGAACTAACCCATACTCACCTAATACCTAATCCCTTCAATTTTAAACTCTAATCCCATAACCATAAAGTGAATAACCTCGTATCTCCTTAACTCCCTAGCCTATAAACCTCTAATATCTTAACCACTAAGTTCTAATTAACCCCATAATCCTAAAACGCATAAGCCATAATCACTAAGTCTCAAAACCAAAATAACCTTAAACCCCTAATTCCTTATCGACTAAGCCATTAATCCCTTAACCCTCGATCCTTTAATCCTTTAACCCTTTAACACTTATTTTTTAATCTCTTCAATCCTAGTGCCCTAAACCTAGAGTCCCAAATATGTTAGCTAATAAATGTGCTGACCCTTAAATGCCTCACCTCTTAAATAACCACCAATTCCCTAACCTCTATGTCCTTAACCACAAATCCCCTAAGGAGTTAATCTCTTACAAGGACCCTTAACACTTACAACATTCACCCTTAACGCTTAACCTCTTAAACCCTAAGCTCTGACATTTATCCCCTCAATCCCTTAACCCCTAAAGTCCCTAACCCTGAAACACATTTACCTATAATCACTTAAGACCCAACAACTAAGCCCTAGGTTATCCACAAACATTTTATCTCTTAATGCCTAAACACATAAACCCTCATCTCCTAAACATGGATCCCCAAATCCCTTAAGTACTAAGTCCCATAACACTTAAACCTCTTGATCGCTTTACATGTTTCCCTGTAATATTTCAACCACTAACAAATAACCCTTAGCTTACCCTATCACCCCTAAACCTCTTAACCCATAATCATTTAAAACTTAACCCCTAACCTCTGAAACATTAATATCCTAGCACATGAGACCTAAAATGTTTACCAACTAAATCCTCGAACTCCTAAAGCCTTACCCTCTTAACTGTAGTCAATCACTTATCATTCCTTAACCCCTAAATCCTAAACCGTTAACTTGCATTCCGTTAAGATATAACCCTTAAAGGTCGTAAAAACTAAATAATATAACCCGTTAATTAACCCTTAACCCCTAATTCCTAATCTCTCAACCCCTATCCCCTATATTTTTACATAGATGTAATAAAAAATGCTAGAGAATTTTTATGTAATAAAAAATGCTAGAGAGTTATGATGTGATACAAAACTCTAGAGAGTTTTGATCTAATACAAAACAGTAGATAGTTTTGTAATTACAAAATGCTAGAGCATTTTGATGTAATACAATACATTATAGATTTTTGTAATTACATAACGCTAGAGCATTTTCATGTAGTACAAAACATTATAGACTTTTGTAATTACAAAACAATAGAGTTTTTTGTAGTTACAGAATGATAGAGCATTTTGTAGTATTTATAAAATGCTATAACATGTTTGTTATCTATCTGGAGTGTAAATTGACATGGCATGCTTAGGTGTGCCCATTTCTACTTCAAAGAAACGCTCATGCATTTTCATTTTACTCAACTCTCCCGAGTTTCGTGAAAGTAGGATTGCATCTAAAAGGCCCCTCAACTTCATGTGAGGACGCTTATGTTACCTGTTGTCTCATTGAGCATAATTCATAAACTTACAATGGGTCCGAAAATGTTTTTGAAAAACTACAATCTTTAGGAAATGTTGTCAGTTAGATTGAGTCATGAGGATGACATCCATACAAGGAAACTTAAAACAATTGGCAAAATATTAATGTCCATTTAAATGTATTGTACAATGGAAACTTCATTATAGCTAGAGGATTACGTTCTAACACTCCCCCTTAATTCCTATAACCATAATAGCTATTACAATTTAAAAAAAAAATCACATTGCTTGCTGGTGTAGAGTCTCAACCTGGGTTACAAACTTGCATTGCATACACCTAACGTTTTTTTTTGTGAAATTCAAACTGATCTTTTACCAATGGCTAAATAAACATATCATCTATTTGATATTGAGACTAAAAAAATTCCAAATTGATCACATTATTATTTACCAATTCTCTAATGAAATGAAATATGGTATCTATGTGTTTACTTATTTTGTGAAATACATGATATCTGAATAAATTTATGGTCAATTTATTGTCACATTATATATGAATTGGTTCCTCTTGATTTTTCTATAGACATGGCTGCAATATATTATGCTTTAGCCAACGAGATAGTCATTATTGGCTGCTTCTTGGAATACCATGCTACAAACTTTCAACCAATATTAAAAACATATGTTGAAGTACTTTTGCAGTCATCATTAATAGATCCTACAACTTACTGTTAGTGAAAGCACATAATCTAAAATATGATTTTGATGAATATAAAATTCCATATTCGACTGTTGTTGTAATATATCGTAGAATGTTTCTTTTCAACTTGTCAATGCATTGACTTTATTGATTTTGTGAACCTGGAGATTAAGCTTACTATAAAGATAATGTATAGTCTTTTTTATTTCGAATAAATTAGACTTCCAAACATTCTTTTAAGTGGAGTTGGATCAACTTTTGATCCTTCCTCAATTTTACTCAATTTAGTTCATGTTACAACTTGTGTTCCTACTGATTTTCAATTCAATATTTTGAATATTCTTCAGATATAAGTTGCATACATAGACTAAGAGATAAAATCATAACCTTCATATTGCTTGACTTCAATTCCTGTAAACATTTCATTGATTCCAAATCTATCATTTAAAATTCTCTTTTCATTACTAATTTAAATTATGTTATGGACAAATTTCTAGTAAATATCAGGTCATCAACATACCTGCATATAACTAAAATATATCCTTTCTGATTCACCTTTATATATAATGCCTCTTCATTAACATTCCTACTAAAACTATTATTAATCAAATATGCATCAATTCTACTATATCGGACCCTTGGTGGTAGCTTCATCCTATATAATTCCTTGTTCAACTTGTAAACTTTATCTTGATGTCCTTTGACTTCATAACGAGGTGGTAAATACATTTTTTCTTTTACAAATCCATTTAAAAATGTTGATTTCACATCCATTTGATGCACTTTCTAGTTATTTTGAGTTGCAATTGATAAACCAAGCCTGAAAATATAGTGTTGCTACAAGTGCAAATGTTTCATTATAGTTAATTCGAGGTTGTTGACTGAATGCTTCTGCACCACACTTATTTAACCATTGTATTGTAAATCAAATTAACACCAACGCATTCTGTATCTCCACCTAAATATTTTAACTCCCTAGTATCATTCTTTTCTATCAACCCAAAAATTTTCTTTTACTCCTTAAAGAATATCAGGTTGACATGAAACTAATGAAAAATGTACATTTTCATTTACATCAACATTTTGTTGTTCATAAATTTCATCTAATCCCTGTATTTTTTTCCTCTAACTCTATATCTCAATGATTGAATTGGTAGTTTAGAGTCACTGTTTAAATGTGAATTGGATGACTGTTGATATATTACGATTTAAGATTCTTCATGTACACATCTCTTGGAGTCCTTAATTGTTGGTTAATTACACTTGACGATAGTGTTCTTGGTGTTCTTGTTGTAGGTGAAACAACTTATGCATATTTTTATCGTGGTTGTGAAATATCCTCAACACCATAAGATTCTTCATGAGGTAATGCAACATCTCCTACAATTTTTTAGTCCATGCTACCATCATCCAAAGCTTCATCTTTTAAAAATTCAACAACTATGTTGATTATTAGCTTCTTGGTAATGGGGTTATTATGTAGATAATATGTCTTGGACACATCACTGTATCAAATGAAATTGTATTTTCTCTATGGTCGTGTAATTTTTTTATCAATTCTTCAAGTAGATGTTTGAATGCAACACAACCAAACACTCTCAAATGAGAAACATAATACTTCTTACTGCTCCAATGTTCTTGTAGAAAACACTTTATCAGTCTTTGTTGAACATATATTCAAAATACATACTGCACATTCAACAACATCAGGACAAAATTCTTTTCCCATGTGTTTCTCTTTAACCATGATCTGAACCATATTCATTATGGTCCTATTATTTCTCTCGGCTACACCATTTTGTTGAGGAATATATTGCATTATAAATTGTATTCTAATTCCATGTTGTCTAGAAAATTCCAAGGAATCATTGTTATTGAATTCACCACCTCTATTAGATCTTAAAACTTTGATATGAGTTCCACCTTGTTTTTCAACCATAGCTTTGAATTTCTTAAAAATCCCCAAAATTTCATATTTGTGATTCAACAAATACACCCATGTCATTCTACTATAATCATCTATGAATTTCATAAAATGCAAATTTCCACCCATTGAAGGTATTTGCATGGGTCCACATATGTCTAAATGAAAAATTTCCAAAGGTGCTTTAGCTCTGTAAGAAATTCCTCTAGAAAAAAATTATTTGTGATGTTTTTCAGTGATACAGCTCTAACAAGAGTTTGTAGGATACTCAATACATTGCATACCAGTCACCAGCTACTTCTTCAGCTAAAAATTCAATACACCAAAATACAAGTGAGCATACTTGAGATGCCATAAAAAATATTGATCTTGGCTCTTATTTGCATAATCATTTGTTGATTTTGAAAAATTATACCTCAATCTAAGTTGATACATTATGTTCTTTATCCTTTCAACCTTAGCAATTAGTTGTCTATGATGTGGATTATCATAAATTTTGAAACTTTATTCTTAAATTTCACTTCATAATTGTTATCTTCAAGTTGGCCTACACTTAATAAATTATATTCCAATCAAGGAACATAAAAAACATATTCCACAATTTTTCATTTATCATATCTATAAATAATAATGAGATCCCCTTTTTCCCTTGCCATCATCTTGGTATTATAACCAAGTTTTACTTCTAACTAGAATGAATTGTATAAATTAGAAAACAACTACAGTTTTCCTGCCATGTGATTACTACAACCACTATGTAACACACCAAATATTATTAATTATTAAAGAATTTAAATTATTATTATTATTTTTTATATTTTGATAAAGTGGGGTCAAAAGAAATGTAAAATAATTTTTATTATTTAATAATTGAAAAACTTAGGAAATACGAAATTGAAGTATTTTTTAAAGAGTGTTTGATGACCCACAGGGTGGAATGACAAATGGAAAACAAATTGAGTGAGAAATCAACTGATGCAGGATTACAACCAAAGCTCTAAACCTATGTACTAAACCTTATCTACATTCGTAAGCAAAGGTCTTAAACTTGAACTAGGGCAACCTATGACTAAGTATTATGGTAATGCTAACAAGGTGCAAACCTTGTAATGTGATAACGTTGTTGTTTAACGTTTGTGGTGACATAGTATATGGTATGGACCATATATTACAGGGTTTAAGCGATAGTATGAAGGGCGGTGACATTCAATACATTGTATAAAATCGTGACCATGGGAGTGGGTTTGATGAAACGATAATGGACTCTAGCTTGGTGCATTTAATGCTCTTTGTGAATCGTGTCAGCCTTCCCTTAGGCTTGGCTCATGATAGTTGTGCAATGTATTTGTCATTTGGGGGTTTCGTTGTTTGTCTATGCACAGAGGTATGGCCATGGAGGAGAACTCATGCTTTTGAAGGTAAGCCCACGTGAACTCTTAAGTCTGCACATTATTTGGTTTACATTTTGGAAGTAATGGCATACTCCTCATCCCCATTGGTTGTTACTTGCAAGTGCCGAAGGAATAGAGGAGAAGCATGACTACAACTCCATTGCTTCCAAGTGTTACAATCATGGTCATGGTAATCCTACAAATCAAGCTTATGCTTGTTAACCTTCAATCCTGTGGCAGAGCTACTTTTTTCCCTGGTTGTTTTGGTTGGGGTTTGATGTTGTAGCGAAATTGATTTCCCTTCAACTTGAATACATAATTG
Source organism: Pseudotsuga menziesii (assembly GCA_001517045.1). NCBI lineage: Eukaryota > Viridiplantae > Streptophyta > Pinopsida > Pinales > Pinaceae > Pseudotsuga > Pseudotsuga menziesii. The sequence continues at coordinate 524,071 of LPNX010683960.1, read as the reverse complement.
GTTTATTTCTAATGATGAGGCATTATGCCGTGACTTGTTGCTTGGCCATTCATCTCTGTGTAATCTTATTTTGGTTATGAAAATTATTAACATTTTGATTGTTGGGATTTTAAAGCCATGGGCTACACCATTGCAAGAAATGGTGCCATAGCCCATTGGCACCCTGTGTAAAACCTTACTCTCGGCCTTCAATGGTGACTATGTAGAGACATTTGGAAACTATGTGTAAATAGGTGTAAGCAATGGTTTTTATCATTTGCAAAGGTTAATGGTGTATGCGATTTCCTTCCTACATTTTTATTTAACCCTGTATTTTAAATCGGTTTGGGTTTTTAAATGGACAGAGGCATATGCCTTACCAGATGCTCTGTGTGTAAACACAATTGATTAATTTGATTAAGAAATAATTCGATATCTTGACAGCGTGGGAAAAATTCCATGCGTCAATGGCATGAGCCTTCCATAGTGCTACGGTAGCTTTTATTTAAATTGTTTATGGTATTTGTTTTCTGTGTATTATGGAATTTAGAGTAGAAAGATGTGGACAACGTGGGTGTAGTTCATGGCGTCAATGGCATCTACCTTCCCATAGTCTGCAATGGTGTAGCATAGGGTCTAGAATGGTAGTGACTGTGTTCTATTTAAAATATTATTTGGCTGAGGCTGTGACTGATGTGAGCCCTTGGGTATTAGTGGTTTTTGTGGTGGCCAGGGTATGCAGACCCTCGATGGCACTCATTGTTTTTAATAACTTGGACTTTGTATTAAAATGTTTTAGCAGTCGAGGCCCTATTGTAGCTAGAGTGTTACGACCTCTCTGGTAGCATAGGAATTTTAATTATATGGCAATGATGTGAGTTGTGGCATGTGTGATTAATACTGTGTGGTTAGATTTGGTGAAAAGGTTGGTGGCCGATGACTGATCATACGACCTTCGTCATTTTGGGCTAGGGCGATTTCAAACCATGAAATCTTTTATAAGAAATAATGGAAACGGTAATATGAAAATACTTTATGGATTTGGTGATGTGTTTGATTATGGTGATGATTTATGTTACGATCCTTATTGTGGATTTTAATTCTGTTTAAGAAATGAAGTTGTAATGAGTGAGGGTCAAATACCATGACCTTTGTTTATTAAATATGACCTCTGTTTATTAACACAAAGTCATATGAAATGTTACTTGAAGAAACTTTAGATGGATATTTTAAAATAGATATTATATAGATTTTTAAAGATATAAAGTATGTGAATTAGGGTGTTTTAATATGGATGTTAAGGATGTAGGTCTTATAGCAGAGTCTTGATAAGGACCACATGGATGGTCATGATATCCCTCTCATTATTATTAATGTTGTTTTATTTATGTGGAATATTTTTAATGTAATTTGCTATATGATTACAAACCTTGAAAGGTCTTAGATGGATTAGTTAATTTTGGAAATGAATGCATAGATAGTTTTTATAGATATTTAAACCGGATAGTTTATTTATATGTATATATAGTTATCTTATAAAAGAATAGATCTGGTTGTAAGTAATACCCTAGGGTATTGATATAGTATTTTTATTTCTTTAAACTTATTCCTATGGTTAAATCTACTATAATCTGAAACACATGTCTCTGCTGACAAATGTAATATGTCAGTAGAGATATAATAATAGGTGAACAATTAAATATCAGATCTAGATTTATGTAGGCTATGGTATAAATTTTTGAATATGAAATGAATACAGAACACAAATTTTAAAGATGGGACCCTAGCTATAAACGGCCTATGATAATATTTCCAACCATAGCAATATTGAAGAGAGATAAGGACCCTAGAAAAATATAGATAGAACATCAATTACCTAGGGTTAGTAAAATATATAGAAAATTTTACATAAAGCAGCCTACATTTACCCTAGAAATGAACTTTGGCATACTAAGAATTCATACCTATAATTTATCTTCCTGAAGCTCTTTTAATGGCTGAACTTGCAAACTTTACAAATAACCGACATTATCAATTGAAGACAAATCTGACCTCTGATTTTGATGACCAAATCACTTGGGAACTACCACGTTCCTCCAAAACCCTGACCTGGAACCGTTCTTGGTTCTAATCTGGATCCCCTCGAGTTGGACTTCAACATGCAAGTAGCTTAGAGCTCCTAAGGTAGGGTTTCCTATCTTGTTTTAGATTCTGAATCCGTCCTCTTTTCCGTGTAGGAGAAAGTTCTCCAAGAAAACACTTGAGACCAAAAAATAGGTAGAATAATAATACTCTAAGAGAAAAATCAGAACCCCAAGCCTTTGCTTGGATTGAGTCTTTATAGGAATACTTTTCAGCCAAAGGAGCAGCTAAATCAAGAAATCCTTGATTTCTCGATTTAACCCTTTTTAATTTACTGGGGTAATTTTCAATTCTTAACCTAGGAACTTTTAACTAGTTCGTAGTTAGTCTTTCAAAGTTATTTCACTATTTATTAAATAATAAATAATAATTGGTGGAGCTTCTCTTCTTTCTTTATTTAATTATATAATCAATCATAATTAATTTTTATACATACTATGTATAAAATACATAGTATTAAAATACTTGTTAACATTTGTCTTCAAGCATCATGTGTCATGATCCCTAGACTTAATGACACTTCTTCATGAAGGTCAATTAGATAGATGGCTTAGGTCTACTAGGCTAGGAAACTCTAAACATCCTTGCATGTTGGATTTCCCTCATATAATATGGTAGCTCTTCCATACTTTAATGAGAATACATAAATTCGAAATTTCATTAATCAATTATAAATAAGTATGATGATGATCAATATTTTTCTTGAGTCATTTTCACTCGGAAGTTATTAAATTATTTTTAGTAACCCCTAGCGCTTACCAGATTCCATACTCAATGCCTATAGCAGGGAGTTACAGACATAGTGCAATTCCAGAGCATTAGCTCAACACTAAATGGTAGGATGTACTTGTACGATATAACTAGGGATACAATGGACAAAGATCCGATCTTCGAGAGCTTATGCTCAACATCAACATGGAATGATTCAGAGCTTATACCCAACATTTCCAATTATATTTTCATGTGTTCTAGAGCTTTATGCTAAACACAAATGTAAGTAGTCATGTGCTCCAAAGCCTCTCGCTCAACACAAAACATCTCATTGATCATGTGCTTTAGGGTCCACGCGCAACACAAACATTTCATCAATCATGTGCTTCAGGGTACACGTCCAACACAAACATATATATACATATATATCATCAACAATTGGCTTACATCAAAATATACAAAACAATTCATCATGTTTATATGCAGTGGGCCTATGCTATAAATATAATTATAAAATAAAACATCAATATAATTATCATGATCAATAGGCCTATGCTATAAATGGTAGGTCCAAAATTCAGAACATTACAACCTTTCATAAAATTAAATTAAATACTTTCCATCACAAATATGAACCCTATAATTTGGTTTAGCTTCAAAAGAATAAACCCATCTATGTTAAAAACGAATACCACGGAGTTATCCTAGCATACTAAAATCCAAATTTTATAAACTTAGCTTAGGGTTGTTTCCAAACCAGACCCCTTTTCTTTTAGATATTCTTTACACTAGACCTCTCCTTGGCCAAGGAAAGGTAGTTCACATACATAATTATTGGATATGTCATATTCGGAAAGGCTACAAACCACATGCCATATTACAAAAGGATCATTATAATTTGATTGGGAAAAAAAATGAAACTTGCATAAATATTGAGTAATGATTACAAGAGGAGTCCTTTCCTCTACCTAGCCAATACTTTGTAGTAATAGTTTAACTCTTATGATCCAAGCATTAGATGCGCTACCCTACTCCTGCATAGAATAGATGCAGGAAGTGATTAATTTTCTCTCGTTTACTATAAATGCAAAGAGAATTTTTTACAAGATTTCGTTCACTTACTTAACTAAATACTTCCATAATCCACGAGCTGGCGAATGGATTAACCTCGGTAAGTTGAATCATGTAGGTGCAACCCTCTTAAGCACTTTGCAACCAACATTTATTTTAAATTGAAGAATAAATAACCTTAAACACACTTATGAAGATTAAATAAGCTATCCATACCATGAAGAAGGAAAAAAACCCATCACGAACCATGCACGACAGCTTATATTTTCTTAATCTTGGTTCCAAAAGAGGAAAGGAAAAGGGGAAAATGATAGAAGAATTTACAAAGTAAAACTTACTAGAAAGTTCTCCTCATAAACACGCCAAGGAGAGGTACACTAAAACTTTGCTTCACATAACATTCTCGGATAGTACACAACAAAACCTTCCACAAACAACAGATAGGAAGAAAACAGTGAGAAATTGTTGATTCAATAGAGGGTTAAGAGAATAAATCTTTAAAATGGTTTTAAAAACATCAAATGCTAAATGCAGAGCTCGTATGAGCATCTATGGTGATAACATTACAGATCAAGGAACCCTCAATTATCTCTATGTGAGGAAAAACTGAAACATGCCAAATAAACAATGAACAACCCAGCAGGGTAAATGTCACTTTCCCAAATCTCAATGAAACACATACAACCTCATCCAAAGGTTTTGAGATAGCGATTTGAACACATGGAGGGTCATGAATTCACCAACAAAAACCAAAATTGGTAAGGATTTAATACTCTAAAATAATTGCATTAAAAAACCATGGTTGCATTGTAAACTCGTAGGCCACGAGCTAAGGCCAAACAAAAAGTTTTAAATCATTGGTTTGGTTTTTTAAAAAATGCATTTATGTCCAAAACTTTACACAGGCCTACATTCCCCTTGCCAACTCGAACAAACATTTAATAGATGGTATGCCATATAATTACTTTTTCCATAGTACACAAGCAACATATGTTATGGTCGTGACTAACTATGGAACTAGGATACAAATAGTTAACAACCTTACCATAGATCCTTTATGCTAGAAATTTAAATAATAGGATGCTATGAAACAATTTTAATGCTAAGGTAATACCTTAGACCCTAACCCTTATAGGATTATTCCAAAAATTAACCTTACAACTCTTAGAGACTCTTTATTTGAAAATGAGAGTCTTTTACCTTATTCGAGTAAAAGTCTTAAAAGCACCAAGATTGTTTTCCTACCAGTTTTATAATGTAACAATAAAGGTTAGAATTGAGGAATAAGGATAATTTATAATAAATGAAAATAAATATCAAACTTACGACATTTCATATGATTTATTTTGTTTGTATTTAGTTGGTATTTTGGGGGTTGTGACATAATGGTACCAGAGCACAGTTACAAGACTTGGCCTGGAAAAGGCCCAACGCTTGAGCAGATATAAACCATAAAATAATTTATGTTACGATTTGATTCCCTTTGTAAACAGGAAGAGAAAAATAACCTTGATTTTGCAGGAAATATGGAAGATGTGGAAATGTTTGCTAAAGGAAAATCCCATCCTAAAGAACTAGAAAAAATAGAAGAGGGGAATATTAGAGATGTTGATATTTGGCTAAATTTAAATGAAAGTAGGAATGATAATCAATCAGAACTCCTACAAACTGTAAAGGATTTAAAAGTATATTTGCAAAGTGTTAAGGAAGATAATGAATGCATCTTGAAATCACAGGAATAAATGAATAATGTCCTACTAACTAAGATACATAATAATGAAGAAGAAAAAAAATGAAGGACCTCAACTAGAAATGGCAAGAACTTCGCCTTTTAAACACAAGGTAAGAAAATTAAAATTTTCTAATAATGAGACTGAGTCATCAAACGAAGAATCAACTAAACATAGTAAGGGAAAATACAAATATTCTAGTGAAAGAAATGATAGTAATTAACAGAAAAAGAAATATAGTCCATATGAAGATATTACCGGTGAGCTTAAAAAGATTAAACCTCCTATGTTCAATGGAAAAATTGAAAAGGAGAAGAAGCATAAACCCAACTTCTGGAATGAAAAAATATTTCCAAATCTACAACTATTCTGATGAGCTAAAAGATAAAATGACAATTTATAACTTAACAGTAAAGATAATATTTGGTGGCAAGACATCAAAAAAGTAAAACACATTAAGGAATTCTATTTAACTTGGAAAACTTTTAAGATATATTTTAAAAGAAAATTATTTATCGGAACAATATCACGAGGAAAAAAGAGAAAGCAGTATATGAATTAAGATTAGCTGCAGTGACAAGGAAAGAATTATGCAGTAAATTTCTAATTCTATTGCGTTATGTGCCCTACATTGTTGACGAAACACCGAAAAATTCATTGTTTTCTTAGTTGTTTTTCTCTTTTGTTTAAAGAGAGAATTGAATATGATAATCCAAGAAATCTGAAAGAGGCCACAATAAAATAAAATTTATATTATCACCAAAATATAAACAAATGAGCTGAACGAAAAAAGAAAGAACAAAATTTTATAAAAATTATGGAAATGATTATTAGGGATATCAAGGGAATAACTTTAAAAATTATAAACATCCTAATCTTATTGCAATAAAAGAAAGAAAAGTACCCACTTCCTATAATAAAAATACTGCACAAAGGGAACCATTAAAATGTTGGGAATAAAGTGAACCCCATTAATTTAAGAAGAAAAAATCTTAACAATGCACATACAGTTCAAGAAGATGCTACTGTGGGAGATATAGAAAGGAGCATTCATAGAATTAGTGCAGCATTGGATAATAGGGAAGCAGATCATCAAACATTTAAGGTCAAAATCGAAGGTACGTTAAAGGATAAACCAATCTCTATATTATTGATCAGGTGCAAGTTTAAGTTATATCTCATGAGGAATTGTATAATTATACAAACTACAACAAAATAAATTTGAAAAGTCTTGGTTAGTTCAACTTGCTATAGGCATGAAGCGAAAAGTAACTAGCTTCGTGAAAAAATGTGATTTTGTTATGAATGGTTTAAAAACGCAAGTTGATTTAAATATTCTACCTTTAGGATATTATGATTTATTGATAAGAGTAGATTGGTTAGAGAAACATATATTTATTTTAAACCGTTATGATAAAAAAAAATTCATGTTTAGATGATGAAAGTAATACCATTGTTGTAAAAGGAATTCCTAGAAAAATCACCATAAGAGAAATTTCAGCTTTACAAATGAAAAGGTATGCTTGTAAAGGTTGCAAGGTTTTTGAAGTTTACATTATGTATGATAGAGAGAAAAATAACCAAGTCAATTTGGAAGACATATCAATTCTAAAATATTTTAAAGAAGTATTTCCAGAAGCAATCCCTAGATTACCTCCGAAAACAGATATAGAATTTACAATTGATTTTGTACTAGGGGCAGTACGAGCATCAAATTTTCCATATCGTATGAACATATTGGAAAATAATGAGTTAAAGTCACAAATATAATAATTGGTTGATAAAAAGTACATTCGACACAATGTTTCTCCATGGGGAGCACCGATATTGTTCGTAAAGAAAAGGATGGTACTTTGCTGTTATGTATAGATTATAGACAATAAAATAAAATGACAATTAGAAATCAATACCTACCTCATATCAATGATCTATTTGATCAGTTTGAGGACAAAAAATATTCTCTAAAATAGACTTGAGATCTAGATACCATCAAGTAGGAATCAAAGATGAAGATATCTTTCAAACAACTTTTAGAACCAAATACGGTCATTATGAATTTGTCGTAATGCCCTTTGGGTTGACACATACACTAGCAGCCTTCATGTGTCTAATGAACAGTATATTAAGTAAGTATTTAGATAAAATTTTAGTTGTATTTATCGGCGACATTTTAATCTAATCTAAGAATAAACAAGAACATGAGGAACACTTAAAAACAACTTTACAAGTGCAAAGAGAACAACAATTATAGTGCCAATTTAAAAAGTGTGACTTTTTCAAAGATAAAATTCAATATTTAGGATACGTGGTGACTAAATAAGGGATATTAGTAGATGCTGACAAAATTAAAGCTATCGCGGAATGGCTTCTTCCCAAAAACGTAATCTATATAAGATCCTTCATGGGTATTACTTGCTCCTATCATAAATTTATTGAATGATTTTCTAAAATTGCATGTCCTATAACCATGTTACTAAAGAAAGGTAAGAAATTCAATTTGAAAGAAAAAGGTGAAGAAAGTTTTAATAAACTAAAACACTTGTTAACAACAACTCCTAACCTAAGGATTGTTGATCCATACAAGGACTTTGTCGTATGTACATTGCATGCAAAGAAGGCCTAAGAGGAGTATTAATTCACAAAAACTATGCTATAGCATATGAGTCTAGAAAGCTTAAGAAACATGAAAAAAAAATGCTATGCATGATATTGAATTAGAAGCTATCATTCATGCACTTAAGATGTGACAATATTATCTCATAGGAACAATATTTTTGTTAATGTCTGATAATATAAGTCAAAATTATTTATTTGACCAACAAAACCTTAATGATAGCCTAGGCTAGGTGGTTATCCTTCTTAAGTGAATATCAATTTGAAATAAAACATATAAAAACAAAAGAAAATAAAGTGGTAGATGCTTTAAGACATCATGCATCTTTGTTATATGTAACTATAAGTAGCAGATACAAGACATGCTTAGAAGATAAAATTGAAGATGCAACAAAGTTTGATAAAGATTATCAAAATTTAGAAGAAAAGACAACATAAAATGATGAAAGACATGTAAAAACATAATTTAGTTTGAACAAAAAAGGATTATTATTACATAAAATAAGAGTATATATACCTAGCTCAGAAGAAGTTAAACAAATCAATATGAATGAATTATGTAAAAGACTGTATTCAAGACATCGTGGATATCATAAAATTATTAGAATGATAAGAAAAGATTTCTTTTGGCCTAACATGAAAAATCAAGTGACAGAATATTTAGCTGGATGTATTTAATGTCAACAAGTAAAAGTTGAACATCAACATCTAGTTGGATGGTTACATCCATTACCTATTCCGGAATGGAAATGGGAGATTATCATGATGGACTTCATAACTAGGTGAACTAAAAATATTAAAAAAAACAATTATACTATGGTTGTGGCAGATAAGATCAGTAAAGAAACCCAGTTTATTCCAATGAAGTTTACATATAAATCTATTAATATTGTTGATATTTTTATGATGGAGATTTTCAAATTACATGGGGTACCCAAAATAGTAATTTCTGATAGGGATGCAAAGTTCACAGGAAATTTATGGAAAGCTTTATTTAAAGGTTTAGGTATGCAATTAAATTTTAGTACTGCATATCATCCTCGGACTGATGATCAAACTAAAAGGGTAAATCATATTTTAGAATATAAACTTAGAATGTACGTAATGAATCAACCAGGTAAATGGGAAGATTATTTACATCTTGTAGAGTTCACATATAATAACAATTTTCAAGCTTCAACTATACTAAGTCCATTTGAAATACTATATAGACGAAAAATGTAATAATCCAATTTCTTCGAGCAGTCCAGTTGATAGATTAATGATAGAACCTGAAGTATTGAAATATATGGAAGTAACCATGGAACATTTACAACATAAGTTTAAGACAAGTGAAGATAGGAAAAAAATCTATCCCTAATTAAAAATAACTCCATGAGAGTTCCAGGTAGGAGATCATGTTTATGTGAAAGTGAAACCCATAAAAAGGTCCATAGGATTGGGAAAATATACAAAATAGGCACCCATTTATTGTGAACCTTTTGAAATATTACCAGGATTTGGACCAATGGCATATCAACTAGCATTACCACCTAGTATAAAAGTACATAATGTTTTCCATGTCTCAATTTTAAAAAAATATGTTCAGATGCTACTCATGTGGTTAACTGAAATATTATACAGGTGGAGGCCGAAGGAGAATTTCAAGTGGAACCGAAACATATTCTCGACAAGAGAGAACTTCTACTTTGGAAACATACTGTCATACAGGTCAAGATGCAATGGAAGCACACTATTTTGGAACATTCCACTTGGGAATTGGAAAGTAATATGCGAGAAGCAAATCCAATTCTGTTTCAAAATGAATTAGAACAAGTTTAAAAGATAACATCGAGGATGGTGATAATTTAAAAGAGGAGGTGTATGTAACACACCAAATATTATTAATTATTAAATAATTCAAATTATTATTATTATTATTGAGATTTTGAACAAGCGGGGTCAAAATAAATGTAAAAGAATTTTTATTATTTAATAATTGAAAAACTAAGGAAAGCGAAACTGAAGTAGCCACTAAAGAGTGTTTCTAGCCCACAAGGAGGAATGAAAAATGTAAAAGAAATGTTGAATGAGAACTCAAGTGATGCAAGGGGCATCTTCCTTAAAATCAGGTTGAGACTCATTGTGGAGTAATAATGAGTAGGTGGCTAATTAATGACCTAGTCCTAGGAAAAATACTATAAGTAATGCTCCGATCGAATATGCAGGGGGTTTGTGATGGATGGAAAGTGATATAGCTTATGTAAAACAAGTGAGAATTGATTATTCTTTGTCCTTGTGGTTCAGCAAAGAGGCTCTAGGGTTCTAGAGAGAGTAACTTGTTTGTTCTGGGAGTTGGTTGGGAGGCACGTCAACCTCACTTTCATTTTCCCATCAGTGGTGGAAGGTTCCTTTCTAATTAATCTGGTGCATTAGTATTGTTATTGATATTTTGGAAATTAATTATTAACCTTACTGAAATCCTAAAATTGTTTCTACAAAGAAGTTGTCCATTAAATTCTTGCATTCCTGCTTTTCTTTTATTATTCCTTATTTTATAAATTGTTCATGCACAGAGTATTTTAGCTAGCAAAATTGTTATTTTATTTTCTTTTATATATTGAATCCTTATCATATTAGAAAAAATATTCAAACTTTTGGCTCACATATTCACCACAATTATCTGAACTCAATCATTTAAGGGGTTGACCAAAATAATTTTCAGCTAGTGCCCTAAATTCCTTGAATTTTTCGAAGAATTAACTCTTATTCTTCAAGAAATAAATCCACGTAAATCGATAGAAATCATCAATAAATTATAGAATATACTTTGCACCTGCAAGTGATGGTTTGTTCACGCAACTAAGATTGTTGAGAACTAGATCCAATCATTCCTTTGTATGCCATGTTTTTTCCTAGATCAAAGGGTGTCTGATGATTCTTCCCAAGCATACATCATCTACAAACTGCATCAGGTGGAATAGTATTTGGACACTAGTAACCATATTCTGAGTTACGATAATCTTCATACTTCTAAAGTTTAGATGACCGAGTTGTTCATGCCAAATTTGACATCTCTCATAGGCCTAGGTGATGGATGCAGTTGGTTGATTCATTCAGGAATCACAAAACTTATAAAGTATATCCTTAAGATCCAAAATACTAGAAGAAAAAAAATTCTAGCTAATCCTTGGATCCTTTACTATAAAGTGATCTCACTAGAACTCGACAGTCTTCTTAGTTTTATTCAGTTGAGCAACTCACAAAAAATTTGTACTCAGAATCAATACATGATAGACATTAGATATATGACCATGTTGACATTCGACATCCCCATTTCCAGCAACAGTGAGGGTGTATCCATTAGTGACATAAATATTCTTTGCACTAGAAGCACTTAAGGAAGAGTAGAGAAGCATCCTTGTCCATGTGATGACTAAATCCAAAGTCCACTATCGATTCAGTTTGATTGGTGTGAACATGTAATGCTTAGGAAGTGCTAATAGTGAAAGTATAATTTTTAGGAGGTTGGTTGGTTGACTGCCCAATTGAGGCATAATCCTTCAGGTGCTTTACCTTTCCTTCTAAGTCCTTCATCTTCTTCCAAATGTTATTCTCGACATGTCCTACCTTTGAACAATATCAACAAGTCTTCTTCTTCTTCTTACCCTTATTCATTGACGTCGATTACTCTTTATTCTTCCGTTTTTAGGTTGGTCGATACATTATGGTCATTGATATTGCTGACCACATTATTTAGGATTTGGATTGACCTTGATTCTCAGCAATTGAGCTTGGTTTTTTTCACCAAGATTTACTTATTCAAGCAATTTATATGTGAGTCCTTGATCAAAAAAATCAAAGAAAGTATCAAATTTAAAATCCTTACCATATTTTTTGTGTGACATTCAATTATTTTGAAAGGAAGAATAAAAGACATCATATGGTGTCTTCAATTTCATTAGAAAAGACTTGATAAGTTGTCCATCCTTGTTCGAAAAAACCTTTCCACATTCACCCAATTTCACCTATATCTCCTTGATACGAGAAAGATAGTCCTCAATCCCTCCCTATTTGCATTGCTTCTCCTTATTTTATCTTGTTGAATGGGGCCTTCAACTTGTTGTAGACAGCATGAGGAAAACCAATCCCAGTTGTATGGAAATGAATCTCGCTCTAAATGTAGGTTGTGATAACCCCCACAACCTCCTCCTTATTAACGTCGATAGAAAGCTTGGAATCAACATTCATCGGATAAAAAATGGCAGTCTTCATAAAATAACACAAACCTTTTATGTTTATTAAGGTCTCCACATCTGTCGCCTAGATAGAATAATTATTTCCAATGAGAAAAACATGTTCTATATTGGAAGACATCCTTCTAGTCTAACAGATTTGAACAAAGTCCAGGAAGAGGTATAAGTCAACAAATATCCTTGCCAAAGTCGATCAACCATAGATCTAACTCAACATAATTTGCAGAAAACAGGTTTAGGTGAAAAACTTTCATCTGATACCATGTTGGGAAACCTCTCACCCTAAATTATAAAATATATTGAAAAGAAAAGAAGGGGACAAGATTCCAATAAGAAAATGTGGTTTTTAGAGACACCATTTAAGCACTTAATCATAACGCATTATGATCAAAACATCGCAATGAATAATTATCATGATAAAACATCTCAAGACGATATGTTAGACAACCCATAGAGTCACATATTTATAGTTTCTAGATCTAACCAAATTCCTGAAAGTAGGGAATATTTGGTCCATAAGTAAGGGTCTTTGGTTCAAATAGTTTCCGTAGAATATGAAATGTCCCAAATTTTAGTCATCTATTTAGTCGTGTTGACCATGGTTGTGCTGAACATTTAGTAATTTTCCCAATAAACTGTTGAGCCGCTCTGCTGACTCCAATCGACTTCTCCACTAGTAGCATGTCAGCCATCAACCAACCGTCTCTGGAAGATCCAGAGGTTTGATGAACCATCAAGATTGTAGGTTCCAACAATTAGTACTAGCATGAAACTTGACATAGTTGAATTTATGAAATCAATTAAGATTCCATACTTTCATCAGTGTAGAGGTTGTTAAAAGGACAATGATAATGTTTGAGATGTTTATTTTTTTATAAAAAGAAAAATTACATTACGAGTTCATCTTAAGTTTGTAAGTACCAAGAAACATATCATATGTAAATGAAACTGCTTCAGTTCTAACATTAATGGTAATGTAGATTGACATACCCAGAGAAAGATATGTTCATTCCAAATGTTGAGTAAAATGCAATTCGATGTATAAATTTTTGTGATAAGGATGGAAGCTTAAGTTCATGATATTAATGCAATGATTCAAATATAGGTTAAGGAAAGATATGACAAAAGAAAATCTAGTGGTAGCATTAAAGCCTAATGTATATTCAAGTTTACAAGAAAATAAGGTATAAATTATGTTTAAAATATTGAGAGTGAAAAGTTAATGAAAGATACATGCAAATATAGTTGTGACTATGCTTGTCAAAAAGGTAGTAATGCGTTATAATTATGCATGATAATATTTGTTCACGTAAAGAATTTATGTGCACTCAAATAGGATTTTGATGCAAAATTTTATGCCTTTATGTGGACTAAAGATATTATGATGTAAATAACTTTTGGAAAGAAAATTGTGAGTGAGGCATGCATGTGCACATGGGTGCTAGAAGCTTTACCAATTCTTAAGAAAATGGAAAACAACACATGAGGTAACTCCTAATATGAAGCTTTACCAAAGCTTAAGAAAATGGAAAACAACACATGAGGTAATTCCTAATATGAATTGTGATTGAATGACTATTTTTGCACTCAAATAGGATTTTGATGCAAAATTTTATGCCTTTATGTGGACTAAAGATATTATGATGTAAATAAATTTTCGAAAGAACATTGTGAGTGAGGCATGCATGTGCACATGGGTGCTAGAAGCTTTACGGAAGCTTAAGAAAATGGAAAACAACACATGAGGTAATTCCTAATATGAATTGTTATTGAATGACTATTTTTTAAAAGATAGCATGATGTTAATTTACACCTAGACAAATGACAGTCATTTTGCATGAATGATTTAATATATTTATAAGAATCTAAATAGAAAACAAGGTGAGAGATTTAAAATCATATTCTGAGAAATGTTAAGTTAAATTGATGGAATATATATATAAATTGATTTAGGAAATAAACAATTGTTGAAATGGCTGACACATGTTTTGCAAAGATACTAGAAGTATCAATTTATGGAATTATTTTAATATGATGAAATATGTTGTTGTTGACCAATTATTAAAGAAATTAATGCATTGATGGATGTTTATTCAGAGGGATATGCATCATTAAGATTAATTACCTTACAATGTTATATTTATTTTTAGTTGGGGGAACTCTGTAGCATCAATACAATTTAAAATTTATATGCTTAAATTGATGTTGAGTAGGTGAACCTTGGAGCATCAATACTATTTATAATTTATATGATTAAATTGATTGTGAGATAGTGAAATCTAGAGCATCGAAAAGTTTTAGACTTTTTATGTTAATTTGATGACGTGCATGTGGGCTCTAAAGAATTGAAAATATATATTTAAACTTATTATGTGTTTGAAATGATGTTGAGCTCATACACTATAAGACATCAAAGTATAGTTAATAATGTGATGATTGTGTGTTTGGTTGATGATGAACTAGTAGCAATACGATGAGTGTGATATTTTAATGTTCTAATTATATTTCATGGTGGATGACATTGTTTCAAGGTAACTGTAGGTACTTCGCTATGTCAGCTTCAATAAGACCATAAATTTAGAACAAACTAAAAATTTATGAAACCTACAATAAAGAACAATAAACTTACATTCAATAAAGAATTATGAAACTTTTTTAGCTAATCACGAGGGACACCCTGAGATTATAAGGCTCTTGTATTTGCAAGAAATATTTTTAAACTAAACTAAACTCTGTAATGAAAATGAAGAAAATAAATTGATAAATAAAATTATAAGTATAAGAAATAAAAAACTTGAGTTGGAATAAGATCCTTTCCCAAAAATAAAATTTATTGATCATAGACATTACATGGGGTAATTGTCCCTAGTACACTAGAGGTTTTAGTCGTAGGTCCTTGAGTGCTCATTTTTGCATGATTAAGAATATGGATAGTATAGAAAGGGATATGGGATAAAAGGGATATTAGTTACAATACTCTACAAAGGAATCATAAAGAGACCTTATGGCTACTATGCATCAATAATTAAAGATGGAAAACAACCCTTAACTTCGAGCAGATCTATGGAAAAATTGTAAGACTCATTATGATGTTTGAATTTAGTGTTGATCTTGTAGGGTCTAGATAGCATAAATGGATTAGGAATCATTATGATGTTTGAATTCAATGTTGATATTCTATGCTATGGAGCACCTAAATATATTAAAAGTCACTATGATTTTGAATTGAGTGTTGAGCTTGTAGGTTTTGGAGCACTGAAATGGATTATGACTCATTATGATGTTTGAATTTGATGTTGATATTGTAGGCTCTGGAGCACATAGATTTTTTAAAATGGAATGAATCATTGAAGTACTTGGTGTACTATGAGTAATTGGAAATTGGAGTGCTAGTTAGTAACACTAGTTGTGTTACCACCCTAAACAACATATATAGGAAATACACCAACAAAGGGTATCGTCCTAGTATTGGGTGGATTATGGATTGTGGGAATATAATTAACCCACTTCATAACTTAGGATAAAATATTTAATCAATTTTGATTAATTTTTTACCCACTGGCCTAGATAGTTGGCATCAACTTGCACCACATTGTCAACACTTGCCATATATACACCAGGAATGCTTTAATCATGATTTTGGGTTGAGCATGTCTACTTTATTGGCTTCAATATTTACTAACTGCATTTTCTTGCAGATTAAGTCTTTTACTGCTTTATTCCATCTTTTCTATTGATAAGGTAAATCTAGTCAACTAGGAAACTGCTATATTTTGTTTCCAACCCATACTCAATGATTTTCTCTTCATATAATACGATTAGAATGTTTTTCCATCATACTTGAAAACTCACTAATTGTTTAGTTAATTCATGAGGTTTTTGAATTATTTGGGAAATGCTTTATCCACCTATGGGGGTTTATTATATCTAGTAAATCTATATTTCTGAGCTTGATGAGTTGTCTCCAATAAAACTCATTTTTACTTATGAGGGATGTAATATTTATGTACCCTATTATTCATTATTATTCGATGGAAGGATACACTCCAACATTCATCTCTTCATTCATGTGATTCAATCTCTTTTCTTCTCTCTTTTTGTTCATGTGTATGCTTGTGAGAATTATCTTAGTAGCAAGATCTACTTCCTATGCATGTTCTTAGCATATTTACCCATAGAATTAGAGTTTCTATTTATACATGGCCTCATAGTGTAAGGTTGTTCAAGTTCAACATAGTTTAGGATCTATATATTCTCTCCATCAGAGCACATCCAGTCTCCTATCCCTCTCTGAAGAAGAGATTGATTTAAGATTACAAGATTTTTCTCCCAGTTTTATTTGTGAAGGTTGCAGAGAGTAACTTCTTGAGTGCATCAACTCATTATTATGGATTCTTCTTCACCTATGATCCTGAATCCCTTCAACTATCACAAACGGGAAGTCAAAATTGGCATTCTATTGTGCAGTAAGGGACTATACAGAGTTATTCTAGCTTTGGAAAATGATCCCAATGTTATTATTGAGAAAGCTAAGTGCAATAATAAGTTGTATGAAGCCTATGGATTTTTCTACCTCTCTAATTCTATTGATATACTCTTTCATATAGATGGTTTGAACAATCCAAACCAAGTATGGACCAAACTTGAGTTTCTCTTTGGAGTTCAAGATGAGTAAAGAGCACATCAGTTGGAGATTGAGTTATTCTCAATGAGTCTAAGCAGTTTGGATAGGGTTTATTCACCAAGTTCAATTCAATTTTTCTAATTCTAAAACATTGTGGGATTGAGAAGAAAGATGATCAATTAATCCTTTCCATTCTATCTAAATTGGGTCTTGAATACTCACTTTTTGGGTCTACTTTTCATGCTACTAGGCTTGTTGTTTCTAATTGGAAAACTCCTTCTTTGTGTACTTTCTTTTATTCACTAACAAGGAGAAATAAAAAATGATCCAAATGGGTGCTCTTAGATATTCCAATGGAAAGGATAATGCTCTCATATTTCAAGGAAGCAAGAATACCAAATCCAAAAATAAGAATCCAAATTTAGAAATTGAAGATGAAAGTTTGAAGCCTACTGATTAAGATTCAATAAAGAAAGTTAAGAATAAAGGGAGAACATCCAAGTTTTCTTATTGTAGCAAGGGATTTCATGCAGAGAATAAATGTTTCAATAAGAATATGGACATCGTGTCTCATCTTCTTGATAAGCACAACATCGAAGTTCTAGATGAGCTAGAGAAGCATGTTGATTCCCCATAACACTGTCACAGTGCACAGTTCTAAGGTGATATAAAATATGACTTGAGTGCCATAATAAAATACTTTCCTCATGTCTTTGATATAGATTCATTTTATGATACATAAGAATCATAAATATCATATATTTTCTTTAATAATCCACCTATCAGTCTCATAAATTCATCTCTCAATAATTGTGATTTTCACTAGATCCAGACTTGCCTTTGAGTAGCTCTTCCTCACTCCATAATTATAATTTAGAATCATTTTTGCGGGATGATATAAATGTCATGAAATAATTCATACCACCATCCATACCAAATACCATACCTATTAATAATCCTAAGGCTATACAAATCCTAAGTTCACTAGTTGATTCCTCATTGGTCCCTTTTGCAGTGTTACTTATATTACACCGTTTTAAGTTTTGTCTATCTTTAATTGGATGGTTATCCATGAAATTATTCATATATGGACTCATATTACACATGTTTGGATCTTTTCTAAACATTTATGCTTCATATCTCAAGTCCATTCATCATTCAAGTTTTTACACTTATCAACTTTCTTCAGTTGCTCATAGTTTTCCTAGTCTATCCCTATATCCTCATGGAGTCCCTGAAGCCTTTGTCTTTGTTGTTCCATATGATAAATTTTCTGATATATCAAAGTATTTTAAGCCTCATATCATATTTGGGAAGGTGCTACATCAAATTGGAAGAATGATATGTGATTAACATAATAATTTTGCAACTATACAAGGAACTAGTTGTGTAGCAAATTGTCTTATTTTTTGTTCTCTTCGGGAAGGAGTATACATATATCTCTTTTCCATTTCATATTTAGTTTGCAGATCGGAGTTTTTTAGAACCAAGAAGAATTAAGATAATGATCCTACTTCATCAGCTAATGAGATACAAGGATTCTTTCCACTTTCCTCTTGTAGATTTTACACTCTAGAGCGTGATCATGGATTCTATATTACAAAAATCACAATCTTTTAAATCATTCATCATACCTCAAGGAGATCGCTGCTAGTGTCATACCTTCCATAAGCTACATTTTTTTATCATCTAGTCATTGATTAATTTTTTCATTCATTGGACACTTATCTCTTTTCTTCTCCTTCCTATGTTTTACAAGTGGCCACCCACTTAGGTAATCATTATATAAGTGTTCTTGTATACACCTCCTTTTCGTATGTGTTCATACATATGGGAAGCGATTACATATGAGTATCATTTTTTTCTATGTATTCAATGTCTTGAGGAAACTATTCAAAAACAATGCTCCTCGAGAGTCCTACAAAGTGTATTTTGTCTCATTTTAGAGTATCATCCTGTCTATACTTATTCAATTCATTTTGTAATGAGTCGCCCATGGAGTCATGCTAGATCCATTGTCCCCCAAAGTCAACCTCACTATCCCACTACATATTTTCCCTCATTAGTCACAACCATTGCAGTCATTTCCTAGTACCTCATTGTGTCCTTCCCTTGATATCATCACAAGTTCCACATATTCTTCAAGGTGTGTCATGCCTTCATGCTTAGTATACAAGATGTTTGACTCCCCCACTTAGTTTTCCTTTTATACCATCCATTTGTTGTTGTCCATTATTCATTTACATCAATTATTTTGGCATATCCCTCATAATTCCTTCAAGAAAACATAATTTCCTTGATGGTTGTGTATCTCCCTATGTTGACGTCGTCACACATATTCTAGAGGATAGACCTTGAGGCACCTTATACCTCCACCCCGTAGCCATCATTGATAGGTTCTATTGGACTGACTTGTGGGATACTTCTCTGCCCATTAAATTGGTTATTTATCATGTACTAAGCTTAAACTCATCATCACAGCATGGATAATTGTACAGTTTTATTGTGGTTTTTTCTACATTTGTTAAAGACCCTTGATATCCTTGACTCTACTCATTTTATGAGATTATTTGGAAACATTATAGTCCTATTCTTCTTGTGGCATCTGAGCTATATTGGAGACAGTGTTTGGAATGTCTATATTCATATGCTTCCTATGGTATTTAGTTTGAGTTATAGTTACCTAAACCTATTTGATTCAGATACCAAGCTATCCGAATCACTTCTAAGGAGTGAATTTCCTATATGTTCCTTTCAGATCTTTGCTCCCTTCCTATTTAGCAAGGAATCAATTGCTTAGATTGTGCATTCCATTGGGATTTTATTATTTTGGCATGATTCCTTTTGACCATCCATGGTTTGACCATGATTATGTATCAATTGTATCTTCAACTTGGGTCCGTCATTGACCCTCACATATTCATATTGGGTCCTTTTTTTCCCCTAAATATTTGTTATATCCAAAAGTTCTTCATGTATGGACCAGAACTCTTTTGTTATAGATTCCCCTTTATATTGAGTCATTGATACAATCATGGGTACTCCCACCTCGGTACTCCCACCTCATCCAATATTTAATATTACGTACCCTCATCTAGTTTGAGTATTGTGTCTATAGGTATGGGTCTTTGTATTCCCTTGGGAGGGATAGTTCCCTCCGATGTGGCATCCACATTCTCTTCCATTTTCACCCCTTGTCTTGTATAATTATGAACTACCTATGATGCGTTTTGGCCATACAATGAGCTACTAACCTCACACATCAAGGGGATATCTATTAATAGCAAAATATGCTTGCTTGTTATGTCATCAATCCTACCATCCTATGCATGATAATTTTACATCATTAACACCACTTTTCGATCTCACTCCATTAATATGAACTTAGGAAGTAATAAAATGAAAAATTAAAAGGAAACCAACAAGTTGACCTCCACATAATGAGGTTGTTTCTTTTCCCTTGAAATCAATGACCTAGGCTGCAGTTTTTCCCAAAAAAGAGTGACCTAGTCCAAAAACATGTTTTTCTTAAGAAAATGTTATTTCTCACTTCCCCAATGAATAAGGGGTTGAAAGTTAACATATACCTTGATGTGGTCCAAGTTAGTTACAAATATAGGGCCAAAAAAGCTAGTTTCTCTACTAAGAAATAAAAAGAAATAGAGAATGTTGACATTGCTTCTAGGTACTTCTCTTGACCACGCTTATGCCAGTTCAAATCCCTCAATCTAACCATCCCATACAAACTATTTCTATATCACAATGATGATTTCATGCTACTGAAATTATCTTAGATCTAGAAGAAATCCATATCATACTTCTTATTTCTCCTAAAGGAAATTTCCATCACGAGAGTTGACTGGAAGTTGTTAGGTTGCAAAGGAGACAAATATACCTTCTGTTGGAAAGTTGCAGAGGCCCCATTTCCTCTTCACCATACAAAGGTTCTCATTTTTGTACTACTTATTTATGATAATAGAAAAAAAACATCCTTTGATTCATTACACATTGTCTTGTTACTCCTTTGTGCATAGCGTGATTGAAGAACAAGGATATGTTGTTAGCTTAGTTTTAGTTTGTTTTGTTACCTTGTTTTTCCCAAATCTATACCAAGGACAACTCAATGCTATGGTGTGTTCATTTTGCACAAGTGAGTGACTATTCACACCATACACCCACTAAACATTTAAAATATATCACCTCAAGAGAGCCATGGAGTAACATTAAACAAGATGTCAGCCACATTCGCATGTTTGGTAATGAAGCATGGGCACATATTCTTGATGAAGGACATGAAGAATTTCATTGTAAAAGTGAAAAGTGCATATTTGTTGGATATTTTGAAGACGTCAAAGGTTATAGACTTCTTCAACTATATTTTAATGATATAATTATTAAAAAATATGTGAAATTTGATGAAAATATCTTATCTTGTGATCCTAATTCGACGTTTGTGTCATGTGTGGCCTATGAGACACCTTCCACACTTGTGTTGTCTTCTACTCCCAATTTTCTTTATTTTTTTCCTACTTGATAAAGGAGGATGTGTGAAATGTAATACATTAATAGTCTCAAATGTTAACGGGAATGGCATCATTTCATAGAGCTCGGTGACAGATTTCCAATGGCACTTGAATCACCTCAAACAAACATCATATGAGGAAGCTATAGTGTTATGAAGTTTCTTCAAAGCAGACAAAAACTAAGCAGGTGTGCCACGTGGCAAGCCCACATACTTCAACGTGTTTTATTGGTATTGTTTATAGGATGATGTGGAACCAATTTTAGGGTGCCACATGGCACATTGTACACGCGTTTTAGTAGGTTGTACAGTGGCGTCGCAGGCTAGCACGACATCCATACAATCAACGTGCTGGGATGAAGTGAACATCTGTATGACATGTGGTAGTCCCAGTAAGTGACACATGGAATAATTAATGTCAACATGACATGAGCATTATGACATGAAAACATGAGGGGATTCCATGTGCCACCCATATTTGGACAATTTGTGGTTCAATCATACCAATAAAAAGATACCACATGGAATCCATACAGATGACGTGGAAACATAGTGAGAAGGTACATGTTAAAGTATAGTGGTGACTGCGCACAAAAGTGCACCAATGGATACATGTTAAAGTACAATGGTGACTGAGCACAAAAGTTGACTAGTGGGTACATGTTAAAGTACAAGAAGGTACATGTTAAGTACAATGATGACTGAGCACAAAAGTGGACCAATGGGTACATGTTAAAGTATAGTGGTGACTGAGCACAAAATTCGACCAATGTACTTGTTAAGTACAATAATGACTGAGCACAAAAAAGGACCATTGGGTACATGTTAAAGTACAGTGGTGATTGAGCACAAAAAAGGACCAATGGGTACATGTTAAAGTACAGTGGTGATTGAGCACAAAATTGGACCAATGATGACCTGTGGAAGGGTTCCACATGGATAAATCATAATCCAAGCCATCTCGTAGTTCCACGATATCTTATAAAGGCAAATCACCTCTCAGCGATAAGATTAGACCCTCCATCTGGTGCTATGTGCCATTCAACACCTTTAGAATTCCATATATATTGTTTACCACCGTGTACAAAAGGCGAGGTTTGACCGCTCGACCTCCCCATAAGCAGCCTTACACCCCAACCAATGCACAATCAACACTCCTTATTATGCTAAATATCAACCATTTTGTTTAAGCTAGAATTGGACGTCACCATGGGGTTAGGTGGGGTTAGACCGACCTCCCCCTATTTAGCTTGGAATGCATCTCAAGGAAAAGTACATAGTATGCATAGTTATACAATATGGATCAGAGCAAATTATTGGAATTCATGCCAAGGGGAGCTCTCGAGTGCATGTGTAGAAGCTGGTCATCTTTATTCTCAAAAGACTAAGAATTTTTTATGAAGTAAGTTATTTATGTCAGGTATTGGAATTCATGCCAAGGGGAGGTCTCGAATGCGTGTGTAGAAGTTGGTCATGTTTATACTCAAAAGACTAAGACTTTTAGTGCAGTAAGTTATTTCTGTCGGTAAAGACAATTTAAAATAAAGTAATCTAAATACATTGTAATTTATTAATGAAATTCCAATTTTTTTTATGGAATCTCTATTAACCCAACATTATTTTTAATAATTTAATAATTTCTTTTTACTCAGTTGTCGCGATTTTAGATTGTCATTTCCACTGCTACTTTTATCTATACCTAAATTTCTATGCACATTAGTCTTCTTTCACTTCCTTTGTTGTTCCTCTTCTTTCGTGTTAGCAATTTATACCACTTCTTGCAATTCATCAGATGTGAAAAAAGACATTGAATGCACCTGATCTTTTGAGGTTTTTAACGTTTCGTAATTCCTTTTGAACCTACAGCCACACAGTAGCCATTAAGGCCAGAAGAAAGTCCCGCAACGAAATGTTAACTGTAGTGTGCAGGTCACTGCCCTCTCTTTTGAACCTTTCATGCTATGCTTTGTAAATTTTCAAATTTCAGTCCACGTCTTGTCCATCTACAGGATGTTCTCAATCGTCGTAAAATACCAACTTCCTCTGTCTCGCAGGCCTTTTTTTATATATATCAATGATAAAAGAAAAATCGCTTTGTTTCACTCAGACAACTAGCGCTTAGTTTCGGAGAAAACCACCAGGCTACTCACTTTCTTAACCTCAGCTTAAAGGGAAACAACACTGCCATCCTCACGGCCGTGATAAGCGATCTCAGTTTCAGTCCCTGAATTACATGAGTGCAGCAGGCCCTGATCTCTTTGCTGGTCAACATTGGAGTATATTCTGACATCGTTTCGGGCTAGTGTGCTCTCTTCCAAAGCTATTGTGCTCTCCACGGCTATTGTGCTCTCTCCACGGCTATTGTGCTCTCTTCCAAAGCGATCTTCAAGATAATTAACTATCATCAAGAATTTATATATCACCATCAACTTAAATCTATAGCCTCCTATCATGCAAGAATACCATAGGTCTTAGAGCACAAGAAGAATAACACTCGAAAAAAATATGCGAGGTTTCTAACAGGTTTGTTCATTGGATCCTTATTATTATAGAATCTTGTTACATAGATAGGTGTACGTCTTACGTTCATTATTATGGTGTCTATTTTTGGATTCACTGTGTGAATGGATTTTATGTCGAACTTTCAAACGTACAGTACACATTCAAAGCCATAAACATAAAAACAAACTCATAAACAATAAATATGTTTAAATGGTAATAAATACCTTCATCGTAGTCATGAGCAGTAAACTAAAACGAGGAGATTCCACATTCAAATCAAATACGTGTAACAGTTTAAATTATTATGTCCTTGATATTATTCCGACAGTTTTGCAACTATTTATTTCAGTGCAAATTTTTGTTTTTCAAAAGTTTTCCATGGTTTTCATATTGTTAATTGCATCGGTTTGGAGCTGGGAATCCGTTTGCCAAGTGTCCCCTCTCTGATGTCATCGTGTGTGCTGGCGTAACGGCCAGGATCCTGGCATTAATGAGTTTGTGCCTCATGGTGTATCCGTTTGGGTTTTGTGTGTCGGGCTATGCTTGTCTGCTACGAGTATGGTTTATGGAAAAGCCTGATTAGGAAACATTTCTTAACTAGTAAATTTTCAATGTAATTTTAGTTAGAGTTTGATTGTGTTAGATTTGTTTGGATTTGTATGTTTATGTTAAATTTGGTTTTCAGTAGATTAAATTCTTGCTTATTTGTCCATAGTAATGATGCAGAGTGCCTTGATTAATGAATGATAATTTGTATATATTGATGATGTGGAGTTCCTTAACGGATGACATTAGAGAATATAATACTCAAGGTCGAGGTTTTATTATAATAAAGTAAAAAAATTCACATTTAATAAATTTGTTAAAACGTAACTGACAGGCATAAAAACTTGTAGCCATCATCAAATTTTCAATGGATAGGTACTTATATTTTGAAATTCGAGGCCTGATGGGAAGTATTCTTTACGGTATGTGTTAATGCCGTTGACATTAATGGGGTCTCCCAACGAAGAGCAAGGAGGCATTTTACTGGGTGTTGTTTGGTCTCGACATTGATGGATCTTCCTTCCTCGTTTAATTTTGATTGGGGATGCTTTCTAGGAGTTAGAAGGGCTTACATGGGGTTATTTTTTTGTCTTTTTCTAACATCATTCGTTGATGTTTTATTAAATGTTCTTCTATCATCTATGTTACCAGAAACAAGAAACTAGAAACTAAAACATTTTCGAAAATATAAAAAATAAGGAGAGAGAAAAAACAAAATGAATTAATTAAAATATATAAATTAAATAGGTTGACAATCGACATATTTTTGGACTGACTCGACTTCGCTTAGAATTTCAAGTTGTTAGCAGCTCACCATCAAATCACAAATCACAAGGGATTTTTGTCCTTCAGATTTGAATATTATAATTGTGTAGAAGAGTATTAGGGTACCATTTATGGTTGTCCATGCCCTCCCACTAAGAGGAGCTAATCGTGTGGTTTGAACCATGCTTAAAGTCGCCTTGGATTATATGCCGTATATTTAGTCTAATTGAGATGTGCTCGTATTCAACACAAGACACCGATGGAAGTTTGGGACTATGAGAAAACAATAAGATGGTATGCCTGGTTTTTTAGAGAAGAAAGTATGTCAATTGGAGAGGATTAGAATTTTTTTACTTAAGTTTCTTGCACGGGTTGTTATTTGATGAGACCAGTGCCAAAGAAATGTGAAGAGGCACAAGTCCATAGTGAGAGAGGTATGTAAAAGAGGGGATAAGTCCAGCATTAAAGAGAAATGTAAAGAAAGATCGATAAGCAACTGCAAAATAAGGGACTAGCCCATTGTGAGAGGGAATATAAAATAATGTCATTGATTGATTTGGATACCACCTGTTCTATGTAGCTTGTTAAGTGTTTGATTCATTTAATGCAAGCCTTAATAAAACATGAACAAAAAAAGAATAATCATAGCTATGGCATTTGTTTGAAAACCTGGCAATTTACAGGCCTCATCTCAAACTGCAGGCTCGATTTTCACAATCCCTCTGATTTCTCTACTCTCTCTGCCATGGAGAACTAAGTAAATGGAAGATCGATACTCAATAGTCAATGTTATGCTCCTTTCGTCTTGTACCAAATTACCATCTCATGGTCGAACATGGGGTGCAATTATTGGAAACATGGATTTGAAAACTGGTAAATCTTATCACAATTATCACATTGATAGAGATGAAGGGTTAATCGAGAGCGAACAAAAGGAAACATCGTTTTGGGACATAGATCTAGAGTCGATGATACAAATCAAGAGGCACACGCCTACCTATTTCTTTTAAAATGAGAGGGGAAATAGCTCGACCCTACCTTTCAATAGAGGTAGATAGAGTGTTTTTCTCTGTTGGTCACCTTAATGATCCTATGCATTATGTTATGTTATTGGTTCTGTAGGCTGGTCAATATCGCGGAAAAACAATAAAAGCATTTCCTAACATGTACAAATGACTCCACTCTTTTACTGCTAGCAGCTTCACCCATTTATTTTTGCTTCACTGTAGTGAATAGACTGACAAACTCTAGGCTCGAACCCACTCCACCTAGTTAATTTTAACTTCAATGCAGCAAATTTTAGCTTCAATGCAAGGAGAGACCAACAAAATCCAGATTCAAAGTCCAGGCCACTCCACCCATTTATCCTCACTCCAATGCATGCAACAGACTATTAGTTATTTTAAGTGGATGAGTAGACAAGTTGCGGGATGTAACTACAAAATTCATTTCAAAATTACCACAACTGCACATCATTTAATGGTTATTCAATTTTGGGATTGTCAACATTTACATGGTGGCCACACTTACTTGCCTCACCACCTACCAAACATCTAAAAATTAAACCCTAAAAGAAACCAGTTCCCAAAGAAATGAAAATTTGTTTCAGTATAAATTGTTGACAGAAACTCTGCATTTTAGAAGAAATGGTTTTCTGGTTGCAGAAACAAGAACGGCTGTAGAAAATGACGGTTTATCTTTCGTCCATGTTCCTACAATGGTAGAAAGGCTAGAAAAACGTTATAAGGCTATTAGAATTATATTCTAAATTTTAGAAGGTTATTAAAATTATAAAAAAAAATTTCTATGAAGAAATTTATGTTTCAGTATATTATATTATATTTATATTCAAAAATTTAATTTTAAAAATAAAAATTTACAAATCCAATTTTGCTAATTCATTTGGTTAAAGTGTGGGTCTTGTGAGAAAAGAGACCTAAGTTCAATCTCCTTAGAGATGAGTTAATTGAAAAAAAAACACCCAAAAATTCTAGCCATTAAAAATTTACAATCTACTTAAATACAAGAAATAAAATCATAAAAGTGAAACCCATCGATATTAAATTGTACATAACAACTTCTCTTAACTCAATAAACTTGGTACAATTTGTAAAAGTTTTGATCTAAAAATCATTATAAATGGTTTCGTTAATCTTTTAATGAATGCCTGCGATTATAAAAAACATTGGATCAGACTCACAATATATGGACTACGATTATAAAAAACATTGCACTTACATGCTACTAACTGAATTGATCGACATTGGATCAGACTCACAATATATGGACTACGATTATAAAAAACATTGGACTTACATGTTACTAATTGAATTGAATCGTTATAGTGTCGTAATTACTCTTGGTGTTAATTGTTGACATAGTCATATACTTCATAGTTAAATCTTTATAGAGAGGACTCATTCTATATATTTAAATATATTTATTTAGAGTATGGTAGCATAGCAAATATGGCACACATTAAAATCGATATATTTGATTTATTTTCATTCTTTTTTTTAACAAATTTATGGAGAGGTTGGTATCTATTTAAAATGGTATTTGTGATTTTCGTGAAAGGTACAAAACAATAAAAGCAAAAAAAAAAGAAAAGGTTGTTTTTTTACAAATAAAAGTAAAAGAAAATGAAAAAGATTGTATTTTTCTAAGCCTTTTGTAAATATCAAATGTTTTTTAATTAAGTAATTATATTACTTTATAAAAAGTGAAAATGTTTTGAATAGTTACTTTTAAAAATAAAAAAATTGGAGAAGTTTGCATATATTATCTGAAAACTAAGAAGTGAAATTCATAAAACAGGTTTTTTTTTTAAATGATGAAAATGTGAACTATATATATTTTGATATATTCACAAAATCAAATGTTGTATATATTTTGTATATATTAATAATAAAATAAGTTGTTACAAGCTTAACAAAAGAATTATAAAAAGCTTAGCAATTTTTAGTGATCGAAAAGGGATTTGTAAACGGAATAAGATCGTAGTATGGAGTTTATTCTGCTCCATTAAAATCTAAATCAACGAGGTTGTTGTTTGAAAGGGTTTGAGAAGAGAAAAAATGGGAATAGTGATGAGCAACAATTTTTATTTCCTGTCACTAATTTTCAATAGTAAGAACTATGATTTTTGGGTAATTAAAATGAGGACCAAGCTATTTACAGATGATTTATAGGATATTGTGTTGAATGCTTTTAAGATCATTCCAATCATGTAGCCTATGCAGCCTTATCTAAGGATCAAAGGCATAACTCATAGTAAGCCACAAGGATGATGCAACATCATTGTCCCTCATTTGGCAAGCCATGGATGATAAGTTATAATTTTTCAAAGTTGTAGCAGCAACTAGCTCCAAAGAAGCTTGAAATTATTTAGAATTCACGTATAGTGTCAAGGGACACATCACGAATCAACTTAACGCTGAGTTATAAAGTGTTACCGCTATAAAAAAAACCTACTATACTAGTGGTAGAAGATACAACAAATGAAATGAGAACTACAATAGCCATGGACAATGCTGAGAAGATTGAACTTGATGAAGCTAAAAAAGGCAATCTGCAAACCATAGCATGTTGAATCCCTTTTATTGATACGCATGTAGATGATGAAGTCGTCAATGAATAGATTGAATTTGTAGCAAATGAATCCCACTATGAGGATGCACATGTGGACAAAAAATACAAAGATGATAATTGTATTGAAGAAGGTTATAAAAATGAGGTAAAACAACCATAAAAGTTGTAAGTCAAGCATTTGAAGCTACAACAACATAATTTGAATTTAGTTATAAAGAATACAAAGAAGTATATATGCGGGTGATAAGCATGAATACCATGAAGATAGAGTTGAATTGGTTGAGAAAAATATTCAAATGTTTGATGAAGAGATCCCATCATATGAATCATAGATTGTAAGAGGATTGAATATTGTTCCTAAGAGCACAAATATTTTCTTGACATTTTATTTGACTTTGCATGTATAAAGGATGAAGACTGCATCTGAGCTAATGAAATGTTGAACATGAGAGTAGCACTCAAGGATGTTGATAAAAATCCTACATTAGTGATGAGTTTTGTAGAAGAGGATTGATATGATCAACATGATTTCATTACTGAAGAGGAATTTATAGAGATCAATGGGAAGATTAAGTTGATTGAAAAAATTATGAAGCGATAGATAATGATAAAGATTGTATTATGAGTATCACAGAAATAAAAGAATAATATATGGAGGTATCCATGGATGTTGTTGGGGATCCTGAAGAGATCTATATTTTGTGAAGAAATGTATGTTGAAAGTATGTGCTCAAGTATTTATGCTAAAGTACCTGCAAGTACCAATGAGAAAAAAGGAGCAATGAAGGTTGCATGCGTAACAACATAAGTGGAAAAGAAGATGATATGTTAAAAGAAAATTCTATTTTTTACCATATAATTGTTTATGAGAATGCAAGTAATGACAACAACAACTATGAAAGCATTGAAAAAACAAGCACTATAAAGAAGTGTCGAACAAGTCAAGAAGCATAGGTAACCATAATGAATATATTATTGATGAAGATGGAATGATTGCAGATTGTAAATTTAAGAGAGAAGGTTTCGAAGAAGAAACTATTGGTAACAATTTCATGAAATGGAACCTTGAAGAGATTATGCATTACCATTAGTTTTTGAGTTCACATGAGAACATTAATCAGGTCAAATTTGGTATGCTTGAAGATGAACATACTTGGTGGGCTCTTCATATGCCCACATTACAATAATTGGAGATAAATATTGGGATTGAAACTTTTGTTATCAAGGGAATTCATCGTTTGAATGATGACAAGCTTGTTCAATAATATTTTCTAGTTGAAGATGGTGATAGAAGGTCAAAAGAACCTAGGAAAATATTGACGATCAAGAAGGAGATTATGAAGAAGAAAACCAATGTGAAGCTAGTGCTAAAAAGTGAGAGAAGATTTGCATAATTCAAAACATGGAGTCAAAAGAAGAAAAAAAATATTGTAGAAGAAGAATAAACAAAATTAGCCTACACAAGTAAAGAAGGTGAAACTAAAGTGTTTTGAGTTATTCTTTAATCCATTTAATCCTAGATGAGATGTAGACCAGCAGGACATAATATTTTGAAGTCATAGATATAGTTGTAAAATTATTAGTGGTTATAATTTATGGAGAGTGTTAAAGTATGGTAATTAATCCAGATGTTAATTGTTGACACAATCAAATTCGGGTTAGTTTTTGTGAGTCCTCACATTGACAAAGAAAAAATTAGTGCATTGCATCTAGACAGGAATTTAATAGCTATATCTTTCTAGAAAAATATTACTCCATGCACTTAAATCATTTAATGAAGTAATTCAAGAGTAGAATATCCTCGTGTCCAATTTATAGATGTCTATACTTTGATTGTTAGTACAAAGTATATGACTTGCTACAATATTCATCTTGCTAGAAGTTCCTTCACCAAGAAGGATTACTAGAAGCTTCCACCTACTAGAAAGTTCGTTCACTAGAAATTATATAAAGGAATAAAAGCAATGTAATAAGATCTCTTTTGAAGTATATTGTAATTGGATTACTACTCAAGTATATTGTAATTGGAGCACTACTCAAGTATATTGTAATTAGAGCACTACTCAGTTAGAGGATGAATCTTTGAAGGTGAAAGTGAACATTTCTTTGACCAATAAATGTATTATTATTCTGATATTTGGTGATATCATTTTTTTATATTGTTCCAATTTTGTCGTTTTCATTCTAAAATGTTTATTTATTTTATTATTCTCTCTCTAGGTTTCGTGTTCTACCATTAATGTGCATAACATTTGGTATGAAAGCACTTTCTTGTGTTGCAAATTCTAGAATTTTTTTACGCTAGAGAAATGGTCTGATGCTTTAAACTAACATAATGATCTATCATTCAATGGGTGAATATGCGGTTGTGGGATACTATATGCATGAAATATAAGTGTTTGGACATTGTTGTAACAATTGTTGGTACCCCTTGGAGTAGTACCACATCATACAACACATGTATATAGAATTTCACTTCCACATAACCTTGGGTATAAAAAAATTCCCTTATCTAGCCTGAAACTAGATTTAGATCATTTGACAAACAATCTTTATTCTATAGTATCATTTCACATAAAATTTAGAAAAAATAATATTTAGTACTTGGATAATTGGGTTGTACAACTAAAGAATCAATCGACCCTCCTTTGTAAGTTCCTTGAGATATTGGGAAGCAAACTATTGTTTGACCCTACATGTATATTAAAGAAATATATCACTCGAAATTCCCTCATCCTTAAGATCATGGAAGCCATGTCCTTTATGAGCAGTCCATGAAAAATCATAGATAATATTTAGTAATTTTAATTTGGGCATTATGTTCTTGCAATAATATTTGAGTTGGAGTACAAATATGCTAGGAGTAGAAAAGAAATTAAAAACTATTTATGTGATGATAAATACAATGAAAAATATTTTCCTATCGATAAATGTATGCAGAAAAAACTATTTATGGAAATTTTAGAGAACATTTCTAATGAGGAATTTTAAACTAGAACCCATGAGGTCCCTCATCCATTTGTGGAGGACATTATCTAGCTTGATATGACATAGGTTGAGCCCTAGGTCTCTTTGCATCATTGAATAGTGTTTATACTCCATAAACCTTCAAATTGATTAGTTTCATCAAATATTGCACAATCATAGTTTTAATTGACAATGTTAGCACAAATTTTTTTTCATCATCAAATAGATAGAGTAACACATTGTTATATCCATTCTATGAATAGCTTCCAAATGACGATTGCAAATGGAGATACAAAATGTGGTTCTCATTATGAAAATGCTTGTCTTCAATTGGCTGAATAATCACATCAAAAGCACATGCTTGTTATAGAAATAAGTGGTTGCGATATTTTCTTAGCCTCTAAATGGATATAGACATCAAGCCCCATCACCATGGATTTTGGTTCCATGTACATAAGTTTCCAATATGCAAGGTATACCTACATTCTCGAGGGAATTATAATTAAATGTCCATATAATATCATCTCCCATTGTATAAAAAGAATCTTCTTAAAAATAAATATTTAGGCATTGTGGCTCATTTCCATGTAATGTAATCTTTAGAGACCCCTTCAACCCATTTGAGCTTCTAACATGATGCATATAGAATTTAGAAAAGATCCATTCATATTTATTACTCCAAAAGGAATACCCCTTCCTATGATGAGAACAATCATTCCATTCCTATTATACCTGGTAGACTCCTAACCCAATGTACACCCATATATTAACATCCTTTTTAAAATTATAATTTTGTAGGTTCTAGTTGATGGTGTCATCCTCCCTAGTACAAGTCATTATTCTTCTCCAACTTTGATGATATTAAGGAGATAATTCGCTTTACACATATTTATTGACTTTTGTGTCACTCCAAAAAGAATACCCCCTTACTATGATGAGAACAATCATTCCATTCCTATTATACCTGGTAGACTCAAAACCCAATGTACACCCATATATCAAGATACTTTTTAAAAATATAACTTTGTAGGTTCTAGATGATGGTGTCATCCTCCCAAGTACAAGTCATTATTCTTCTCCAACTTTGATGATATTAAAGAGATAATTCACTTGACACATGTTTATTGACTTTTGTTTCATGAACAAATAGACAATCAAGGATAACGTCCTCATTAATATAACTTTTATGACATTTTAAATGAGCTCAAGGGTGCTCAATTATTAACCTAAGTTGATATCTACTTAGGATATCATAAAATTTGAAGGGGAGGATATTCCCAAAAATACATTTTACACTCATGAAATCCATTATGGGATATCATAAAATTTGCAAGGAGGAGGATATTCCCAAAAACACATTTTACACTCATGAAATCCATTATGGTCTCTCTATGATTCCCTTTATAATTTGCAATGTGCCCTCCACCTTCCACAATGTGATGCAAATAAAATTTAAAACCTTTGTGCATAATTTTGTCCTTGTCTTTTGTCTTTTTTTATGACATCTTGGTGTACGGTGAAATATGGAGATCCTATGTAACATGTTTCCCATGTAGATCAAGTTTTAAAACTATGTGGGGCTCAACAACAATTTCTTAAAAGTTCCAAGTGTGGCTTTGGTGTCTTTAAAGTGGATTATCTAGGACATATTGTTAGTCAATAAGGTGTTCTTATGGATCGAAATATAATTGAAGTGATGAAGGATTTCCCTCGTCTCATAGCTTTCAAAATACTACAAATTTTTATAGGTCTTATTAGTTAATGTAACACCTCAGTTTTGACCCCATTTGCATTAAAAATGTATATGATGTTTATAGTATTTAATCATGGTGTGAAGCTAAAGGCAAAAGCCCAACCATTGATTTATCATTTTATGTTTCGGTGATAAAAATCGATGCCAATGGTATTTTGTGCTAGCCGGCACATTCTAATTTTTGGACATCATGTAAATATGCAATTTAATTAGAAAAACCACAACCAGCTATTTCAATGTAACAAATAATGAGACAGGGGCATTATTTCCTAGGGATAACGGGGGGAATATTAACCTCTGAGTTAATGGGGAAAATACAAGTGTCAAAAGCAGAACCCATCAAATTCCAACCACGTTTTCTTGTCTTATTCATTAACCAATTAAATTCTCCAAAACTTAGTGGGGGCAGTTATTGCCTTGGGGGTTGGGGAGTATGGGCAACTGTCAATTCTAGTAGGGCTATCAGCCTTAACCACACGCTTTCCCAAGGGGAATGTTTTTCCCCATTTACCCTCACATCGAGGAAGAGAGCTGCATTATTCACTCACCGAGGTAGTCGCAGCTCACCCTCCCGCATTGGCCTTGGCATTTTTCCTCATGCACATAGGCAGTTGATTTCCACAGATGGAATTTCCATCCAGGGAGAAATATGTTTTTCCCATTCACATTTTTCTAGGTTCTAGATTTTTCCCATGTCTAGGAGGTCGATTGGGAAAAGCTCAATGGTTGGGCTCTTTGTCTGATGGATTTTCTATTGTTTATCCTCATTACCCCATTGAGGCAAACCATTTTTGTATTGCACAATGAGTCAGAGAAGAGACCAATGATTTTTTTGGGTGTGGTTGAGTCTGTTATGGCCATGTTAGGGAGAAAACGTCCCTGGAAATTGGGTTTCTATTTTGGGGTTGTTTCCACCCATATTGGAAATTCATTTTCTTGCCAAAACTATTTTCCTCAACCCAAAATTGTGTATATTGTTGTGTATGCATCTATGCTTTGGTTTGAACTCAATTGGGAGTGGAAATGGGGTTTTACTAGCTTGATAAACGTAGTGTGTGAAGGAACCTCACAGACATATCTAGGTGGTTGGTTTTCTTCTTTGCACATCTTGAATATCGCTAGAAGGGAAGGCATAGCCCGAGGGACTATGTAGCAGAGAAGGGGGTGCTTCCTTGTGGTAGGTGTGTAGGTGTTCTAGAAGCCAGGGTAGATCTGGTGCAGGTGTCCATAGCTCTATGGTTGAGCTCACTAACTTAGCAGTCAGCCTTTCTAGCTCCTTTGTATCCTGATAAACCCAACTATGTTAGCTAGGATGAGTTTTGTTGTGTCCTTCGGTATGTGTGATCCTACTAGTGTTCCTTATTCCTTGTGGGATTCATGCCCAGCTTGGGGGTGACAGTGTTGCTGAGAAATTGATGAGCACCCTAGTCTATGGTTGGGTCGAATGTTGCAGTGACGTAGCTCGCTACGGGCCAATCTTTTTCCGAGATAAGTATTCTTGTGTTTAAATCTCTGCAGTTGTAATATTTGCTTAAATGAATTATGATGAACATGTTAAATTCTTGAATGGAAAGTATTTTTCTTCCGTTGTACGTTAAATATTCATGCATGTGCATATTTTTTATTTCTAATGCATTTTATATTATGTTCATGGAGCTAGATTGCCCAGATTAGATAACAGCATAGTCGCGTCCTCTCCACCAGGATGACTGGTGGGGACGTGATAGTTATTACATAAAATTTATATGAATTAATGATAAGATTCTATCCCCATATGAGTGCAAGCTAATGAGGTTCACTTTTGGCACGTTAAATGCAATAGAAAACTAAAAAATCAGGCATCCCTCAACTTAATTGTATTTTTTGAATACTTACACAAAATATGTTGCATTAAGTAAAAAGGATGAAATGTAGGACATTGAATAATATTTCCGAATATATAAGGTTTATGTATTGAAAATTTTATAACTATGTCAAGTTTCATTTTTTTTCTAACAAACGCTTTTTATTTTTTAGGCAAATGATAAGGTATATGTGTTTGTGGGTGCAGCCTTTGAGAGCCTAAATGATGGTTTGAAGTTACAAGAATTTGCAGGAATATAGAAAACATATAGCACTAGTCCTAGGATATTTTTTGAAAATAAAATTGGTAATTTTAATTTTTTTATAATTATCTAACTGATAATTCCTCGAAAATGGTATGTCTTTTGTGGGTGCAGCTTTTGAAGGTCCTAATGAAATAATCATGAAATATGTTTTTTATACAATGTAGAGGTGAGTGTCTTCTAGTACACCATAGAATTTGTTTTTAAAATGATTAAGAATTGAAAAAGTTATGGAAAAAACACTAAAACATGTTTTTTGAGTTAAGGAGTTAGGACAAAATAGATATTGATAAAAATTAAGAAAATATAATATTTTTAAACAAAAATTACATATGTAGAATTTTCAAAAAAAAATGTTATTTATGTTGAAGATTTCCTAAAAAATGATTGTGTGTAGCATATTGCAACAAGTGCGTAAACAACATTTTCTAGAGAGAAGGCTTTTCATAATTTAGGTTGGGTTCCCATATTCTATATAATACAAAGAGTTATCTCTATATATGTCATCATTTTTTAGTTTTTAGTAGCAGATACTTGAACAAGGGGATTCAATATCTGCCATAATCAACTACCGGGTAATAGATTATGCTTTGCTGATCAGGAGTCTGTTCAGCATATTTTTTCACATCGTACTATTTGGCAGAATGTACTTTCTATCTTATGTGAACAGTTCCACATTGCTCCACCTTCTCGACATGTTCATAGAAATTTGGATTGCAAATTATTCTAAGCACTCTGCATACAGTGCTATTCCTTCCCATACTATGTGGGCCATTTGGAAAGCTCGAAACTTACTTATTTTTGAGGGGAAGAAATTGTTTGTCCTGGGAATTATGCACCAAATCACTTACTCTTTGCCATTGTACTGTCCTTCGACTGTCAAAGTAAAAAAGACAAGGGTGATTGGGCCTAAACCAAGCATGGTCTATCCCTGTGTGTTTTTTTATGGGGCTTCTGCAAATCATGTGGGTAGGGTTGGATACTGCTTGCATCTGAATGAGTCACACTCCTTCAATTTTGTGTTGGGGTTGGGAAATAGCACCAACACAAAAGCAGAACTAGTCGACATATGGGCTCTTCTGCTTACCTCCCAAATGATGGGGATTCCCATACTCCATGTATTTGGTGACTCTTCAGTCATCATAAATTGGGCCAAGGGATCCACTGCTCTTTCCCAACCAGATCTCTTCCATTGGTGTAGGGAAACTAGAAAGCTCTTCACACACTTTCTGGACTTGTAACACAATCAAACTACACACTGCCTCTCTAAAATTGCTCTCTCATTAGCTCCTGGTTTTGGTCATTTCTCTAAATTTTCTGATGACCATTTGGTCACTCCGAATACTTTCCAACTCATTTGAGGTTTTATTCGAGGAGCTTACCTCCCTATTTACAACTCTTTTTCAACGCTCTTGGAGTGGGTTCTTTTAGATCGTTGCTCTGATCTTTTTGGTTCACGGTAGATATGGTTTGACGAGACAGTGTAAACTGATGGGAACACTTTCTTTGTTGATCCGCTATCGACCCTCCTGCTGCATCTTGTTGGGAGGTGACTTATTCATGTATGAATTGTATATATTCTTGGTTGTAACCCATGATTGGGACGGCACATTAGATGCTCTTTGATTCTTAGTAGAATATCAAGAACAGGCTTTTTTCTTCCTGAAAAAATTTCTTAAATAAATTGCAGAGTGCATTCTCGGATTTATTGGGAATTGCATCAAGCATATGAGGCCACCTTAAATAAATGGGAACCAAATTCGCACAAAGCAAAATTGCTGGAACCAATCCATGGGGAAATTCGTCATGCTAGATGGCTATTATTTCATGGAAAAGATAAATTAAAAGTACATCCTAACTAATGTAGAGAAGACATTAAGACGACTCAAAAGAAATGAAACATAAGAAATTGAAATAGAAATGAAAATAAGGTGTAAAACAAAAGAATTAGTGAGTTATAACAATTTATTAATGTTAATTCACAACTATAAGTTTTTTTAAGTTAATTTACAATTATAATTTATTAAGTTTTAATTATCTTTTATTAAAATTTTGTTAAATTAATATATAATTATTTTAATTATAAATTTATTATATATTAAAAAAAAAACAAATATTTGGAGATGTAATCTCGTTTTTCTTTAATAGTATAAAGATTACAAAATTTTTATTATATAATTTCATATTTTTTATCTATTTGGTTAAAATAATTTGCTTTGGATGAATTTATTTGTTATTGAATTATGGTCTCAAAGAGGCACATTGTAGAGTTTACGTGGAGATGTGTAAGTTTTTCCATGCTCAATCTAGAGATGACACATGCCCTTTATAAAAAACAATAGAATGTAATAAAAAATAACATATAGAATCAATTTAGATTTAAAATATTTTTTAGAACCACATATATAAGACTACAAATTAAAACTATAAAGTTTCCCTTCACACTTCTTCAACATTTCCACTCTTAAAAAAGGGTTTGCAGATAGAGAGATTTGATAACTCTCCGAAATTAAATGAGAGCATGCCCATAAGAAGCCTAGCCTCATTACATTGTATCTTTTTCTCTAGTTACCATGTGTTCTAGATCAGAATATATTATGGAAAAATGAAGTTGAATTCATGAAACAACTATCATTTTTTTCATTTTTAATATTTTCAAATTGTTTTACAAATTAATTTCCTTGCCATATTTCTCATTCCCTAAAAATTATTTTTTATATAAATTTTTTAATAAGATTTATTATTTTTATACAAAGAAAAAAGTTATACCATATATTGATAGTATATATTTAAATATATATATAATTTATAAGGAAAGAGAGAGAGGAGTAGTACAGATGTGTATGGTCAACAGCAAAACAAAAGCTAATAGACAAAAATAGAGGAACAACACTCTCTAGGAGAGAGATATCCAAAATAGTAGACACTTGAGACCAAGGATATACCAAAATAGGCAAAGTGAAAGGGGAAAACATCCTTGGAAACAACATATATATTCTATGAGAGAAAGATATGAAGTTTATCCACGGAAATGAGTGCATTATCCTCCTAAACCTCACAAAAAATGTATACTTCCTGGACAAATAAACAGTCGAGTGATTATGCTCTTTCAAAACATGAGATAA
Organism: Pseudotsuga menziesii; assembly: GCA_001517045.1. Taxonomy (NCBI): domain Eukaryota; kingdom Viridiplantae; phylum Streptophyta; class Pinopsida; order Pinales; family Pinaceae; genus Pseudotsuga; species Pseudotsuga menziesii. The sequence goes on along the minus strand of LPNX010683960.1, from coordinate 485,090 downwards.
TGATATATCTTTAGATTGACTAATTAGCGCCCTGGTATTCTCTAGCCATGTAGAGAGATGAATAATCTTGATGTTTTTGTTTAAATCTCAATCGATAAAGACTTTTGAGTTACCAAAAATTCTAATTCCATCCTGTAACGTCCCCGACCTTCCGACCGGGAAAGAAGACGCTACTAACACCAAACAAACAGGAAGGCAGTCCCATGAACAGGAACAAGGATAAATTCTGATATTAAAAAGCTTAAACATAATACATAATACATATCCAGATGCATAATCCATCATACAAAGATGCACAGTTCCTCAACATTTAGCGGAAGCAACACATACATTCCATCATTTAATATGTTCATTATAATTCATGGAACAGTACATATAATTGTAGAAATGAAACAATCAAGAGTACTTATCTTTTAATTAAGAACTCGCCCCGCAACCAGCTATGTCATTGCAATGTTCCGCCCAACCATAGGCCAGCATGCTCACAAATCTCTCAGCAACACTGCCACCCCCGAGCTGGGCATGATTCGTCAAGGACTAAGGGTCAATGCAAGCTTACACATAGCCAAGGTTTGCCAATCAGCCAAACCCACACAGTAGGGTTTACCAGGTTGTCAAGGAGCTAGGATAGGATAAATGCCAAGCTGGTGGCCTCATCACTAGTCTTCTCATGCATACCCAGCCTCTAATCCCACTCACAATAGTCCGAAGACCAACCACTACATACCGCAGTAAAACAATCCCTTCACAGCTCTGTGAAGAAGGCAAAGACAATCGAGTGACAATCCCAACCACGAGGAAAAACACAGCTCAAGCCACAAGACAACTCAGAGTTGTTCTTGGCCCTAGCGTGGCCAAACAACTCAACAGCAACCCAAAACCAGGATACATCAACAGCCACAAACTCAAAATGAATGATGGAAACAATCCACAGTCTCAAAACAAAGGAGAAGCCAAACTCCTAGCATAGACATGGGAAAACTCAGCCAATGGATTTGGAAATCAGGAGTCACCCAACGTCCATGAACCCACAGCACACACAGTTCCCAAATGTAATGGCTGAAGAACTTACACAGGAAGAAAAGGGAAAAGAACAAACTCCCAGCCTATGTGCAAAGGAAAAGACACAGCCCAGGAAAAACATGGAAGAAAAAAACACACACACAGTCCAAAATGGAAGAAGAAATCAGACTCTCAACGGCATCCAAAAATCATGGGAAGAATGATAGCAACCCAAATCATGGGTTAAACCAACAGCAAGCCCGAATCGTGGATGAAGACCACAGTTGTTTCACATACACAGCAAAAAATCGTGCCCCTGAGGTTGCTTTTCCAGCTCGCACCACAAACCGACGAACAACACGAGAGAGGGAAAACAAACCCCCAAACAAGAAATCGCGCCCCTTCATTACTCGGCTCTGCATGAGGAAGATGGACCGGCCTCCTCCTGCACGTGCTGGCGTGAGATTTAATAGGCAATGGATAGAATGCGGTGGAGGTTTCTTATCAACGTGAGTTCAATGTGCTGGTGGAGTGTGCATGTGGGCAAGGACTGATGGTCCTACCACACTCCACTCCAGCCATAACTGCCTCAACTACTCCACAAAACATTAAAGTGGTTGGATGAGACAAGGGAAAATGGGAAATCAAACAGGGTGGTAACACATGGATTTCCCCCCCATAGACCAAGGTTTGACATCCCCCACACCCTTATCCTTTGGAATCATGCCCTTTTCATTTTAACGTTGCATTGTCGTAGCTGGTTGTGGGTTTATTTTTAATTGATGTGTGTATTTACATGATGCCAAACTATAATGTGTCGGATAGCATGATATACCATCAACAACTATCCCCATTTCCGAAACATACACAACCAAATCGATGGTGGGGCTTTTTCCTTTAGCTCCTCGCCACGATTAATTACATTATATACATCATGCAAACGGGGTCAAAACCGGAGTGTTACACATCCAATTTAAGGTGATGGAAAAAGTGAAGCATCAACCATAAACCCATAAGCTCACCCTTTGTGTTTGTGCTAGATTTGCATCAGTTCTATAACTTGGGAATCTTTGATTTGTCGATCCAAAGAACAACTCTGCTACCCCAAATAAAATTATCTAGCTACGAAGTAACATCGAAGAAACCAATGATTTTTTCATGGTTTAAAATTAGAGCAGGGTGAGCCTCTATGGGTCATTTTCAATGGTAGTCTTGGATAGCTAAGTACTGTCAGAGAGAATCCAGACCTATGTATCCACTCAAAATGAAATCAATTTGTGAATCTTCAAAAATTATTTTGTCCCTAACCTTATGAATTTCCCAATAAAGGAAACACGCGAGGTCTTCCATTTAGAATTTTGCGCCTTCCAATGAAGGAAACAATCTACAATTGAAATTGCTTCCCACAAAGTTGAGATATTGCAAATTTTGGAAATAAAAAGACACATAGGTTTTGTGAAATGGAAAGACAGAAACAAGTGAAAAACAATTCTTCATTACATCGACAAATAATAAAATATCTTGGTCTACACATCCCTCTCAGAGATACATTATACTAGGTTAGTATATGGTTCTCAAAATCTAGCTAGGTGAAAAGATTAATTTTATATGGGATTTTCCATTTCCAAAGAGATATGAACCACCACATTGAAGCATCAATATGGTAACTGATAACTTCAAACATCAACTGATAAGTTAATTTGGCAGTGAGAAGACCATTTTAGTTATTATAAGACCATTTTAGATAATCGTGCTTATTCTCCAGGAGAATGAAAACTTTTTGAAGGATCGGGATGTACTATGACCACTCAAAAGCCATCTTACCAAATAGACCCAGTTGAGAAGCTGATACCTAGTCATGGGGAACACCACCTTTAATGGGAAAACCACAATATTATACAAGTGGAATTAACCATTACTATGGGGGAAGTGATTTAGATGACTTGATAGCTCCTAGGTTGACGAGACTCGAATAATTAGATCCAATCCAATGTAAATTTCATGACCATTCCCTAGGGGCACCTTTAATTGGTTTATTAGAGAAACATATCCATTAAAAAGGTGTCATCTTTTTAAAATATTTAACCTTTAAGACCATACTCCAGAGACTATTCCCCCAAAATGAAATGCAGAGACTCTTTGAGAGCAGATCCTTCGAGAATATGATTATCCTTTTAAATCCCATCCCCCAATATCTTTCGAGTGGACCAATAGTTCCAATTTAATAAGATGAATCTTTTACTTATTTGGTTTACCTAACAAAATGACATAAAAAGTCTTACGATGAATCTCATTAAGGACTGATCTTGGAATTCTGCTCAGAGAAATCTAATAAACTGACAATTTTTTGAAACAAATTTGTCTAAGGCTAAGCTACCATTGACAAAGAGACATTGCCAACACCAATGGTTGATACACTTGTCGAACCTCTTAATGAGCCAAATCGAATCTCTGACTAAATAACCATTATGATTGATGAAATATACCATATATTTCGATCCAAGTGACATGTTTCACACTTGTAGCTATAAAAGGAGTCTAATACCTTTGATTTCCACTCGATTCAAATGATTTTCCAACAATTTGGATTTATTTTCGTTTATTGACATGCCTGAAACCCTACAGATGAGATTGATCAACTCAGAGTAACTAGTAGCACTATTCTTGGACATATCCTCTACCAAGTTCCTAGGAATTTCGTTGAAAATGATAGTGCAATTTAGTAAAGTAATACAAGCCATGATCCATTTGATGTCTCTATATAGAAGTCATATTTACATGAGAATTAATCTAGGGAAGCCCAAGTGAACTCTATCATACGCCTTAGTTAGGTCGATTTGAAGCACCGTCGCCTTTTGATTCTTCTTCTTAATGCTGTGAAAGATTTCGCGTGTCACGCCAATAGTTTCTATAATCCTCCTATCATTTCATGAAACCAAACTGTTGTTGAGACATATTCCTTGAAAGAATTGTCTTTACATAGATAAAAATGATCTTTGATATAAGTTTGTAGACGAAATTACAGAGTGAGATAGGTCAATAGTGGTTGTAATATTCAGGATACAAGGACTTTGGTATGAAAGCAATGAAAGTCGAATTTATTTCCCAAGAAACTATACGAGTGACCCTTGATTCTTCTATAACTAGGTATAGGTATTCAGCCATGAAATCATAACAGTCTAGAAACAACTCCATGGTGCAGTGGTTTGACTCTGGGATTCCGTCCCTAGCCGAAGCTCTTAAAGCATTCTTTAATTCCTCCATAGAAATAGGAAAAGACATTGTAACATTCTCCTTCTGAGAAAAATATAGGATATTCTTTAATCACATTAATCTGCTCCATGTCTGAAACATTACTAGGATCCATGAGAAAAAAATGAGAAACAACCGGCTATTGAAGATCCTCATGCTCTAAAATATTGACACCATCACCACTCTTTAAGATCCTCGTGCTCTAAATTCTATTATGCTCATGATAGAATTTGAATTACAATAATTCTCTACATAGTTATGGAAGAATTTTAGGTTTTTGTCACCCACATTGAGCTAGGTGACACAACCTTTTAGTCTCCATTTTTCCACATATAGCTTGAGGATAATTAATTTCTCTTGTTCCAAGTTCACCAACATTTCCAATTCCTTTGGTTGATAAATAACTGAGAAGTTCCCATTATTTAAACTTTCAATCTGGGCCTTAATACTGGCGAGCTCCTTCTTTGCACGAGACCATCTAGATTTTTCCCACTTTATCACTTCATTTTTAAGAAATTTGAGTTTCTTAGATAATATTTCCATTGCATAAGAGTGGTCAAAATCCTCCTCCCTCCCCCAAAACTACTCCTGCAACTTTTTAAATTCAGTTCCTTAAGTCAATTATGAATAAGATTGAAAGGAATTTTTAGACTGTGACTTTTGTATTCAAATTGGTAGATAATGGGGAGTTCATCAGAAATTATAATTGAGTCAAACCAAGACCTTTACCTATGAAACTTCATAAGTAGTGATTCAGTGAAGATGAAAATGTCGAGGCGTTTAACAATACCATTTTCACCACATCAACCATTTCGCCATGTTGGCTTCAAGGGAAGAGGCTCCATGTCCACTAAATCTGCATTGCTGAAAATATATATGAAAAAATCACTTAATGGATCCAAGTGAGCCTATTGACCCCAAATTTCAGAAGCATACCATGTAAAAATTAATTCTCTACCCAACAGTAGATTACAAATATTTAAGGTTCATTTGAACATAACCTTGTTCCAAAATTGATCTACTGATAAGGGCCACACACATTGAAAAAATTTACTTCCTCATTAAAACCTACCAAATCATGAGTCAATAGAATACTAGAAGAAACAAAGAATGGCCTCAAATTTTGTTTACTGGGGTCCTAAGCTTCTAGTAGCCCCCCTGATAAACCGATAACGTATGTGGAGACCGCTTCCCAGTCTTTTTTAATCCCTATGAATAAAGAACGATATTTCTCCCCTAAGACCATTGTTTTTTGTAAGAAAATAATATCCAGATGGATAAGTGACAGAAATATATGGAGGGGAAGTAATTTTGGGAGCACCCCACTCCCCTAGTGTTTAATGACATGCAAATATTTTCCTAACCCCAACAAGGGATTTAATTTTGCTAAGAGCCCGAGAGTCAAAGGAAGTAACTGAAGTGACAATGGATATCAATACGAGAATAGATTTATCAGTAGGAATGTGAGGGTTCACCTTTTTATGGAACTTCTTGTTTTGATAGGTAAAATATCATTTTCCATCTCACTCGATAAAACCCCATTAAAGTTTTTACCATTTGATTTCTCGACAGGATTTACTGAAGAAGGGAGTTTTTGGGCTTGATCTATTTTGGGGATAGATACCCCACAGTTCAAGTTTTCAATATAAGATTGAAGCATAACCCTCCTAAAATTGTCACAAATTGAAGGAAGATTTTCCTAAGGGGATTTTTTACTCGGTAAGGAGGGCTTCACACTAGAGAAAGATTAATCAATATCCAAAAATACTAACCTAACCCGAATATACAATAACCTAAACCCAATTTAAGAGCATATGATATGGTTCATAGGAATAGAAAAGGGACCTATATCATGTGCTGGCCCAGAGTTGGCTGACCCTTTTGGAGTTTGCAAAGAATTTTTTGAGATGACACCCGAAGACGAATTACTAGCAATTCCATTAAATTGAATCTAAATTTTGACATTCAAATCATTACTATTTGGAGAAGAAATGGATGGGGGAGAAAAGGAAACACCTTTGAATAAAGAGAGACCACCACCTAAACATATCCTATTCACAACATCACCTTCTGATTCCAGGATTTTAACAAATTCACATTCCTAGGGGTCTAGTGAAAGAACAAAAGTTGGATTTAGATTTGAATATTATTAATGAAGTGTGATCCCACTAGAAGGGAAGAGAAATAAGAGATATTTACCTTGACGATATGGGCGTAGAAACAAGAGAAACTGATCTAGAAGCTATATCATCTTATTTTTCTGCTACTATACTCTTAGTTTCATGCCTCTATTTCATATGTAGAGTCGCTATCAGAATCCAATCCGGAAGAAGATCAACATTGTTTCTAGAAATACTCAGCCTCCCTGCATATATAGTAGCGGAAACGAATGTTCCAATAGTATAGGGCTTGCAAAAAGGATCTCCCACACAATTCAATCAAAAGCTTGTCCAGTAAACCCCTCGACATGTCTATTTATACCAGCAAACAACCTACTCTTTTTTCCACACCTAGGAGGTTTTCCTCTTCCACACGAAGAAAATTTCCCAAGTGATTCTCAATCACAACAAAAGCTTCTTTGTTCCAGGGAACAAAAGGAAGAATGGGAGTTAAAACCCATATGTTCCTCTTTTTAATAACTTATGTAGCTAGTTCAAATCCATAATGCCACCTCTTGAGCATTAAACTACCCTGGCCCTTCAACCTGGTTCTTTCCAATATTAAGGAACAGTGTTACTCACATATGAACACAAAACCATACCACCCCTTTTGAAATATGAATATGGTCATCCTGTATCCTATTAGCAGAGACCAAACTAATGATGCCCAATCTTCAATATCACGACAATCCATCACCTTGTAAATGAAATTTTCGACTAATTATCTTAAGGAAAGACTGAATATTTCTTCCAAGCTAACACCACTACCAATGCCCATTTTTTCCTCATCCTGTTGAAGCTTCCACTTTCTAGCTTTCCCCAACCCTACATCTTGGAGCCCGCAGGACAAATGTGTGGATTAGCTCAATTTGTAGGAAGCTTCAGTTATATAATGTCTAGATTTAGAGAGGGATCCAACCCTCTGTTGTTCCCCTTTTCCTTTAGATTTGTCCTTTATGGGTGAACACATACCCTATTATCCTACTCTCTGCCAGCTTCACGTATACAATGTCCACCATTAGAGAGAGAGCCAATCCTATGTTGTTGCAGCTTTAGAGAGGATCCCAACCTTGTGTTGTTACCCTTTTCCTTTAGATTTGTCCTTTGTGGGTCAACACATACCCTATTATCTATCAACCAAACCACATTTCTAGATCTTTTTGTAAACACTTTTTAAAACATTTTTCTCACATGTGAAGCCATATCTATAAAATATCGCAAAACAACGCCACTTATTCCTCGTCAATTCTACCCAAAAAACACATATTTATAATCTACTCTTATATATCCTATGATTTCAATTGATTTATTCCCACCCATTCTTGTTTCGTCCACCTTTCTCAACGTTCTCTAAAAATGATAAAAAGAATTGCTCAATCTCTGTCGTGCCCCTCTCACACCATGTGATTCTGCAAGGTAGATCAAAATTGTCACACTTGGTGTACATTTTAGAATGGACATGGTGATTGGCCATTGTTCCAAATGTTGAACGTTGTTGGAAAAGTATATCTCAAGTTCCGGAGGAAGAAACAACGCAAATATAAAATTATAAGAAATGTGAGAAATATAAAATTATAAGAAATGTGATTAAGAGCTAATCCCACATGACATCCATCGTCCCATCATTTTCTATTTTTTAACTACACTATATTATGGTGTCATTAATGCAACTCCTCTTATTGTGGAGTATTAAAGGACTAAACCCCCTTTTTCCACCAATATCTCAACTACAAATAATTGATTTTAATAATGAGATTGGAAAAGTGTAGATAATTCATTTTAATAATAAGGTGGGGAATCAATAATAAGATTTGATTTTTTATGAAAAAAAATCGAAGATATATATATATATATATATTCCAATAGGAAAATATCAACCACCCTAAATAAAGAGTGATCATGAACTATTCCAGGGGAAGTCTCATTACATAAAAAAAGATACAAGGGCTCAGATATATATATATATATATATATATCTTCCAATAGGAAAATATCAACCACCCTAGATAAAGAGTGATCATGAACTGTTCCAGGGGAAGTCTCATTACATCAAAAAAGATACAAGGGCTGACACCCTTGGAAAAAAAATTCCTTATAGTTCATACATTCTAGTTCCTTCTATTTCCACTACAGGTTACATCTTTCACAAAAAGTATCACAAGAAAATTCTTTACAGTCCATACATTCCAGTATCTTTACATCCTTCTTCCTCTTTCAGCTACAGGTTACATCTTTCCTAGAAAGAATCACAAAAATATTTTTTATGAGAAATATCCTAATCGTCTTTTATTTCCTCTGTCTCTAGGTGGCCTAGAGCTAAGGGAAAAGCAAGTTTGAAAATACTATCTGCCTCCATGTTCAATTCTCTGTAAATATGTGTTATGTTGAGGCCTGAGAAAATATCCCAAATCCTTCTGATTGCTCTGAATAATTGTTGAGGATGAGGAGCATTTATCTGGATCTTTGTATCGAACCAATCAACCACCATATTCGAGTCCCCAAATAATTGTTAGTGAGAGATGGTTCAGTTAATAGCCAACTCTAGGATTGTACGAAGAGCTGCTAGTTTTTCTTTGTTGTTCGTACAATGCCCAGCAGGATACTCTACTTGCACCTTATGTTTATCAGAGAAGCATAACACTCCTCCTGAATCTCCCAGGGGAAGAACTCCTTGACTTGCATCATCAAAGAAATCCCAAGGAACTACTTTGTTTATTTTTGGAGTTACTATTATCCTTTTTTGGGGCTGTTTTTCTTTTGATTTGTGCTCCCTAGTCTACTGCACCAAAATAGCTATCGTTACTTGAAGAGGAATCAATTTTTTATTGAATATGGATGCATTTCGAGACCACTAGATTCCATAAGAAAAAAGGAAGTGCACTGAATAGACGTACCGAACCTTCTAACCACCGTGCAAAGGACTTTTGTTCAAGATAGACCCTCTCATGCGTCCCTTGAAACTTTAATTCTCTGCAAGCTTCCTTCCAGACCGTTTTTTCATAATAACAAAGAGAAAACACATGAGACCCAGTTTCCTCATTCGAGTGACATACAATGCACCAACTTCGACCATTTCAACCTCTATTTTTAAGATTTTCCCAAGTTAAGATCTTATTCTTTAGTGCTAGCCAAAGAGTTATTTTAGCCTTAAAAAGGCCTTCACTCTTCCACACTTGTTTCCACCAATCCATTTTCTCTCCTTGGTAATTCTCGAATGCCCAACTCTTAAAGCCTAATTTGGAAGTAAAATCCCGTGTATCAATATTTTGGGTCCAGACCAATTTATATTTTGCATCTTCTTCAAGATGAATAAAACACAACTGCAATAAGGAGACAAACTCATTCCATTTTTCCTTAAGTCCTTCTAGTCCTATGTCTTCATAATTCTTCCATCAAGTTTCCCTTTATAAAGTTAGAAAGCAGGACTAGCTTAGATTCAAGATACCTAAGCTTTTGAATTTATTAATTAAGGAACCTAAAAGTTTCTTATATATATATTCAATATTATTAATTCTAAATAATTAACTCATTCTCATTTAAAACAATTCACTCTAAATAATTAAGCCTAATAAGAAAATTTGAATTATAACCTATATGGTAAAAAACTTCCCAAACGAAAATGGATTCCACTATTTTCTTTTTCAAAATCATCAAACAAAGATTGATCCCCTTATGTTTCATTATCATCTTGTCTAAATAATTATTAGTTCTAATCACATTTGTATTATAATACATATGTTAAGAAACTTTCAAGATCATCAATATCTCTAACTTTAAATGATTAAAATTAAAATGATTTGAATGATAATGCTTAAATGCTCATAACCATTATCTTCCTTTCTTCTTATTATTTTCAACCGTAAATTTGTTTGTTCCATTTTTGTTTGCCTTCAATATCATATCATAATCAACGACTTCGCAAAGTACCAAAATCTCAAATGAACTCTCTATATATTCGTAAAAGTAAAAATTAAACTAGGGACCTGGGTACTTATGGAAACTTCTTGTAAAACTCTTTAGCACTGAGAGTAAACTTCACTATGTGTATTTGGATTTATTTGTTACCTAGGAATTGTATTTTTAGATACTTCACCTAAAATTAGAATATAACTAGTATAGATTCATCTTAAAGGGATTTTTTAAGCGTCAAATTTCTTGAGGTACAATCTTGATTTATTTGTTACCTATGGATTGTCTTTTAGATACTTCACTTAAAATTAGAATATAACTAGCATAGATCCATCTTAAAAGGGATCTTCTAAGCATTCAGATACATCAAATTCCTTGAGGTACAATCCATTTTTAAAGTAAAAATGTTGATGAAGTGTGAAATGCAATGTTTATAGTTTTAAGTTATTAGTTTTATATTTATGCTATTTTAAATATTTTAAATCTAATTTGAGTGAACAAAAGAAAGGAAGGACTTACACATCTCCCCCCTATTGCATTGTAGGATGGGTGCTAATATAATATTTTATTTTGTTATTCTTAATATATATTGATTTATAGGTAACCTATTTTATTCTAGCAACAACCATATTAATAATATTAATATGTTTGAATACTTAGATATACATATATTTAATAGTGCACATTAAATTACCTCCGCTTTTATGCCTACACTACGAGATAAAGAGTTTAAGTAGCATGTCATGAGAATTGCACAACTGCCAGATAGAGGAGTTTGGAAGAGTTTCTTAGGAATTCTATTGTTACAGGAACTACACATTGGCTGGACTCCCACTAGCCAAATCAAGTTTGACTAAACCTTATGCACATTAGCTCTACTCCCAGGTGTGAGATGGAGTTTCACTCTCACATGAATTGCACATTACCATGTCACCAAGTGCAGTTATCACATGAGTTAAGAGGAGTTTATTAAGAGTTAAGAGAATTTTATTAGAAGTTGGACTATACCTTGTGCACATTAACTAGACTACCACCTGTGAGATGGAGATCCACTCTCAAAAGGACTACACATTACCATGCTATTAAGTGCACTTATCACATAGGGTATTTTAATTTTTTTCCATCTAACACAAAGTGTACTTATCAAAATAGCTATTTTCTAATTTTTTCTAATTGTTTATAATGAATTTTGAATGGCAACCATAAAACCAATCTAAATAGTACACTTGTCCCAATCTCCTACCATCTAGAAAAAACATAGATAGTATGTTACCTCACAATTATACCTATCAACTTAATTAAAAACATTATTAATATACTAAATATAGATCTATAAATCAGAGAGATTATATTAATGTTGTTATTGTTATTAAACAGATCTTTCAAGTATAATGGTTATTCTATTTCATCTGTGATATATTTTGATCGTTAACATCTGTTGTCGACTGTGTCTAATAGAGTAATCCTCAAGCTAATGCTGCAACCTTTTGCAGAGGAAGAAGATTCTCATTAAACATTGCCATCTTTTAGGCTGTTCATATTCTCCATCTTTAAAATTTTGCGGTTTCCATCCAAAACCATTTCATGAGGCGCATTCACAAATTAAACGTGCCTGGGTAATTTTTGTTCCATAGCTGGAACATTTCACTTCAGTCCTGTGGAATTTTCATCTGATTCACAACGTCTTAAAATGCTATTTCCCAGCCAATTCAAAGTATAGATGCACAGAGGTTCATTCTTCTTCCTTGACACAAAGGAAGGCACAAAGAGGACATCATCATGGACCATGAATTTGACATCTCCTTTTTAGAATTTCTGCCATGAGTGCATTCGCATGGATATTCCCATGAACCATTGTCCAATAGGAGAGGTCTTTATTTTTCTTCAAAAGTCTCTCCCCAAATTAAATTATATATTGTTGAACTTGGAGGCTAAATTTTGTTTGATATCTTTAAGCTATATACAGTCGTTTTACTTTGAAGAACCTACTTGCTTTTCCCATCCTTTTTCTTGTGCTTCTTTTCCCACTTACTTCCTTATTCAACAATATATCCCACTACTCGGGTAGATCTTCCAGCCGATAATTAAAAATCTTCTATCTTCACCGTAATCCAGATGTCATTTTGTTCTATTCTAATATATGTCTCCATGCTTTTCTTTGGTGTTGTTTTCAAACAGGCTATATGAGAGGTGCTTGATCTAAAAGAACAGCGTCCATTTTATACAATGAGACTTGAATAACATCATCATTAAAACCTATTTATGTCAAAAAGCAAATTTCTTATTGACAAAAACGAAAACTGAAAATGTATGAAACTTCTTTTGTTGAAGAATGTAATCTTACCTATGGTTAGTTAGTGATTTAAGTCACCGATGGTATTTTTCCATAGTATTGCTATTATGTATTTCCTATTTATATTCAGTTTAATAATGAGAAGGCATTCAATCTTCCCATGGTGCTTATGTTCATTTCATTGTTTTCTTTTACATGGTATCAGAGCCTATGGCTTGGTCCAAGCATAAGGTAACCCTTTTCACAGAGTGGAAAGCACTAAGATTAGTAAGTTCCATTCCTCCTGGGCACGTTTGTATATTTTATTTTCCAGATCTGATTTTGGGTTGTTTTTTTCCCTAACCCTAAAAAGTGGTGATTTGTTTTACGGGAAGGCAAACTGGTGATTTCTTTTACTTGAAAGCCAAGTGGTGAATTTTTTTTAACGAGAAGGCCATTGCTTCCTTTCCTTTCGGGAAAAGCGTTACCCACATAGGCCACCACTCATTTCATAAAGTGAAAAAGAGGTGTCACCACTACTTGTGAAGAAGGTAGGAGCATTACCACTGCTCTTGTTGCACTGCGCCCCTTCACTGCTCTTTGTCATTGAAGAAGGAGCGGGGTGAAATCATGAAGTTGGGTGTCTATTCCGTGACAAATGCGCCTTCAAAATCATATTCTAGCATCTTTCGGCCGAACTAACAATATTTTTCGGCCGAACTAACAATATTTTTCGGCCGAAATAATTCAACATTTTTCGGCCGAATATTTGTTTTTTCGGCCGAACGATAAAAGTTGACGCCGTGCCTCGTATTGAACGGCTTGCACAGTTTGCTGGAAAAATACCGTCCAGCTAAGACCGTTGGCCAGATAAGTTTTCGGCCGAATACTTTTTCGGCCGAACATTTATTCGGCCGAGGAATTATTC